>SRZU01000156.1:0-122212 GCA_013183765.1 Fusarium xylarioides
ACTTACTTTACTATATTATATAAGCTGTTTAACAACTATATACTATATTTAACTATTATACTTACTTTTTATATTATAAAAATCTATTATTTTTTTTATATATTATATAAAAGCTTAAAAATCTTTAAAAAATACTACTATTTCTTTTATTTATTAAATTATATAAAAGCTAAAAAATCTTTAAAAAATACTACTATTTCTTTTATTTATTAAACTATATAAAAGCTTAAAAAAAAAGCTACTATTCTTTTTATTATTTTATAGCTTTGACCCAGTAACGACCAATAAATGGGACCCAGGTATTCCAATAACAGCCACAAAAGTATCAACCATAAAGTCTCTGGCTAGACTGAAATCTCAATAAACTTAATCAATAAGGTTACCTTTAGGCTGCAGCATCTCAAGCAACTCTAATTATTCTTTTTATTATAATCTTTATATTAAGCTTTTAAAAATATAAAAAAAAAACTTTATATATATAATATAAAATAGATAATAAACTAGAAAACTTTATACTTTCTTCTTTAGAAAATAGTACTTTTATATTTAAATATAGATTATTTAATAGGAAATTATTACCTTATAATAAAGAAAAAAATTATAAAGAAGTTAAATTACAGTATAATTTATGTAAATATAATAGAATAGTTAAATAGCCTATTAATTCTAGTAATTTTACTTCTCATTCTAAGCATAAACATAATAAAATATATTTAGAAATTAAAAATAAAAATAATAATAATAATAGTAATACTGAAGATAATAATAATATAAATAATATAAATAATAATAATACCTTAGATATATATTTAAATACCTTTATAAGAAAGAAAAGAAGTTTTATTTCCTTTAGTATAGAAGAATATAAAGAATTAATTTTAAGATTTTTAATTTCTAATAATTTATCTTTTAATATAGTTAATAGTCTTTCTTTTAAAAATCTTTTAAAATATATAAAAGATAATTTACTTATTATAAATAGAGATAATATAGTAGAATTTTTAAATTCTTTTTATATAATAGAATTTAATAAACTTAAAGCTATTTTAAATAATAATAATAGTAAATTCTCTTTAACTTTAAATAAGTAGAAATCTAGTAATAATAATAATTATTTAGAAATAACTATACATTTTTATAATAATAAATTTATATTAAAAAGTTACTTAATAGGCTTTAAGGTTTTAAATTCTTCTATTTCTTATAATAGTAATATTTTATTTACTTATTTTAATAATTTATTAAAAGACTATNTAAAAAATTTTTTTTTTTTTTTTTTTTTTTTCGTCGCCGTCAGCCCTGTACAAGGCTATCAAGCTTCTAACTTTTCAATCAAAGGCTTAAACAATGAGGCCCCTATAGTAGGCCAGAATCATAGAAGTTAAAATCAGAGAAGGTTTATCTGCTTTAAGTGGTGTAATTGCTGCCTTAACTAAGCAGTATAAATACCGCCCCTCAGCAGCTGTATCAACCTTCTTCCTTCACCCTATCTAAAAGAATACCGTGCCTGGTATCTGCAAATAGAGTTAGATGAATGCGGGGTAATGGCAGGGTTAGACTGAAGGTTCTGTTAAAGTTAGAATTGAAGGAATTAGGTTAACTCTATTTGTGTAAGTTAGTTAGTGAAAGTTAAATTGACCTGAAGTTAATAATAACTCTATTAATTGAATGTATGTGCTGAGGTATATAACTAATGAACCTTATATCTAAGAACTGCAGATAAAGTGATATTAGTAAAGAAACAGTAGTTTAAACTGGGGATTAAAAGACTATAATATAAGAAAAAATATATTAGCTATTACTAGAGATAATGCCTCTACTATCTTTTTTTTAATAGATATAATTAAAGAGAATTATTATAATAAATATAATATAAATATAATAGATATAAGATGTTTTAATTATATCTTAAATTTAATAATTAATAATTTATTATATTATACCTTTTTTACTATTAATAATACTAATAAATTTAATAATAATATTAATAATTTAATAAAAGATAATAATACTAATTTAAATTTATATAATATATATAAAGCTACTGTTAATACTACTGTTTATTGCCTTAGTATTAGTTATTATCTTATAGGGTAAATATGCTTAGTTAGGTAAATTCTATTTAATTAACTATAGCCTTATTTTACCTGCTAAAGGACTCTTTAACTTTTAGTTATAAACTCTTTTTTATATATAGAATTTTTTTATCTTATATAATTAACTTTATAGAATTTTTTAGGTAATTCTATTATATATAAACTTTAAATACTACTTATAATATAGAAGCCTACTTATAGATTAGTAGTAACTATACTTATAAGTATAATAATGCTAGAGATCTAGAGGCTATACTTAGTCTTTAGCCTGCTAAGGTATAGATCTATTATATCTAGGGTACTTAGCCTCTATACCTCCCTATTAAGCTACCTTCTATAATAGAAGCTTCTAGTTAAGTAGCAAAGGAGCTTATACTTAAAGATAATTAGCTTTTATAACTAGTTATCTATCTACTAATTATAGCTAATTATTAATAATTAACTAGCTTCCCTTTTTACTTTAATTCTTACTCTTTAATATATATTTATTTATAAAGTAATAATATTACTATTATAAATATTTTAGGGGTAGTTATAGCTAGTTAAGATAGGCTATAGGTATAGTTAATTAATGCCTACTAGTTATATATTAAGTAAGTTTAATATCTTAACTATAATTAAGGTTAGCGTTATTAATCTTATATTAGGGTAGAAAACTTGCATTTAAGCTTAGTTAGTTTCTTAACAGTTTTATAATTGTTAAGATAAGTATCTTTAAGGATAGATAGATTAGAAAAGGTTAAAGTTATAGGGGAGTTATAGATTCTATTAATTATTAGGCTTTTTAAAGCTCTTTAGCTAGTTAGGTAATATATTTATTATAATTAGAGTTACTTAAGATGCTATAGCTTAAAGGTAATCTTATTAATTAAGTTTATTAAGACTTTAGTCTAGCTAGAGACTTTATTATTAATACTTCTATAGCTTATTAAAATACCTAGGTTCTATTTATTAGTTATTACTAGGTTAAAGCTATAAAAATATATATATATATATAAAGCTTTACCTATTACTATAAGAAATTTAATTACTGCTTTTACTTATAATTATTATTTAAAGAATAACTTTAATAAATTAGTTAAAGAAAATAAATTAAAAAATAATACTAATTTAAATCCTAAAAAGCTAATTAAAGATAATTCAACAAGGTAGCTTTCTACTTATAATATGCTAGATAGAATATTATATTTTAAAGCTGAAATTAATTATATATTAAATTTAGCTAGTAATTTACCTATTAATTAGAAAAATAATTTAAATTTAAATACTTTTAATATAAATACTATAGAATGGGAATATTTAACTATAATTAAAGATATTTTAGAAGTTTTTAGAAAACCTACTATTAAATTACAGGCTTATAATTATCCTATGATATTTTATATAATTCCTTATATTAATAGATTATTAAATCAGTTAAAAGAATTTAAATATAAATAAATAATCCTTTTCTTACTATAGGCTTAAAAGAAGCTTATAATAAATTATTAGAATATTATCCTATTAAAAATACTAATAATATAGATAAATTAAAAGATATTTACTTAATAACTATTTTAAATCTACATTTTAAAACAGGAATTTTTAGAGATTTAGGATTTTCTACTAGTATAATAGATTTAAGTATTAATTATTTAAAAGAAGTATTTAATAAATATAAAGAAAATAATATAAATACTAATATAAATATTAATATAACTTTAAGCTTTAATACTAGTATAGAAAGTGAATATAATACTGATAAGGAGTTTTATATAAATAATAATAATAATAATAATAATATAAATGAAATTAATATCTATTTACAGGAAGAAAGAATTCCGTATAATATACTTATAATAGATTATTATAAAGCTAATAAAAATAAATTTCCTATTTTATATTTAATTTTTAAAGATTATTTAGCTATTCTAGCAACTTCTAGTCCTTCTAAATCCCAATTTAGTATAGCTAATAATATAATAACTAAAAATAGAAATAAATTAAATCTTAATATTATTAAAAAGTCTATTTTATTAAAAAGCTGGGATATAATTAAAGAAGAAGAAGAAGAAATAGAAAAAAATATATATTTAAATACTTTAATAGATACAGATAATAGCTCAGATATTTATAACTCAGATTAAATTAAATAATATTATAATTATAAGTTTTCTTTTTAATTAATATTTATTAATATATTTAAAATAATAAGCTTTTATTATATTTTTTCATTTTTATATAACTAAGCTATATCTTTAAAAATATTATATATTAAAAAAAAAGAATTTCACTTTTATATTACTATTAAAATAAATCTTTATATAGATTTTTAATAAGATTTTTATATTATATTTTAAAAATTATTCTTATATTTATATTTCTTTTTATATTTATATAACTCAGCTATATCTTTAGAAATACTATATATTAAAAAAAAAGAATCTTACTTTTATATTACTATTAAAATAGATCTTTATATAGATTTTTAATAAGATCTTTATATTATATTTTAAAAAATTATCCTTATATTTATATTTCTTTTTATATTTATATAACTCAGCTATATCTTTAGAAATACTATATATTAAAAAAAAAGAATTTTACTTTTATATTATTATTAAAAAAAACCTTTATATAGATTTTTTAAAAAAAATTATTTTCTATTTTAAAAACTATTTTTATATTTAAATTCTTTTTATATATATATAACTTAACTATATCTTTAAAAATATTATATATTAAAAGAAAAAAAATTTACTTTTATATTATTATTAAATTAAACCTTTATATAGATTTTTAATAAAATTATTATATTATATTTTGAAACTTAAATTTAAATTTATTTTTATTTTTATATAATTAAATTATATCTTTATAAAGATTATAAATATAAATATATAAATTTTAATTTTATATTATATAAAATTATATATTATATATATCTTTAAAAATAAACTTTTTATATATTTATTTTAAAAATAATATTTTAAATATATAATTTTTTTAAAAAATACTTTTTTTATATAGCTATATCTTTTTAATTTATTACTTAAAAAATTCTTTTTTTTAACTTTGTATAATAAATTATATTTTAATTTATAAATTTTTTTTTAAAAAAATAAATCTTAATATCTTTTTAAAAATAGAAATTAGTATTACTATTAGTATTACTAATTTACTAATTTTATTACTAATTACTAATTACTAATTTACTAACTACTTTTTTTTTCTATTACTAATTACTAATACTAATTACTAATAGAAAAAAACCCTTAGTAATTAGTAATTAGTAATTACTATTACTAATTACTAACGATTTTGCAACCCTGCCTCAATGGTGATTGATGGTGGCATGGAGGAACTGATTGATAAGGAGTGGGGCGAAACGCCAAGACCATGAAGAATGTGGAGTTTTTTACGTACAAGGGAGATTTAAGCGGATGAGACCGGCGATATTTTGCGACGATGTCGTGAGAGATTCATTTGTGAAGTAGCATTGTTTGGATAGAGTACGGTGAGTAACATGAATTGAATGAAAGGTGATTGTGTGAAGAGACAATTGCCAATCCACAGCAAATGCTACGTCTTGTTGGCTCGAGGTGACATGGAGATTTTGACAGCAAAGAGAAGGGAAAAAAAGCTGGAGCCCAGACATTTTTCGGTTGGCCTCGAAAGTGGATGATCAGGGGTATTCCCTCCACTTCCCTTCCCGCTGCGGCGCGTTTTACGTTTACGATCACGCGTTGTTCAATTGCCTTCAAATTCTTGGTCACTGCGCCTCGAATCCAACTCATCAAGAAATCCAAGGAGAGCTGAAAAAGACCACGCGTAATACCAGATCAATACTGAAATTGGCTGTAATTATTCATCATTTAATTGTCGGTGACGACAGTGTTGGTTGTTATTTGCGTATTCGGTTTTTACGATTACGACAGGGAAGCTAGGGGAGATAAGATTAAACAGAGGTGGAATGGAAGTGAAAGAAGGTTCCATTCTGGACTGTCAGATCGTGGCATGGTTACAGTCGTTTGGCCCTTTTGCATTCATGCGATGTCTGACAAAGAAAATGTTGCGGTAGCACAGTTGGTGGAAGGCCGTGCTGAGAACAATATCTTGAGAAAGTTGTATTCTTCAAGGAGTCAACTGACTGTTTTTGAAGTCAATTGCTCACATTATGATCGCCCTGAAGAGTCAATGCCTTCCCTGTAGCCCACGCGGTCTGTACGCCACACCAGTGCCCTGGTCTGCAAGCCACTAATAACCAGCGGCACTCCTCTCCCAGCGGTGCGTACAGACAAGGTACTCATCCGTAAATCTTATGCTCGGCGCGGAATCTTGCAGCTTGTGGTAATGTACCGTGATGACACAAGCTGTCCGATTGGTTTGTCGCATGCACTTGTAGGCCAATTGGCCAGCCAGACTGTGCTTTCAAGAAATCGGTGATCGCATTTTGATCTTTTTTTCCTGACTCTACGGAGCACTCCTCTCTGTAATTTCAGTGACAGCGCCGCCATTTTACATCGAGAAAAAAGAAACCAAGGGCCTTCTCCACAACAAGATTAGTTCTCGGCTTTACTGTACCGGTATTAATTGGTTGTTTGTTCAACGTTGAGTCCCCTAATAGAATAGGGCGCCTTCCGCCTAGACTGCTAGACGCCTATGATCCTACGACCCTCCGACCGACAGTTTGAGTATCCCTCCACTTTCTTCCGGTCTCCATCATTTCCCGCTTCTTGGACCATCCCATCAATCTCAATCTCCCTCCACACCCTCTTGACCCCCTTTTACCTCTTTTTTTCTTCCTTCTCTTTTTTCTATTCCCCCTCTCCCAGTCGTAATCGCTTTCCCTTCTCACATCAGAGAATATTCCCTTTCTCTGTTGCCTTGTCGAGTTGGTGGTCGTCGCCTCCTTTGATTCGTCCCTTTTTTTTCTGTGGCTGTCCCCCAGCTCAGCTCGGCCTCAACGCCTTGCCCCTCCACCTCCCACCGCGTTTTTGGGTCATCCGCCTCGAATAGTTGGAAGTAATAGGACTGTCACATCTGGGAATGTAAGTAATACTTTTTATCTGCCTAAGCCTCACCCATACTCGTCATCTGCTCCATCGCTGCACCCATTTCTTTGTTGTGGTGTTGTCAATGGCTCCTTCAAATACCCGCCTTTTCTCCAGATATTTTCTTCTTCCCCGGACTTACACCTGCGCTTAGACCAAAATCAATGTGGTAAACGACATCGACGAATAACCCTTTAATCTTCGAATCGAATCCGACATCATGGCTGCGATTCTTCTGCCGCAGCGCTTCCGCGGCGAGGGTCCCGTCGCCGAAAAGTCGACACCGTCGTGGGCCTCCAAGCGACTTACGCCCATCGCCCAGTTCCTCTCCCGACTCGCGTGCTCTCACCCGATCCATACCGTCGTCGTCGTCGCCGTCCTCGCGAGCACCTCATACGTCGGCCTTCTTCAGGAGAGCCTCTTCAACACCGATGTTGAGAGCGCTACTCTTGGCAAGGCCGATTGGTCTACCCTCGTTGAAGGTAGCAGAGTCCTACGCACAGGGCCTGAGACTGCTTGGAACTGGAAGGCCGTCGAGCAGGACGCCGTCACCGATGCTGGTTCGGACGCCGACCACCTTGCCCTCCTGACTCTTGTCTTCCCCGACAGCCTCTCTGCCGAGTCGTCCAGCACTGCTCCTCGCTCTCACCACGTGCCTATCCCTCAGAACCTGTCTATTACATCTCTTCCCTCTACCGAGAACCCGTTCACCGCCTACTCCCAGGACAGCATCCTCGCCTACGCTCTTTCCTACTCTGAGGGTCCCGAGTTCCTTGCTGCTGCCCAGGAGATCCCCAACGAAGATGCCGTCGAGATTGAGACCAAGCACGGACGCGAGAAGAAAACATGGATCATGAAGGCTGCCAAGGTCAATACTTGCAAAAGTGTTGTCCAGTGGGTTAGCAATGCTTGGACTGAGTTCCTCGACCTTCTCAAGAACGCCGAGACTCTTGATATTGTCATCATGCTTCTCGGCTACATCGCCATGCACTTGACCTTTGTTTCCCTCTTCCTCTCTATGCGCAAAATGGGTTCCAAGTTCTGGCTCGGCATCTGCACTCTGTTCTCGTCTGTCTTCGCCTTCCTCTTTGGTCTCGTGGTCACCACCAAGCTGGGTGTTCCCATCAGCGTTATTCTTCTGTCTGAGGGTCTCCCCTTCTTGGTCGTCACCATTGGTTTCGAGAAGAACATTGTCCTCACCCGCGCTGTCATGTCTCACGCCATTGAGCACCGACGAATCCAGGCCCAGAACTCCAAGTCTGGCAAGCGATCTCCAGAGCGCTCTACGCAGAACATGATCCAATATGCTGTTCAGGCCGCCATCAAGGAGAAGGGTTTCGAGATTATCCGCGATTACGCTATTGAGATTGTCATTCTTGTCATTGGTGCTGCTTCTGGTGTTCAGGGTGGTCTCCAGCAGTTCTGCTTTCTGGCCGCCTGGACCTTGTTCTTCGACTTCATCCTGCTCTTCACTTTTTACACTGCTATTCTCAGCATCAAGCTTGAGATCAACCGTATCAAGCGCCATGTAGATATGCGCATGGCTCTTGAGGATGATGGTGTCAGCCGTCGTGTTGCCGAGAATGTCGCCAAGGGCGATGATGAGCTGAACCGCATCAGGGGCGAAACCTCTCTGTTTGGCCGCAAGAGCAGCAGCATTCCCAAGTTCAAGGTCCTGATGATTCTCGGCTTCATCGCTCTCAACATTGTCAACATCTGCTCGATCCCATTCCGCAACCCCAGCTCTATGTCCACTATCCGAACGTGGGCCAGCAGTCTGGGCGGCGTCGTCGCTCCTTTTTCCGTCGACCCCTTCAAGGTTGCCTCCAACGGTCTGGATGCTATCCTCGCTACCGCCAAGGCCAACAACCGACCTACTTTGGTCACTGTCTTGACTCCCATCAAGTACGAGCTCGAGTACCCTTCGATCCACTACGCTCTTGGTTCTGCCGCCAGCAACCCTGCCTACAACGATGCTTTCCACCACCACTTCCAGGGCTACGGTGTCGGCGGCCGCATGGTTGGCGGAATTCTCAAGTCTCTCGAGGATCCCGTTCTCTCCAAGTGGATTGTCATTGCTCTTGCTCTCAGTGTCGCTCTTAACGGCTACCTCTTCAACGTCGCCCGCTGGGGAATCAAGGATCCCAATGTTCCTGAGCACAGCATCGACCGCAATGAGCTTGCCCGTGCGCAGCAGTTTAACGATACCGGCTCCGCTACTCTTCCTCTCGGCGAATACGTCCCTCCTACTCCCATGCGAACCCAGCCCAGCACTCCTGCTATTACCGACGACGAGGGCGACGGTCTTCACATGACCAAGGCTCGCCCTGCCAACCTGCCCAACCGAAGTAACGAAGAACTCGAGAAACTCTTGTCCGAGAAGCGCGTCCGCGAGATGACCGACGAAGAGGTCATTTCTCTGTCTATGCGTGGCAAAATTCCCGGTTACGCTCTTGAGAAGACCCTGGGTGACTTCACCCGCGCTGTAAAGATTCGACGAAGCATCATCGCCCGGAACAAGGCCACCACCGACGTTACCCACTCGCTCGACCGATCCAAGCTACCTTACGAGAACTATAACTGGGAGCGCGTTTTCGGCGCATGCTGTGAGAATGTTATTGGATATATGCCTCTTCCCGTCGGTGTTGCTGGTCCTCTCGTTATCGATGGACAGAGCTACTTCATCCCCATGGCTACGACTGAGGGTGTCTTGGTTGCCAGTGCCAGTCGAGGTTGCAAGGCCATCAACTCTGGTGGCGGTGCTATCACTGTCCTCACTACCGATGGTATGACTCGTGGTCCTTGTGTCGCTTTCGAGACTCTTGAGCGCGCTGGTGCTGCCAAGCTCTGGCTTGACTCTGAAGATGGCCAGGATGTAATGAAGAAGGCCTTCAACTCCACTAGTCGCTTTGCCCGTCTCCAGTCCATGAAGACTGCTCTTGCTGGTACCAACCTGTACATTCGATTCAAGACCACCACCGGTGACGCTATGGGTATGAACATGATTTCCAAGGGCGTCGAGCACGCTCTGAGCGTCATGGCCAACGATTCAGGTTTCGACGACATGCAGATCATCTCTGTCTCTGGTAACTACTGTACTGATAAGAAGGCCGCGGCCCTCAACTGGATTGACGGACGTGGTAAGGGTGTTGTTGCTGAGGCCATCATTCCTGGTGAGGTTGTTCGCAGCGTTCTCAAGAGCGATGTCGACTCTCTTGTTGAGCTCAACATTGCTAAGAACCTGATCGGTTCCGCTATGGCTGGTTCAGTTGGTGGTTTCAACGCCCACGCTGCCAACATTGTCGCTGCTATTTTCCTGGCCACCGGTCAGGACCCTGCTCAGGTTGTCGAGAGCGCTAATTGTATCACCATCATGAAGAAGTAAGTTTATCTCAGACATCAGCCCGAATACATGCTAACGTTTACAGCCTCAATGGAGCTCTTCAGATCTCTGTCTCTATGCCCTCGCTCGAGGTCGGAACTCTTGGTGGTGGTACTATCCTCGAACCCCAGAGCGCCATGCTTGACATCCTTGGTGTCCGAGGCTCTCACCCCACCAACCCCGGTGACAACGCCCGCCGTCTCGCCCGCATCATCGGTGCAGCCGTCCTCGCTGGCGAACTTTCTCTCTGCAGTGCCCTGGCCGCCGGTCATCTTGTCCGGGCTCATATGCAGCACAACCGAAGTGCCGCTCCCTCTCGCAGCACCACTCCTGCTCCACCCATGACGCCCGTCTCCCTGGCCATGACCAATGCCCAGGAGCGCTCAGCGTCAACAACATCGATGAGCGCCGCTGCTATCCAGAGGTCAAAGCGATAGACGATTAACTTTGCATTTGATGGAGTAGAGGCGAGCGGATGATAAAAAGTTTACATAGACGAGAACATGTATGAGTATGATACACTACCACACATGGTCTGGGATGGAGTGGATGGTCACACAGCATGGAGTTTTTGCATTGAACATTCTGGAAAGACGAGAGCATCCATACATACATACATATACAGCCACCGAAAGATGGCAATATTGAAGATGGTAGTTATGTTAAAGTACCACTTCGCTATTCAATTTTAATCCTTTTTTTGTTAAATCATGCATATGTCTTTACTCTTGCCACTGCATCTCCATCAATGGACGTGAACTTGATGCCCTTGTCCTCCATGCCTCTCTTGCACTCCTCCCACTTGTCAGGCATAACTGGCTTTGTCCCTTCGTTCACAATCCACGTCGTATAACCCTCCTGTAGCGCATCCTCCGCTGTAGCTTTGACGCAAAAGTCCGCTGCCAACCCAACCACAAAAACATCCGTAACGCCCTGCTCACTCAACATGCCTGCGAGTCCACTATCACTTACCCTGAACGGATCATAAAACGCACTATACATCTCCACACGCTCATCTTGCCCCTTTTCGATAACGGCATGAACTCGTGAGACGTCTAGCTCTGGGACCAGCTCACATCCCGGTGTACCTTGGACGCAGTGCGTTGGCCATAATGTTGTATCGTAGCTCTGGGAAGGATCTTTTGGGTGCTTGATTGTGGTGGTTGATGTGTAGGGTGTTGAAGAGGCGTGGTTTGAGGCGAAGGATATGTGGGAGGGTGGGTGGAAGTCTTTTGTTGCGAGGATGAGGGGGAAGGGAAGGGTTGTTAGATGGTTTATGGGGGATGCGATTGTGCGGCCTGAAGGGACGGCGAGGGAGCCGGACTGGAGATGTTAGCTTGGTTTGAGTGAGATGGGAGGTGAATAGGAGTTGTGATGGATGAGAAGGCGTGGTTTGGTATACTCATACCAACATGATGATGATCTCATAGTAAGCGTTGCAAGCTGTGAGATATGACCTACAACACCACGAGTGTTCAGACTGCGTACAACACAAGATGAGCTTCCGACATTTTGACGTCTTCGGAGCATTCCTGCAGGATATCTTCATGGCTGCGCTTGAAGCCATTCCCAACTCATTCCTCCATATCCACCACCTACGACAGAAGGATACTCACAGGCGGGCAGAAATCTTCTTGAAAGTCGACAATAATGAGAGCAGGCTTATACGGTTTATCGCTCGCCATCGTTTCAACCTTCAGACTTATCGATTTAAGTGTATCAGAAGTAGCGAGTGTCTTGAACGAGCGATGTCTTGCAGATGGTGACGATGGAGAAGGGAAGTGATCAACTGATAAGAGCCACCATTTTCCGATCGGCCCCGCTCTTCCGACGGAGGGGTATCACGTCCAGATAACCGAGCACCATTCACGATAATAAAAAAATACACTTCTAATCACAATCTCTACGACATGAACATCAAGAAGAGCAAAAAAAGTGATTATATAGGAATAGCCCGATGCGGGGGTCGAACCCGCAACCTTGAGATCGCGTACTCGTAAGAGTCTCACGCTCTACCGATTGAGCTAACCGGGCTCAATCTTGTTTGTTGAAGAAGACGCAGGAATCGCAATTCATGACCGTGGATGGGGCTGGTTAGTGCTTGAGGAGAAATTTTCAGTGTTGGTGGAGGGATTTGGGGCGTGGAGGGGCAGAGGGGTTATTAAATCCAGTGGGTTTTCAGGGACACCCTGGCCTGATGGGATGTGGAGATGGAGCTACCCTGGATCGTGGATTGAGGCTCTTGGGAGATGAAGATTGAGGTTATGGGCCTGGTATGTCAGTGTATCAGCGCCTTTTGAAGTTATCGTACATACTTCTGTCATTTCTGTAGCTTGTCGATTGTCCAGATCTCTTCTCCCAGGCAAATTGTTGTCTCACTTTGATGTTCGGTGGCATGTCACGTATAAACCTCCAACCAACAGACAAGGAAACAGTTTGGGTAAATCGCAGCGATATTCGTACTCGTTTACAAAAGGTGTGGCACATGAAGCTCTGCGTGCGCATTCACTGGCTCAAACATCCAGGCACGCTCAAATCAGGAGTGAACAAGTGCTTACGATAGATCTTGGGTCGGTATCCCTACATGTTCCTGTCAAACCGTAAGATCGCATCTTCCACTTTCGAGGGATGGGGCATGGCCACGCAGACAACGCAATCGAACAGTCTGTAGAGGAGATTGAATCATCTTAAATAATTGAGTCAGTTTTATGGTGATGTAATCTGAATTGAGAATACCCTCTCTGGACTCTTGTGTCATTGACCTAACCGCCAAGTTCTTGTCATTATGCCTTAGCCGTCAGCACTACCGCGTAGTAAAACCACTATCTACAATTCTACAAGGATCCTCATCCATAGTCGCGCCTCTTCAGCGCATTCCTTCAGTCTTTACCCATGGAACGGACTACTCACGACGGAATTCCGTGCCGCGCTTAGGCGCTTATGCACCGCTGTCACTCTGCACCAGTGGCATGCGATGGATTAAATACAGCAGGCCCCTCGCTGCATGTTGGGAGCTAGGCAGTTCTTTATTTTTCTCAAGATGTCGTCGAGCGCTGAATTGGGCCTTTTGGCTCGTGTGGCGAGTCCGCTGGGAATTGCCTCAATTGTTGTCGTTGGTGTTTTCGCGATTTATGTGATTGACAAACTCACTGCTGTTCCTTATCCACCGGATATCCCGCTCACAAGAGAACCAAAGGGTGCTCGTCGCTTTAGTCTTCGTACACGATGGGCGTACCTCACAGACTGTCAAGCACTCTTCTACGAAGCATACCATGAAGTACACCTCCCATCGCCTTCCAATGACTACCGCTGACACAGCACAGTATCTCAAGAAAGGCAAAGCAGTGGTCATCCCAGGCTTCGGCGTCAGAATAGAAGTACTCTTGCCACAGAGCCAAATGAAAGGCGTGCTCAACCAACCTGACGATGTTCTCGATATGGAGCAAGCGTTCGCTGAAGTCGATCAAGCTCGATGGTCGCTTGGGCACGACAAGTATGTCGTTGATGCGTGGCAGGGACTTGTTGTAAAGTATGATCTTAATCGTGCGATTGAGATTATCGCGAATAACATGAAGGATGAACTTCACGAGGTGTTTGATGAGCAGTTCGGTACTGATACGGAGAATTGGAAGAGGATTGACCTGACAAAGACTGTCAAGATGATCGTTGCCCAAGCCGCCAGTCGCTTCACCGTTGGACTTCCACTCTGTAGGTCTTCCATCACGTCAATTGTTTTGGGGCATTGCTGATGAACTAGGTCGGAACAAAGAGTACCTGCAGCTCGCGCTCGAGATGAACGATCTCTTCATCATGAACGCTGGTCTCACAGGTGGCCTAACTGGTATTCTACAGCCCATAACCGGAACACTCTTCGGCCAAATCATCAAGACAAAAGTAAACAAGATGAAGAAATGGATCATTCCTCTCTTAAGACACCGCTTTGATAGGATCAACAACCACCCCGACGAACCACAACCGCAAGACCAAGTTCAGATGATGATCAACTACGCCCTGCGCCATCGCCAGCACGAAGTCAACGACATGGAGTCACTAGCTCGTCGCGTCGTCGCTCAGAACTTTGTATCAATTCACAACACGCAGATTCAAGTTGTTAATCTCATTTTGAACGTGTTGGGCTCTGATGCAGAGTTTAATACGATTGCTACCCTTCGCGATGAGATGGATCGTATTCTTGGGACTGATGACTCTGTGAATTGGACAAAGAGTGGTATTCAAGCTATGACCCGCGCTGATAGTGTCGCGAGAGAGTCAATCCGTTTATGTTCCTTCGGCGGACGCGCTGTGTTTCGCAAAGTCATGGTCGATGACTTCAAGACAGAAGATGGTCACCACGTTCCCAAGGGTTCAATCATCTCCTTCATAGGCCACCCTGAACAAACCGACAATGAGCTCTACGAAGATGGTTTAAAATACGACCCATTCCGTTTCTCGAGGGTTCGCGAGACAGCAGCTAATCGCGACGAAAAAGCACCCCCTGTTACGTTTGTCACGACGTCGCCTGAGTTCTTGACCTTTGGACATGGGAAGCATGCATGCCCGGGACGGTTCCTCATTGACTTTGAGATGAAGATGATCCTGGCGTATGCTTTGAGGAATTATGATATTAAATTTGCGGATGAGTATGAGGGAAAGAGGCCGCCGAACTATTGGATTGCGGAGGCGAATAATCCGCCTAGTGGTGTGCAGATCATGGTTAAGAGGAGGGAGAGGACGTAGAGGTGTACGGCATAGTTCTATGGAGATCAAGGCAATAGGAGTACCTTGAATTGATGTACCTCGTCAATGTTTCTGGCGACTTTTACAATAACTGTCACTGGTGAGAGTACAAAGGCTGGCTGCTGGTGACCGGACAGGGGCGAAATAGCAGATCTTCAGCCGGAGGCAGTAGATATAGCACAATAATTACGTTCACTAGCTCAAAGACGTACACCTCAGGTATATGGTCTGTTATCAAGAATGAGATATCTCATTCGATACTGCTAGAGAATTGAATCGTCAAGACTTGAACCATCGAGACTTGGACCGTCCAAGACTTGAAACGTCAAGTCTCAGTTAGGGCAGCCACCGACACGGTTGATGGTAGTCAAGCAACCATCTCCCCAATGCTTGCTGCCGCAGATACGGCAACCATTGCGTCTGATGTCCTGATAGTCATACCACATCTGATTACCCGTGCGAGCACAGGTAGATCTCCCCTGGATGAAGATACCGCAGTAGCCCTGGCATGTACCTGTCTGGGGTCTGCCGCTTCTGAGAGAGCCTGTTAGATCTAACTCTGTTGTCAGATCAGAGTAGACTTACCCAGGTGCACCATAGTTGACATCGTTGTTACGAATCAGTCTGTTGTTGATGGCATTATCGCAGTCACTGACGCGAATGGCACCGCAGAGTCCGCTTCCGTTGCAGTCGTAGGAATCACGGGCCTCGAGCTTGCTTCTCGGAACGGGAGAGAAGCCTTCGGCAGTGTTGATGGGCGGAGCAGCGAGGCAGCTGCCCTGGGCGAGGAGAAGGGATGAAGTGATGATGGAGAAGCGCATCTTTGTTATAGTTGAGATTCGAGTTGATTGTTTGAGGTTTGGAATACTGCTGTGGGCGAGGATATCAAAAGGTTAGCATGAGCCGGAGATGTCCTAGCTTTTATAGATATTCACCTCGCTCTGGACTTACGTAGTTGCATCATGGAGTTCACATCTTTGCCCAAAAGCAATGGCTAGACGAGCTTCGTCCGAGACTCTTGCGGGACACGGCGATCCAGAGAGAACCTCTACATGCCGTGCGAGGGATCTCATAGCCTCTAATTCGTTATTCCATCCTTCCAGATGTGATCTGATGTGATGGAGGGAGGGAGCGGCGGATGAGTTCGGGACCGAAGATAAAATCTCGACCGAGTTCTATGGGCAGAAACCATCTTTGGTATGCAGAGCACTGACTCCACCAATAGCAGCATCCTCGGGGATCAAGAAACTCGAGACTGGGAGAACGATGCCGAAAGACACTTGGTAAAGAGTCCACTAAACTCAGGCTAAACTACATACATACTTGTATCGCTTGAGATCAAGGGTCCGAGTTTTCTCGCCTCCGCTAGACTATGTATCAGGAAACGGCAGCGAAGATTAAGAAATTATCATGTATCTATATCATTCATACGTCAACTACATTTCAGACATATATGTTGGTGTGTGATTACTGTTGAAGTGAGAAACGCATACAATATACCTCGTTGATATATATCGTGAACTTCCTATTGATTAAGCAATAGCAGGCCCAAGTAAAACAACTCTCTTAACAGCTGATCGAGAACTCATCGGCTGAAGATATTACGAGAAATAAGGTTATATCCTGGTTCATTGGGTGGCAACTAATGCACACCCTGCATGATTGCTACGCTGCTAAACACGGCCTGTGGTTCCTCCTTCGTCTATGACGATACGATAAAAGGGTTTTTAAGCATAGTAGGACTTGGCAAAAGTCCTTCAATAGGGGCTGATACTGGTCTTCACAGGATTACCAGTACATGTGAGACATGAGGTCGCCTCTTGGTGGAGAGGATGGCATTTAGGAGGCAATGCTTGGCCACGTCGCGGCACACGACATGATAAACGGAGCATGTACGACAGCAAAAATGTAAATCACAGGCAAGTGAGTGGCAAGAGAAATATGTACTGAGAAAAGCGCCGAACGTGCACACATATTAGTGTAACATAGTAGTGGGCAGATAATCCTCCATAGTTCTCATGACCAGTGATCACTCTCCTAGCGCTGTCAATGAGGATAGCCGCTGAGGGCACAAGCAAAATCTTTGCACTCAGGACAGTTGATATATAACTTAGAAAGTAAGTAAGCGGTATAACAGACCTACGAGACTGGCAGAGTTGTTCGACAACTTCAATACTGGAGGGACGAGCGACGACCCGGCCTCCGAACCCTGGCGCCAAGCACATAACTAGCGGCACAGGAAACGCCTCATGGCTCAGTAAGCCAATCGGAAGAAAGTGATAGGCTCCGGATCTCTTTCAGCTGCGGCAAATACATACGGCCCGAAACTCATGCATGTATTGCCCGAAACTATGATCTGCCGCAAGAACAGAAGCTAATGTCTCGGCTGAGCGCGGTCCCGAGCCGATTCACGAGCTGTTCATTTGTGGCGTTCAAGATTTGGGTGTGGGTAGCTATGCAACCTATGAGGCTAGCGATCAAGAGAGCTTTGCATGAGGGTATGCCACAAGTCGACATACCATTCTAGGAGATAGGAAGGAGAAGAAGTGACTTAACATATTTCATCTAGCAAGAACAGAAGAGAAGAGTGACAAGAAAGTTGATCAAAATCGAGCATTCGTTATACAGCTGATCTTGAGGACCATGTATTCCCTTTTCTTTACTCACGACGTGAGGGATCCATACAAAGTATGACAAGGAATCTCGTACCACCACCGCCTGCTATCCATGACTACATGATATAGCCACACGTTGTAGCAACCAAAAGACATACTTGTATTCAGCTCCTTCTACTTTTTCTTGCTAGATGAAATATGTTAAGTCACTTCTTCACTGAACTGAATGTGATGAGGCACGAGTGTGGGATTGAATGGATAGGCTATGGTAATGGCAGTTTCTCCTTCAAAGCGAACAATTATGATGATGGAAGCAAAAATTGTGGCATGGATCATGCTTCTAGAGCCTGGATTCACAACATCCCCAGGCCGTGAAACGATAGGAGCGTCCTATATTGTGATGACCAGGGACTATGAGAGTAGACATGTTGAGACTTGTGACAAGTAGCACAAAGAACTTGCTATACATGTCACCAAGAGATCATACAGGTCAGGAAATTTTGAGAAAGAAAAAGACGTTTTTTCATCAACGCTGGGTATCTATGTTATTGCAACCTCTTTCATCATCTGAGGTGTCGCTGGCAAATATAATCAACCATCCCATATGCTTCAAATACCTCCAACTCCATTCATTCAACTCCAACGCTGTGCCAAACAACAAGGATCCAATATTCCTCCAGAAAAAGTAAGATCCGTCAACAATGGAATTGCGGACAGTCCCTCGTCTGAGGAGTTCCCAAACGAATAGTGTTTCGAGACTGCCGTCTTCTCAAAAAAGACATAGCCGTCACCTTTGAACGGTACAGCCTCTGATCAACCTGGTTGCCATACTGATGAGGATTCACGTGATCCTTTTCTTCGCCAGTATAGCTCCCCAGACATCTATTCCCAGTCTTGTACAAGAGATGGCTGATGCGATCTGCAGCAACAGTGTCGACTCTATCGGAGACAACCAAGAGAAAGTCCAGCGCGCCTCGGATAATAGAGGCGCGTTCATTTGCGTCACGGTAGACATCCGCTCTTCCAAGACGGCGCTGTATTTCTAGGTCTTGTGCTGCAAATGGCGAGTCTGGATCATCAAGTTCTTCTTCCTCATCAGAAGTGTCTTGAGGTCCCTGGTTACTCATTTTGCCAAGGAGGTTGAAGTTGAAATAAGACTTAGACTTGTACTTGCGCTTGGGCTTGGACTTGTCACTCTCGGCTGTCTCGTTTAGATCGAAAGTCACCCTTGCGCCTTTTGAGGGCTTGGGTGCTGGGACAGACTGAAGAGGGCTGTCTTCCTCGATTCTGTCAAGAGCAGTGCCAGCCAGAGAAGTACTTGGCTTGAGACAAGACTTTTCTGGTGAGAGAGTGGCGTGCTTGGGTTGGTTGACTGGTACCTGGGGCTCGGGTTTGCTGCGCATCTTGAAGACACTCATGCAGCAAGCCATACGACCAATATAACCGTCTGTTTCTCCCTTGACAAATCTGGCGTCTCTTGTGGACTTTGCCTTAGTAGGAGAAGACACCACAGCCTCTTCAGCCTCTGGAACAGACTCATCCTCAATGTTACAGAAAACAGCAGATTGAGGCTGGGCTACCGAGTTGGTGATGGTAACAACGCCAGATTTGACTTGCTTGATGTCAAGAGACTCCATGACTGAGCGAGGAGTTACACGCCAGACAGCCTGACGTGCCAACTTGGCTACCTCTTCTTCCTCAGAACAGATGTCTTTGACAACTGAAGCACTTCCATCCCCTTTAGTCGAGGAGCTGTCTCCAGAAGACACTCCCTCCTCTCCACTCTGGGCTTTGTCAGGCGCATCCTCTGACTTGTTAGCCATAGTGCTGAGTCTTGCCATTAAATGTTCAGGCTCGACACCAGAGGTGGAGTACTCTCCCGTCCAACCGAGCTTAGACATGCCATAGACGGGGGTACCAGGATCAGAGTATTCTCCTGTCCAGCCCGATCTAGGTGCTGGTTCGCTTGAAATAGAGATGCCATCATTGATCTCGGCTGGAGTGTTGGGAGGAGGAGAGGGAAAAGAGATACCAAAGATGGTGTTGCTTCCAGATGTAGCGTCAGTGTCTTCTTCATCAGATGCCTGGGCGGATTCAGAAACAGAAGATGCTGAAGTGAACACAGATGGTGTGGCAGAAAGTGTGTTTTGGGGTAAAGAGGATTTCAGCCGGAGTGGTAGATCAAAGCTGACGTTAAAATCCTCGGCAACCTCAAGTGGGTTGTAGTTGGTGATAGTTGTGCTAGACATTGTGACAGGATGCAAAGCACAGAGCTGTAAAGTATGGTGAGGTGATGAAAAGTAGTGAGAGAGGGGGAGCGATAATAGAGTGCCAAAGAGACAGATAAAGTACAGAGAAGTCAAGTAGCTGATGATCCAAGACTTGAATAAGCAGTACACACGATCTGGAAGATAGCAGCAAGGTGAGATTGAAAGAGAAGTGTCAAAAAGAATCTGTGCTTGCAGTATGCTTAGGAAATGTGTGTGATGCTAAAGAGAAGTTTCCGGGAGAAAGGATGGCAGGAAGAAGGAGAATTTATAATTGAAGGGGGATTTAACTTTTATAGTTATGCCCTGAGCCCTGATGCTATTTACAGGGGAACTTGGAAGCATAATGGTTGAGTTCGTGAACAGACTGCTACTTGTCGAATGAGAAGCCGAACAGTCAAGTCACGGATCACTGTGATAGGTCACCTTGAAAAGTTTCTTCGATATGTGCACGCTGCGGTTGACGGTGCCAGAGCATAAAACAATGGGCCAATAAGACAATATTATTTGCAAGAACGTGATAAAAGACCAAAGAATCACTATAGTTAGCCCGCTTTGTTTTACAAGAGAGGGAAACGAGAACACTAAGGATGTGGGAGCTCGTTCTCTTATACTACTACGCCCTCAAGATCACGAGAGCCATGATGCCTTTATATTGAGAGTTCTGGTGCTCTAACCTGCTAATGTCTATCACATGGTACAAAAGCCACCGCCATGAGTCACCGAGAAGGCAATATAGAAGCATCTGAGGGTGAAGCAAATAGACAGACGCAGTTCAAGGGGAGGGCGTTCATATGGCGTTTCCCTCGTGGTTACAAGTCGTGCAGCCGAACGAGGTATGGGACGAGTACGTGGCTATTTCTGCCCATAGAACGTGCTCACCAGAAGGGTGGAGCGTATGAACCAAAGTATATAGACTTCAAGAGAGCACATATTGGTTTACTGTGAGAGGAAAAAGCAAGTTACTTTCTTAACCCACAGTCGTGATTGGTCGGTGCCTAAAGGATAATTGACGAGTCACAAGTTAATAGGACAGCCCTCCCCTTGACCGCACAGCCTCGCTTTACTTCACCAGACAGAGGGCATCAAAGTCAAAACAAATATTACTATTCACTCTTTTACTAAATGTGACGTGGCAAACACTCAGGCGTGAACAAGCTGAGACTCTAAGTTTGTGGGAGCCTCGCTACTTTGTGGGTATAGATTTTGATTGGCCGCTTAATTTTCATCCAATTACCGGTGAGATGGCCGAGTTGGTTATGGCGCCAGGTTAAGGTTAACCTTAACACCAATTTCCTGGTGGAGCAATCCTCCTGGGTTCGAGTCCCAGTCTCATCAAGATATCATTTTTGTATTCTGTTCTTTTTGCATTAATGATCACATTCATTGTATTTTTGCACTATTAAATATCTAGGGGCGTGAGTCGTGCTGTTAAGATTGGGTTGGAAGGTGGGCTTCTATTTTCTCTTCAAGTATTCATCCCCGAGCTTAACCTTTTCCTCCCACTGTTCATCGATCGTGATTTGTTGTCGTCTTGACATGCTTTCCTGGTACCTCTTGAAAGATTCTTGCTGATCACGCCATCGTTTCATTTCTTTATCGACGAATGAAGAGATGACATCTGCGCACTCGGAAACCTTTTCCATCGGTATCAAGTGGCCGCAATCAAGAGTCTTCCCTTGAACTTTACCAGCAGCTGCGCCTCCACTGCCCCCAACTCCGGTGCCTGTTGTTAGCATTTTCTCCTCTCGTCGTTCCGGCGACGAAAACTCTGACTGCTTTCCGAAGACGAATAAAGTACTTGGTCGAAGCTCGGGTAAGTGGCGAAATATCTTTGGTGGCTCTGGGCGATGGAATGGGAAGTCAGGACAGTCTTTGTTCTGTTCTGGGTCTTGATCGTTGAATGATTCCCAGTCTCTTGCTAAGTATGTCGGTCGAACGAAGCTGAAGAGCTCCTGGTGTTTCGACGTCGTGAGCGTAACTCGCTGATCCAACTCCCCTTCTTTCGGATGAAGCTCAGTCGGAATATCTCGAAGTCCATGCTCAATCCAAAGGTCAAGAATTTGCTCTTCTTGAACCTTGCAACAGCATCTTCTCTTGAGGGCCAGATATCCCGCCTCTTTGTAGAAAGACCGGCTAGGGAAATGCTTGGGTTTGGTATTTGGATAATAGGGTCAATGAGTACTAACGAGTCCATGAGCCGGGGGTGCCAAAGTGCTAACTGTGCGCTGTATTCGATTAGAGGATTTCTAAGGTAGCTGAAGGACACTTACAGCTGGGTACCGCCCATACTGTGGCCAATACCAACGATCGGATGAGCGATGTCACGTTGATGCTGGTTGATGAGATTCATCAGATCTCTTGCGTGGTCAAACCAACTGACTGCTATATGTGAGTAATGACGATGGTCCACGGTTGAGATCTTACTCACGATCGTTGCCAAGAACTCTCTCGTTAATAACTCCTGATTGACCTTGATTCCATACATCTGCGATCCATATCGATCGTATCCTGAGATCTTGTTGTCTTACTCGGTCATACAGCTCATCCCATAGCGGCTCATACAGTTCCTGACAAGTCAGTTATAGTTTCAGACTGAGAATATTCAGCTTCTTTACCTTTGGAAAACCATTTGCGTGAGCACCGAGAATGGTTACGTCTCCAGGTTGGGGATTGGGGTTGTCGTGGGGAACGTATTGCTTCACGGCAAGCTTTGGTATGTCTTCATCGCCATTTGCCGTCTCAGCGAGATATTCCCTTGAGTGACTGCAATTAATATTATGCTCAACAATCCGATAATTCGATGGCGTTGAAATATATCTGGCTTGGCTTATTGGCAACCGCCTGGCGTACGCCGCCCGAAAGGCGGGTCGAGGTATGAGCCTAGACCGCATCGAATTGCAAGACCGGTAAAAATTGTGAAATATGATGTCCTTAGGTAGCAAGAAACCTAAGACTTTAAAAGAGAATGCTTAAATAAAATTAGTAAAGACTCCCCTAAACTTAGACTAAATTGCCTAAATATTTTTGTTACCTAGGATAGAGGTCTTAAGTTTTCTTGCCTCCCCCTAGATGTTAATAACTGATGGAAGATAAGATAAGCTATTCCAAACAAGGTAACGCTGACCTCGGTAGCTCGGTTACGAATTGCGCCCTTCCTGTCAAACACAAGATCTACAGGCTTAAGCCGATGCTACCACACATTATCACGCCCCTTTAGATAGAACAGACCCGAAATGAAGGAAAACGCCTGTCACTTTGAAGTCTGTCAACTTAGGTGGTCCATCTTAAAATTGGCGCTGGCTTGCTGGCAGGAGGCAAAGGTGATTTCAAATCGTAACGTTCACCAGGTGGACAGTCACAGCGAGAGATTGGTTTCAGTTTCACAATCTCATGCATTATGTGTGCTTCGAAACTGCTCAAGCTGGCTTCTTAGTGTTATGAAGCGCTTTTAGACCTTTATAACCGCTGTAACTTGATCTCGAATAGACGAACAGTCCTGGACATATGCAGCGTTGCGAATTTCATACCAAAGTCGCGATAGCTGCAGCAGTTGCCCAAATACCCTGTATAAAGTCGCCTTGGCAGTCTAATCCAGCCAAGTATCGCTGAAAAGCTACACTGGTGATAGTCGATGCTACAAAGCATGTTGCAACTTTGCGTGACAGTCCACGCTGGAGAATGGCAGTTCCAACAATAACGTCGAAGACGGGAATGACCCGGGATAAAGTCGACCCATCGTCAGGACTTCGGTCATTTTAAGATTGATAGAAGGATGCAGTTGATGTTGCACCATGGCTGAATCGCGAGGCGCTGCCGTAGAAGAGGAGTAGTGCTAGAGATATCGGTAGATATTTTTTGAGTAGCGTGATAGACATTTTTGCAGTATTTGTGTTCGACTAGGTACTTTGAAATATTGACAGGGAAAGGAAGCAAGATGAATATCAGAAAAGATTGATCCTAGAGGCGGCTGCTCATGATAAATAACATTCTCTTGAATAGCATCGTTAGGGCTGAGTCAGACGACTCGCGAATGGCTGCAACTCGCAGGGATGAACTCCACACGCTAGACACGGAATGAGACACTATCGCGATACGATCAAGCATCGTGATAATTACTAATCAAACTGTGACATCAATAAACTTAGAACGAGAATTGACACTTCAAGATTCCATGTGAATGCCAAGCCACATGAAAGTGCACGCATATCACACTAAAGTGGCTTTCGTGAACGTCCAATAAGAAAACTCAGATTTGTTATCACCGGAAATAAACATTTACCTCAAAGCCCCGGAGTGTGAGACATCGCAGCCCGCGGGCATTTCAGATCCCTTTAAGACCGATAAGGCACGTCGGATGTACCAGGCAGAATTCAAACTAATAGGAATTTAATATATTTAAGGTACTTAGCTGCTACTCATTTTTATATATAATATAAGTACTAGCAATTTTCTAACTTATAAATAGCTACATTACATACATCATATCCCTAGCTTATTATCTAGCCTCACTTTGAGCTGCAATTAAGGTTATTTGCAGATGTAGGCTGCAGTGGCTTTTTTACTCTTGCATTTATTATTGTAATTCCTCGGCAGCTTACATAAGAGGCCTGTTTCTTTTAATTAATATGATTATACTGTAAAATAGGAAGAGAAATGTTTCCTCTTTGAAGCTATTACTGTAACTGTGCCTGATCTAAATACTGATAAAAAAGGCCACTGCAAACCTCCTGCCGCCACTAACCTTAAGGGTCATGATGTGCCCATTTAACCGGGGCCTGTAACTGTATGATATAGCTGTTAATAAGGGCTATTTCTAAGAGGAAGCTATATGTAATAGCCCTCTAGCCGCCCTTATGGATGTGATGATTGTAGCTGTAATAGCTTCTAAATTGGTTACCTAGGTTAACAGCTCCTATTTCCTCATTGTATTCAGCACTAACTAAGGGGATCCAAAGGTCAAGGATGCCGTTATCGCTAAATCGCCTCTTTATCGCCCAGGCTTGTGTGTGCGTTGTTGTAGGCCGCTTCCTTATGTGCTGCTTAATCTCGTAGCCAGCGAAAACAGAGGAAAGGAAGAGGACTAGGGCGTTATCCTTCTAAGCGATTTAGTTAACCTAATAGAAGGAAAATACAGGTTAATAGGGGGAAATGTAAGAGGGATTATATTTAAAGACTTATACCTTATTATTAGCTATTAGGATAGCCTTATATTTACCCTAAGGCTACTTTAGCTTGCCTTTATTATTAGCTTTTTTAAGCTCTATAAGATCTTTATAAATGCTACTATTTATATAAGCTATACCTATAGCATTAATACCTTAATCTTAAAAGATATAGAAAAGGGAAGGTAATAAGAAGAGGTTATTAATAAAGATGTAATAACTAGCACTTAGTAAAAGATTTACTAAGGCAATAATTACACTTTAGGTCAGGTTTAATGATTTCTGCTATAGCTTATAAGGCAGCTATCTTATAATATCTCTAGCTGCAGGCCTAAAGGTTATAGAAGGTATATAAAAAAGCTACTAAAGAAAATAGCCTTCTTAGGCTATAGCCTACACTTTAAAGCCCATTAAATCAGGCTTAGAAGGTATTATAAGGGTTATTTTTAACCTGCCCTTATATCTGATTATGCACTCATTAACTGCAACTCTTAGGCCAGGCTACTACAGAGAAATCGCCTTATTTTAGAGGAAATTAGAGTATTTATTAACCTTCTAATAATTAAAGGGATTATGACTCTTAGTCAGGTTAAGCGCAGCTTCATTAAAAATTTATATACAATGAAAAAGCTAAAAAAAATCAATCTTAGCTCATTATATGAGTGATAGGATGCAAAGGGAGGGATTTTTCGATAAAATCAGTTGCCTAATAGCTTCTAAGGTTAGATTCTTTATGTAACCTAATATATATAATAATGCCAATGAAAAGATAGACTTCAGCGAGGGTGACAGGCTTCCAAAGGCGTGCAAAGGAAGGGTCTTCTTAAGAATATCAGTTAGCGGCTTCATTAGTGTATTAAACCCATTTTTTAATGATTTTTTTAGGTAAAAATCATAGAAAAAGGTCAACAGGTTTAGCAGCTTATAAAGCTATTGCAGAGATATCAGGATTACATTCCTTGAGATTAAGAGGTTTAAAATAATATCCCCTTTATAATGTAGGCTCCTTATCTAGCTAAGCTGTATTATCAATTAGTTGCTTAGGCTATAAGTGTAGCGTTATGATGTAAAGGTTAGGGTTAAAGGCATTAAATGCAGCCTCTATTGCAAATAGTATCAGATATTCAATTTATCAAAATCACAGCTAAAAAATTAAGGTTACAATATCCGATTCCCGGTACCATTAACGTACCGGTCTAAAAGAGGGGTAAAAGTGGATCGGATACTTTTGAGGTGCCTTATCGGTCTTAAAGGGATCCTTAGACTTTTTTTATATACACGTCATCACGTTCCTTCCGAGGCATCTTCGAGTCTATTCTGCAACACTTCACCGCCTTAAATCTTGTCCAAAAGCCATTCAATGTCTCGACGCTTGCGAGAACAAAACATCACGATTCACGAACTGATCGGCCATGGCAAAACCGTTTTGGGGTCCCCAGACCTCGTATTTGAAGTAAGTTATAGGGTCACTGTGAATTGGGAAGATTTACTAACTTTTGTAGCTTTTGTGAAGAGGTAAATACCGCAATGGTCTCCCTTGACTGAAATGGAGTTAACGTGTCGTTTAGGACTATGTTATCACACGGTACATCGCTGAGTTTATAAATACTCTTAGTAGTCTTACATATGGTAAGTGATGCTACCATGGGTCGGGATCTGCAATTGACCTTGTTACTAGTGGCATATGGACTCTATGGCTTGTTGACGTCGCCTAAATTCCCGACTGGGCCACGCTTGGCCTCGTACTGTGGACTAATTGGCGTGGGGATATGTTCAGCTGGATATCACATGACCTTGAAGTATCATACTCAAATGTGTAAGTATACCTCTGCTTCAATAAGAGGAAGGCCTAACAATTGCTAGCTGATGAACTGTCAATGCATCTTCTCACTACACCCCTCATCTATCGTCTTCTCAGCTTCAAAGCCAGCCCCCAAAAGACTCGAATTATTGGGACGCTTCTTTCAATATTATTCACAATTGTCATGGTCACTCATATGGTCATGGATGAGTTTCTTTTACACGCCACTACGTTTGGGCTGGGAATTTATGTCATTGCTACTCGTGTGCTGAAGGTTATTCCTCAGCAAGTTAAGGACCCCATCGTCAGGAAGAAATTTCAGAACATGGCTATTCTCGGACTTGGTATGTAACACTGAAGAGTGTCTAACCGTTGAACGGAGCTGATCATGACAGGATTCTTCGGCTTTGGATATATCGTTTGGCTAATTGACGAGTTTGCTTGCCGGTACTTAACAAGTGCAAGACATGCAGTTGGCCTACCCTTTGCGTTTCTTTTGGAACTTCATGGCTGGTAAGTTGTATCCAGCTTCATGAGCTTTAGTCAAGCTAACATCTATCAGGTGGCATGTGTTCACCGCTATCGGAGGTTATACCGCTGTTGCAGTCATTGATGTCGTTACGACAGGGGAGGTGATCGAAGACCCTACAGACACCTTCGCTTGGCCCGTTCCTTTTACGGCCAGACTGATGTCTGGGCCTTCTGGGCCTGTAAAGAAAGGCTGATCTTGGTGAAAGGGATAGCTTTACCAAGAACCAGAGGCTGGGTCGTTATGAAGCCAAAGGTCGGGGAGTCCAACGAAGTGACGCTTACATCGGACTAATCAGTTGGACAGTAGCCGTCTATAGGCTCGAGGATGTACTAAAAGATATATAGACTCACTTAAAGCTACCAATCAAGGCCTGACTCAAATTTTGACCCAAATGATTCCATTTTGCGGTGGGGCCTTTGTCCCGGTATAGGACCCAACTTCCAAGAGCCAACAGTCCCATTCAGCTCCGGAAGAACGGATCAGGAATCGCTGGGATCATGATATGTTCAGGATTTCATGTTTTGGTGAGATAATAATATGAAGACATCACGAATTTGCCTCTATTGCGGCGAAGAACCGCCGCAACCCGCAATTGATGATGCCGCAGAACAGGGCTTAAAATACCCGACCCATGGGTACCCACAACCCGCCCGTGGGTAGGTCTGGGTACCCAATTGGGTAGGTTAGAAAAAATAACCCACTATGGGTACCCAGACCTACCCATGGGCCTAATTAGGTGGGCTAACATCTGGGTACCCGTGGGAATTTTAAGCCCTACCGCAGAAGCCGCACCCGCGCACAAGACAAGGTCAAAATCATGAAAGATGCGGATGGAAGGACCCCGCGGGGACCCCGCAAGATCAATAAGCTTATCATGAGATTATTGCGGATTTGCGGATGGACGGAAGGACAAGGGTTGAGAAGTTTTCATCGTCACCGTAGGATGTAGAGCTGCTGTGACGATGCGATAGTGAAATGAATGGAAATTAGAAAGGAGAGTTGAGTTAAAGTGATTCAAATGTCGCAATACACGACCTGCAGTCTGAAATCTCTGTTAGCTTAAGCGTCATGATAAACAATTCACAAACCGGTTCAAATGCCGACATCGCCCGACTCACGAGTCCCGTTCTCCCGGGTTGAGCTCCAAGCGATAGCTGCTCAAGACCACCAGTATTAGCGTCATAATATTCGCACACTTCTCCGATGAGGCTCCGCTATGAATCAAATTCTCAAATGACATCTCCGGCTGATCCCAAGCTTATCCACTCGACCGGGCCAAGACTAACAAAACAAGTTACGACTCCACGGGTTTCTTATCTATGAGCTATTAAGCATAAAATTACCTCTCCCTGTGATCAGCGGTGGAGCAAAAGTGCGGGATGCATTACCGAAATGGGGAAACAAGCTTAATTCACCCCCCAAATGCCCAATCTCTCTGTATCTTTCGCATTTTGAACTCTTTGAATTTTTACGGCTGGAAGGAGTTGAGTAGAACTAAACAAGATGCCGTTGAGCCTCATCTGCAGGTGTGTCGTATCCCGACTTTGCACCGCAAGCCACCACATCCGCATTAGGAAACATCCCAGAGATAAGGATGCTTCTTGAACCGGTCTAGACTCTTGGCTCTAGAAGTTAGTACAGTGGATTACGTACGGAGTTTTCTCGACATTGCTCGGCATGGTGGGAACGGGGCGGTTTAGAGTGCCGAGATCAAGATGGGAGTTTTTCACCGCAGGGGAGGATAAGAATGGGAAGAGTCCCGCGGAGGAAATTGAAGGTTTCTTTTGATGAGTGTGAATATTTGTTTTGCTTTGAGATTCGGCGAAATGGCTAAGATGATTATTGATCTTGTGAGCCCTCTGGCTTATACGCCTGCTGAGACGGCGGAACTTATTTGTCGAGCTGGTGTAAAGAAGGGAAGATCGAGACCGGATAAGGTGTTGCTGTCTGGTATCTCGGGGGGATGCATCTTGGCTTTTGGATGTGCTGTTTCATTAACAGCTTTGACGGCACCATGGTATCAGGAGAATGCACCTGGTCTGATTAAACTCATCGGAGCTATCGTCTTTCCTTTGGGCTTAGTCACTGTGATATTGACGGGTGCCGATCTATTCACGTCAACAAATTTGGTGGGTTGTCTCTTGTATAAATACTCAGGAAGCACTTCATCTAATGGATGTCTTAGTTCACTTTCGTTGCCGTTCTTAATGGAAGATTATCGGTATGGAGGATGTTACTTCACTGGTTCCTCTGTTTCTTTGGAAACCTAGGTGGCTGTCTCTTTGTCATGGCCATCATCGTCGGATGTAAGTCCCTCCCTCCTGTACCAATCCCATTTCACAATCTAATTATATAATTTACAGACGGAGGTATCTTTGACTCAGATCCATACCGCGAAGAAATCATTGCCTTCACAACAAAGAAGCAAATAACTCCCGAGGCCCATCAGATCTTCCTCCGTGCTATCGGCTGTAACTGGCTTGTTTGCCTGGCCTGTTTCCTCGGCGTACAAGCAAAAGACCTAACTTCAAAGGTCGTTGGAATGTGGATTCCCATCTTTGCCTTTGTAGCTTTGGGCTTCGACCATGTTGTGGCCAATATGTTCTTTATGCCTTTGGGTATCTGGATGGGTACGCCTGGTTTGACTGTTGGGTTATATATCTGGAAGGGTATGACGTCTGTCTCAGCTATCGATGAACCTTGACTAACATTTGCGCAGGAATGATTCCAGCACTCTTTGGAAATATTCTCGGAGGCAGCTTGTGCTGCGGTGTATACTTTTGGTGGATGTATCTTGCAGACGTTGATGACGAGGAAGAACCTCAGGGCAAAGGTGTCTTGCATAATCATGGACATGATAGTCCCTCAGATGAGGAGAGCCAGATGGAGTCACGATAGAGAAACACTTGTCAGCAGGACTGCACAAGATGTAATAGAGCATAGAGCAAAAGGAAATAAGGGAGCTTAGAGGACAGGTATAGAAATCATAGAGTAGAATATTTAATTAATGGCAAGATGCTTTAGACACTGCAAATATGAAGGCTGGATATAGCAAAAGTATTTGACATATTCAGGATAATAACGACTCCAAGTTATAGCAAGATGCTCTGCATTCCCAATCAACTTTCCCCTTGCCCCACGCTCCAAAGAAATAACCCAGTAGCTCCTATGTTAATTCCCCTTTGCATTTTACCATAAACACCATTCTCAATGGCAAATCAAAAGTCCTCTCAGCCTCACTTAATGTTTAAATGCATGTCCACCCTTCATTACTTCGCCTGATCTCCCTTTGATGATGTCTTGAGCTTGATCACTGGCCGTGGAGGGCTCAGTAAAGCCTCGATCTTCTTGTAAGCCTCAACTTGGTCCTTGATCAGGGACGACTCTCTTAACACTTGAATGTTGGGAAGCGTGAGCCTAAATCCATCCGGCCTGTCGCAATTTGAAAAGATGACTTGCAAGGAATCTCCAGTAGCCTGTCCAATCTTGGTGAACCTTTCGAGATGCTGCTTCTCCCATTTCAATTCATAGTCGAGTGTTTCGACCTGAGACTTGGTGTAAAGGCCCTCGGCTCGAAACGCCACTCGAATGACTTGGTCTATACATCCATGACCATTCTCAGCATTTTCAGGTTGTAGTGCTTTCTGGACATCAGCTACGAATGACCGTACGTAAGAGAAGGATTCTTGAACGGCTTTCATCTTTGGTGCTGGGTTTTTGAGAAGCTCTTGGAGGCTTTTCCCGTCATCAGAACTCGTCTTAAGACTGCCAATAATCTCCATAATCTTGGCCTGAGCTTCAGAACTCAATGTTGGATCGACTGGCTTTACTCGCTTGGCGGGAGGCAACGGAGGTTCTACTGCAGCATATCGCTTCAGCTTGCCCTCCACAAGAAGTGAGCTCAGATCACCTTCCATACCATCCCATTCAGGACAGAGGGTTTTGAAGCTCATCCTCCGCTTCCCAGGGGGTATTCCAAAACGGTCTGCAATTCTGTTAAGTTCGTCTGCTCTTTTTGCAATGATCCTTCGCTCTGGCTCCTGAAGATCGTTACAAAGTTGAAAGTTCTGGATGTAGGACCTGATTACGCCAAAACGACTATCGACAACTGGTTTCATGTCATGATAGTCATAGCAACTGGAGCCGATATCTGGAAATACAGTGCTGATACGTCTTGCCGTTCCTGTCAGAGCTTTGATACAACCTGTTGGCTCGGTCTTCCAATAATCCACTGACGGGACGCTCTGAAGTTGATATGTGGGATTCTGTACTGCTTTAGAGAACATCCAGCTGGGACCACCGACCTCGCGCGAATATCCACGCTGTACACCACGATAATGATAACTGGGTAGTCCCAGCGTACGCACATCATCTAAACAACAAATCTTGAAGAGATCGGAGCTTGGCTTCTCAGCATTGGTACAGTCCTGAGGAAACACCATGGTTGTACCTGGCATGGACGACGGAATCAAGGTGAATCTAGTACTCGAAGGTACTTGTGGGTGACGAGACCGGATAGCCGAATACCAGGAACGTACCATGCCAGTATCGAGCTCCCAGGACAAATCGAGCTCGTTGCAGCTATCCCTGGCATAATGTGTTGCCGCGAATCGAATTGGATGAATGAATTCCGTGAGGTGATTTGTCTCAACGAACCTCAACATGTGAGGGAAGTAGATGATGAAGTTCTTTAGCGGCGCACCTGGGAAAAAGGGAGCACTGTTTGAAGTGCCATCCAAGAAGCCTTCCACTTGATGGTCGCCTTTTTCCAAGTCAAAGTAAATGACTGTGGCAGCAAGTGCGATATTGAGTGGTACATTGTCGCTTGGACACGAGTTCAAGAGCCTTTCTATGGACCTGATCATCTTCTGAGGGAACTCTAGTACAGCCATGGGAGGCCACCGTAAACGGTAGTGCAAAGTGTCGTAATTCTTGTCATCATGGATAGGGCGGCAGATTTCTGGCTTTCGCTTTGTTATCTCACTGGATGGGAGGATCCTGGCAACTCCTGCGGCACCGAAACCGCAGTGTAGAAGAGTATGTTCTCGCTTCATGATCTCGAGGAACTTCAGTTTCTCGTCATTAGGAAGCTGGCCCCAAATCCCACGTTTGACAAATGAGATATTACCTGGGATCAACATATTCTCAAGCCAGATGATCTCGGCGCCGGGAGAGGATCCATCGCGGCCTCTGAGGGTGACGAATTCCAGAGTGTCTGTTAGCAGCGAGTCCTTGATCTTTCGTCGCAAAGCATCGCCAGTCAATGACGAGGATGGGTCTTTCGGGAAAGAAGGTAGCATGAGAATGGGCACACAGTCGATTGCTGACATGCCTACGTAGACACCTCTGATCTTGCTGTCTGTCATGAGTGGGTTTGTCGGAGATGTACCCAAGTAATCTCTCATCTCCTCATTTTTGACCTTCTCCGCTTTGCAGGCTCTGGCAAACAACCGAAACGATAGATGCTTCTCTGTCGGCACTCGAACTATTTTCCTCTTTGATTTGTCGCTTGCCTCGTCGTTCTCAAACATCGGATCCCAGAGCGGCTTGTCTTCTTGGCTGGCCGAATCTTTTGTAGTGGGTGCCATGGTTGCTTCGGGTCTAGTACTTTGTGCCCGACATAAACGTCCAACTGCCGCACTGTTTATCTTTCTCCAGTTCTGTAAAGGATCGTCTGCTGGGTAGTCGAGCCAGCGTTCTTCGTCCACGAGGTCTTCCGACTTTCCGACTTTGGACATGAATATGTCAAACTCCATAGTACGGCCATAGTAATTCTCTTTGCCCTTCAGCCTCACCGTAGGCTCCGCTATGCTCACGGGCGATGGCTCTTTAGCTTCGCTAGCCATGGCGTCTGATTTGATTCAAGAGTAAGTGATGAATCAAGTATGTGCTGTCGGCTGAAGAGAAAGAAATGCCAATGCTGGAACGATTCCCCAAGCGTAAAGGACACCGCGGTTGAAGAAGTAGGATCTTAGGACGGCAATGTTTGCGTAAATTGGTGCTGATATAAATGATAACAAAAAGAACCTAGAATCCCAGAGATATGTTTAATGTTCCAATGTGTCGCTCATGGATGATGTCGGCGATAGAGATGAGGTTGCTAACTGGAGATCTGATAAAAGCCACTGACGTGTGTAGAGTTGACGAATGTTTGGTATGGAAACGAAGATTAGATCGTGAGTAAAATGTTTGTGCCTGAACCGAAACGTGAGTTCTCTCAGGCGGAGGATCTCCTTGAGTACTCTTAATAAGGAAAGAGAATGGTAGAGTCGTGAGGTCGCAACGCTTTGAAACAAAGCTGAAAAGGGACAGAATGAAGGGGGGATTCGATGATCATCAACTGTGTTTAATTCAAGTGCTACTGATGAGTTGACGTTGTGTTGTAAGATGCTGTCTTGATGTTCTGGGGTGAAGTGAAGGAGCGTGATGGAAGAAGGGATGAAGCAGTTTGAATTATCGAGGAAATCCTATGAATTGGCCATGGGTTATGAGTGGCACGTGATGACTTTGAAGCAACAGAATATCTTGCAAAACTAAACCTAGGCTCCTTATCCCAATGGGATTTATGCAACACAGTGAATCATCGGCCACATACTCCGCGAAACTCCAAGACACATGAAAACGCCCCAATCCCAGGTCTAATGCCATTCCCAACAAACCAATAGCTTCAGAAAGGCCCAGCTCCCAAACAATCGCAACACCTAGTGGCCCAGGGCAGCCTGAATCCTCAGAGGTGCCTGCAGACGCGCCTCTCCAGCAGTCATCTCTCGAATATACCCCGAGTAAGGCTGAAGCCTCCTGTCAATGATACCGTTCTCTCCACAAATCTCATAAACTAGTGTTTGACTATGCGAGACATCACCAACTGACAGGATAGCATTGCGAACCTCGTCAGCATGTCTTCTGAAGAATTCGTGACGCCTGAGCATGTATAGAAAACCATGTGTTCGAAGTTGAAATGGTTGATACATCACAAGCATACCAATGACGCCCAGATGCCACATAACACTAAAAATGTTAGCATCCTGTTCGTTATGTATAGGGGAGCACTTTACGTCATTCGATCCTCGCCGCGGGGGGTTATTCTGCTGATGAGAGGGGAGCTTATCATGAGTGGCATCATGAAGCACTTGATGTTGTAGGCGTTCTGGGCATCGTAGTAAAGGCCCTCGACAATGCTTTGGAGTACCCTGACGACGCGCGCAGCGTGCTTAAACAGCCGTGCCATGATGTATTCCTCCTGATGCAAGTTAGTAACAAGATGAAACAAATATATTCGATATCTTACATGTCCAGAAGTCTTAGACACTCTGGGATCCTTGAAAGTATGTGCCACTTGCCTAAGCGTTTCCGAAGCGATCCTTAGGAGCGGTGACTGTCTGTACAATGGATCTCCCGCCTTTCAATTCAGTCAGTGAAATGCTTATTCGACCACAGACAGTCAACTCACTGTGACAGGCGAGCCGTTGTTCGTCGCCCTCTTCTCGACCAACTGACCAGTAGAGTCAAAATGGTCCAAATCTTCGACAACTTGAAGAGCTGTGTCGCCTAGCTTATCACATAGGTGTCCCAAATGTCCGTTGGTGTCAGAGCGGCTAGATTGGATGATTAGTATATGACGCAGCAGAAGTGAGCTCTATCCTTACTATCCGAAATAGTCTTTCTAAGGAGGAGTTAGCCGACATTCAAAGGATGGAGGTGCCTCCATTTACTTACCGCATGACATCTTTCGAACCCCATCTTTTGGCGAAGGAGGTCATCCAGCTTCTCGCACTTTGACCGGTCACCCTCAAAACTAAAACATATTAGACTGAGGAAGTGCTGAACTGGTCGAGAAATCTTACTGCTGAGTCATAGATAGCTTGTCAAAAAATGCAATGCTGTTCTGTTCACCTGGAGTAATTGGCTGAGATCCAGCCGATCCGATGTTACATCGAAGTATCTGAAAAGCCCACAGAATGCTACCGAGCGTCTTAGCCCAGCCAGCAACTATAAGCATGTCAGGTCCCGTCAAGGAAAAATAGTTAGTAGTCGACTTACCCCTCTCTCCAATTGTTGTAAGGTAGGGTGTTTCGGAGTCTGGCTTGTACATGAGACACTGTGCAGACCTATGATCCATGGCAAAGTTTCGAAGTCGGTAGAGAAGCATCGAGAACTTCGTGTTCAGGATATCCAGGGCACAAGCCATGAGGATCTGCTCCGTATTCTCGAGGGTGTACTCGTGGGTCACGCCAATGTTGAGCCAGTGCTTCGATCGGGGGGCGTCGAGATCAGTGACGAAGTGGTATTGCTACATCAAATATTAGTTTTCATCAACGGTTCAGCATCATAGATCTAATCTTACAGCCCGAATATCCTAAAGGTAGAGTTAGTCAAACGGCCCAACGTAGGAACAACGGGCGCCACGTACCAATAAATGTTCGACTGGCTTAGTGGCTTGGTAGTGGAAGACATGACAACAGCGCCTCAGCTGTTCAAGAGCTTCGTCTTCGATGATTCTCTCTTCCCTGAAGTTATTGGTCCCGGGGTTGGGGACGAGGTAGACAATGCCTAGCTCCTTCTGGCTTTCGGCAAGCCAAAGCCAAAGTTTGCGCCAGATGGTACATCGAGATTCTGGGCTGAACAGTCGTTCCATTTCGCAGGGTCTACCGCGAGCCCTGGTGAGGGTGATAGAGGTTGACCCTCTGTTAGGCATCCTTACTAGAGACATGGTTGAAAGGGGAGAGAAAATGGGTGCGAGGCATGGTGGAAAGACTTTCAACGAAATGGGAAAACAGCATAGATATGGGCTGGACGTGTTGGACACCAGTCTTGGATAGAGTTTCGCGTGGCAAAGTGATGCTTGTGATGAGGGGCAGGGCTCGGGTATCGTAACTTTATCTTGGTGTTGACTGGCGACTGGATATCATGAATTTGGGAAAGCTAGAGCGGTATTGAAAACCAATGAATAGACCATAAAGTTCACACAAACTTGATAAAAATAATGTGACTCGCCAGTATTGAAACATGTGATGATATTCTGAACCTAACTTTTACGTATCCACTTCTCGACAACAGCATGTATCTCATCACTGTTCTTCTCCATGAAAAGCATATGCCCATTCCCGTGAATACCAATAGTCCCCAACTCAATATGGTCCGTCTTCGAACATCCCGCCTGTCTATAATATGCAGCTGTACATTGCTCATAAGGCATATGATAAGATGCCTCACCTGTGACAATAAGAATAGGTATGTCCACCAAGTTAACCAACTTTTGAGGCGAAGGTTCATCATCCTGAAGTATACACTCCGTAGACAAACTATCCTTCTTGGCATGAACCCTTTGAACAAGGTCCTTCTTCGGGTCCTTTACGGGAGGGTCATACGTGATAGGAACATCCCACAGACCCCACGGCCTAGGAAACTCTCCACCAAACTTGAATATCTCATCTTTGAACGGCGGTCCAGCAGCTTCCAGCAATACAATACTCTTCGTAAACTCCGGCCTCAAGTCAGCGATCAAAGTAGGCATAAAGCTTCCCTGACTATGTCCCAGAAGAACAGCCGGCTTCCCAATCCTATCCAGTAAGGCTGCACCAGCTGCCTGAACAGAAGTCTGCTGATAGGTCGTGTTATCAACAAACTCCACATTCGAGCTGTAGAACGCGTCAAACACTGGATCGCCCCGAACCCCAGAGCCAGGCCATTGGGTATGGTTCACAGCCTGGGGCCAGAGCATATGCGTCTTCGAATCAGTAAACGCAACCTCCACAGCCTCGGCCGAAAGAGTGCTAAGCTTCGCAGCGCCTTGTCCAGGCATCCAAGCAGATCTACCCCGGAAGGTCTGATCAACGATGTACACCTCATAACCCTGCTGAATAAACCTTGAGGCCCAACCAACTCCCCCGTCGGGCTTGTTCAGGAAATTCTAAGTGGCGAAAAGTCCTCAGTACACGTAGTTACGTACACGGCTTCCGAAACTTAACGGAGATTGAACCTACCGTGCCTGTCTGCGCCATACCGTGAATCATAACGATAGGCGTGTCTTTCCAAGGTCCCTTCACAGGGGCGAGTTTCTCAACATACATCTGGTCCCGAAAAACATGGCCGCCGTCACCGTCATCGTCGTACCGCCCGCCGACGTAGAAGAACGATCGTGTAGCGGGTATTTCAGAGCGCACGGCATCGGAGTATTTTCCGATCGTCGCTGCGATTATAGCAGCGAGAATAGAAAACTGCATGGCTAAAACAGGTAATTGTGGTTGTTTGACAAGGGAAGGAAAATGTCATTGCTGACGGTGTTGGGGATCGGCAACGCGTCTCCGCATCATGCGTGTTACGTGATAAGACAAGGCTGAGTGAGCCGCAGCAAAACGGGGGGAAGGTTTAAGATCTCAGCGACAGAAAGTTCCACCGATTATTGTGGTTGGACTACATTTGGGGGTTTACACAAAAAGCCTCTGATGTCAGCCGACGAGCACGTAATACTATTATCTTCAATCAGAGTGATTCTCAATGTCTCAGTAAGATCTTTATTTCCCATCTCACCCCGAAGCTCCGCTGCAACACCATTGATCTGACCTCGCAAGTACACCATCTTCTCAATTGAGGCCCATTATCTGTCGCTGGGACCTGATTGCAATGTCCCCTTATCTTGTTTTTATTGTCGAGTGGTTGCACAGCTTACATGGCGTAATCAAGCACGTCAAACCAGTTGATGCTAGGGTTTAAAATTCCCATGGGTACCTAATGATAGCTTAATGCCCAGTTACCTAGGCATCTAGTTAGGTAAATAATATTATATATAGGTATCTATAGGTATTTTAAAATATTCTTATAATACTTATAATATATATAAGTATTAGAAATTACTTAAATACTTATAAGTAATATTATACTCTTTTATATAACTTTTAAAAGTAATATAAATATAATATATTTATAGTAATTATTTATAATAATTTATATAAAAAGTATATTTATATATATATATATAAAATATTAAATTAAATATATATTATTTATATAAAAAGTATTATTAATTTTTAGCTAATTATTTAATATTAATATTTTAAGAATTTATTTTTTTAATTTAGCTTTTAACTTATAATAATTACTATAAGTTAATATATTAAGTTTTATTTAATTTAAGTCTTTTTAAAGATATATAAAGATAAAAGTTAATAGAATTTAAATTATAAAAAGATTAAAGTAAGCTTAATAGTATAAGTAATAGAAATTAGTTAATAAATAATTATAAAAGTTATTTTTTTTATTATTTTTTTTTTATTTTTTTTTTAATTACTATTAGCCCTATATAAGGCTATTAAGCTTTTAACTTTTCAATTAAAGGCTTAAATAATAAGGCCCCTATAGTAAGCTAGAATTATAGAAGTTAAAATCAGAGAAGGTTTATCTGCCTTTATAGTGCAATTGCTGCCTTAATTAAGCAGTATAAATACCGCCTGTAGGTCCCTTAGCAGCTATGTCAACCTTCTTCCTTTACCCCAGCTAAAAGAATACCAGGCCTGGTATGCCCATCACACTTAAGTACGTTCCCCGACCTGACTTTCCCTCTGTTAGTTACAGTTGCTGACATCAATCATAGCCACCAACACGATGCTACGCAAGAGCCTGGAGCCTGATCAGGGCTATTGCACAACTAACCACGATCTCATTGATGCGATTGAATTGGTACTAGGTTAGGCTAAGAGGAAAGATTGCCATGAGATCTATATGATAGCTGCAGCTATTATAAAGAACTTCTCATTAAGAAGCCTATCTAGCCTAGTTAAGATAGCTATTTTTAACTATACCCTAATTAACTTAATTAATTATATAGACCTAGCCTGCCTAAGTTATTATGTTTATCTAGTTTAGCTAGCTAGGGAGCTATTTAGATTAAAGAAGCTAGAAAGGGCTATAAGGAAAGGCTTGCCTCTTAATATAGAAGGGGCAGCTTTCCTTGCTGCATTGATAGGTTTAGCCTTATATGAAAAGTGGCTTGAGAATGTAATCATAGAGGCTGAATATGTGTGCTGCATACCCCTGCTTGTATGCAATTGAGGATAGCGTGTCTATGAATAGAGTTCTGGGATGAAGGCGGGGTAATGGCGGGGTTAGACTGAAGGTTTGAAGGAATTGGGTTGACTTTTGTGTAAGTTAGTCGGCGAAAGTCAAATTGACCTCTATCAATTGAATGCACGTGCCGAGGCACGTGACTAATCGACCTTGCTATCTGAGAACTGCAGATAAAGTGAAATCAGTAAAGAAACAGTGGTTTGAACTGGGGTTAATAAAACTATAGCTTAACTTTTATTTTAATTAAGTATTTTATTAATAGAAGTAAGTTAATAATTATCTTTCTTAATAAGATTATTAATATCCTTCTAAAGAGAATTATTATTATTTTATAGGATTTTATTAGCCTTAAAAGTTAATACTATAAATGCTTTATCTTTAAAGAGATTATAATATTTACTCTTTTTAATATCACTTTAAATTAGCCTTTAAATATTAGTAAATAAAATATACTTACTAGTTTATATTATAATTATTAAAAGTAGTATTTTTAAGTGCCTTTTTAATTACCTTATTAGTATTAAGATAGTTTATATATTAGTAGAGTTTAGTCTTTAAGTAACTTTACTGCTAATTAAAGTTCTTCTTTATAGTCTTATATTTATAATATTTTATAGAAAGTATATCTATTTTAATATAAGCTTTCTTTATATAAAGATTTATTAATAAATTCTTTTTAAGCTTTTATTTATATAATAGCCTATTAAGTAAATACCTTAAGAGAATTAGCTTAAATAATTACTATAAATATAAATAAGCTTTTTATCTTAGCTTCTATTACTTATTTTTTTTACTTTAAGAAAAATTAAAAAAATAGTAGCTTTTACTATAATATATAAGGAAAATAAAAGCTAGAGTATAAAAATTAATATCTTTATAGCTAAAAGCAATTATATCTTAAAAGTTAAAAAATTAAAGGTTTAAGAGAAATAAGTTTAAGAGGAGATTAAGATTTCTAGTACTATAATAAAAATAAAAAAATAAATTTTAAAATTAAAGTATTAATCTTAAATAGGTAATAATTAATAAAATACTTTTCTTTAATTAGCTTAAAATTTATAATAAATTACTATACTAAGATCTATTACTTAAGAAATTAAATCTTAATATTAATTTAACTTTAACCTTTTAAATTCTTTAAATTTTAAAATTTATAAGTTTTAAGTAAAATTTAGTATTTCTTTTTATTCTAGCCTTTTTAATTAATCTTTTTATAGTAATTAATTAAAATAATTACTTTTATTAAGCTTATATTTTAAATTTTAATACTATATAACCTTTTAAATTTTATAATTTTTATTATTTTTTCTTTATTTTAAGAGTTTCTATCTATAATCTCTTTTTCTTATAATAGTTTATTAAAATAATTACTTTTAATTCTTTAATTACTTAAAATAACTAGTAGCTAAAGCCTTTTCCTATAAGTAGCTTAAAAGATTACTAGTAGTAAATAGCCTTAGAAGTCTATTACTAGTAAATAACCTTAAAAGTCTATTGCTAGTAAAATACCTTAAAAAAGTATATATAAAGCCTAAATACTAAAAGGGAAATCTTACCTTAAGGGTTTTATTACTACTTTTAGTAAGCAGTTTATTTATATTATAATTCTTTTTTTTAATATTATTATAAATTGCTAGATAAAAGACTATAAAACTTAAATTCTTAAGCCTACTATTATATATACTTCTTTTATTTACCTTATTTATAAAATTATATTTAATATAACTAAAGACTATACTATAGCTCCTACTTATATTATCTTTAATACTATTAGTACTTTTAAAGAAGTAATTAAAGCTTTTATATACTAGCTCTTTAAAGGTAAGTTATTTATAGTAATCTTATATAATAATTAGTTATATTAATTAATTTTAAATTTAAGTATTAATCTTTTATTTACTTATACTAGCTATAAGACTATTTAAAAGAAAGATATATAGATATATTATTATATTTAATATATTATAATAAACCTTATAAATAATTACCTTTAGTAAAAGATAAATCTAAATACTATTAAGTTATTTCTATTTTTTAATATTAAGAAAAATTAAGTAATATAATATATATAAGATTAAGTAGAATTAAGAGAAATTTAAGCTTATAAAAGGGATAAATATATTAAAGCTTAAGTATATGCTACTAAGAATATTAAAATATAAAAATAGTAATAAAATAAATAGAAAAAGTCTAAAATATAAGTTAACCTAGAAGATCTAGTAGCTAGACTTAAAAAGGCTTTTAATAAGCTAAATAAAAATAAAGCTATATCTAATTAAAAGATATAAAATAGAGATAAAAATAAGCCTAATTAAAAGCTATAAAATAGTAGTAAAGATATATATAAAAGTATACTAAAGAATTAGATTTAAAGTAATAATTAAGCTATTATAGTTTTATATTTTTTCTTAAGGGATTTATTAAGATATTAAGAGTAAAAGCTTATAAGATATTAATTTACTATTAATTTAAAGTAATTATTATATCTAATTATTATAAATTAAAGATATATATTATAAGTAATTTAAATTTTTATTTAGATATTAATTTATAATTAATCTTTACTTATAAGTATTTATATCTATATAATTATTTTATCTAGGTACCTACCTATAAGTAGGCATTTAAAATAGGTATCTCTAGGTATATACCCCTATTAAATAGGTACCTATAGATACCTATGGGCTGGGTATTTTAAACCCTAGTTGATGCTGATTGCTTCCCTTGTGCCGTATCTAGGTCGTGAAACCGCATTTCAGGTATGGCTTTTTCTCCACGATAAAATTGGGCTTGTGTTTGGAGGAACGTGACATCATTTCACCACAAGATTCCAACAAAACAGTTCCTGAATCAGGGACTCGTCGGTTTGCTCGTATTTCCTGTTAAACCAACATCTTGGCACCGTAGCCAAGTATTTCTCCGCTGATCCGCAAGGACCTCTTATCCTTTACAAAATAAGATCTATCATGTCTCATCTAAGTCTTATGCAGCTGATTTCCGTTCCGATTGGTGGCAGACGGGTAGGTATCTAGGCGGCCGAGGTCCGGAGTAAGATGGAGTCTTTAAGATGTCCGGACTCCGCTGCCGTCGGCCGGTACATTTGCCATGGGAAGTCGTGCATACGCAGGCAGCCTTTCCCGCTGAAGGCATATCTGAGATGGCTGGCGGCCGGGACCGGAGTGACTTCCGGTTCATTTGGACTCTAAAGCCTACGTTAAGTGTTATCTTAGTGTCTATACAAGATTCATACCAGAGACATGTTACTGTTCTGTTTGATTGTGAAACAGCAGTCCTCGGAGAATTAAATCCTGGAGGATCGAGACATATGATGATTCAGGACTTGTGAACGTATACGCAGTAGAGAAGGATGCGAAAGTAACTTTCTAATAATACGACTGGTCAGCGTAGATAGTATAATGGTCATAAATCCTTTGTAATAGGCAAAAGGGCTGTCAGCCAGCCGCTTACCGTCCTACCACGCCGACATGACGGGCTTAGACTAGACCACAGATGGCGTCTATCTCCCAACCCTCCCACTCACGCGGCTCCCAAATTCCCCCTTGGCAAAAAGAGAGAAAAGGCAACCACAGTTTGCTTCATATATGTCAAACTCAAGACCCCAAACCAAGTAACCTCGCAAATCTTTTAAACAAAAACCATGTCCGATACTCGGTCCGCAAAGCCCGTCCGGCTGCGCCTCGCTTGCGACGCTTGTACGACAGCCAAGGTCCGCTGCAGCAGGACTAACCCCTGCGAGCGCTGCGAGGACAACGGGCAGGCCAAGGAGTGCTGCTACAGCGCTTCGAGACGACATGGCAAGCGGGCGCGACAGAGGAAGAGTGCGCAGGATAGTCTTACGACGCAGTTTACGAATGCGTGGGAGGACTACAGCACATACTCCGCTGGCGATCTTGAGATGCTTGATAGTTGGGCGTCGCGCACTGTTGACTTTGATGATGGGAATGGTATATCTTGGGTTGATCCGTGGAAGTCGCTGGGTTTTGTGTCGGATACTACTGCGTCGCAGTCGAGTGGTATGGTATCACCTGATTTGAGTTTATCGACTGAGCCGATATTGTCGATCAAGGCGCCGGAGCCAACGGCTATGCACTCTCACGATTGTGAGGCCCTTGCTCTCAAAGTGTTGAGATCACTGCACTGCAACACAAACGCAGACCAAAAGTCCTCCCCCATTCCCCAAAAACAAGCCTGTTCAACACCGTCCATCGACACAGTCCTATCCGTCAACAAAGCCGCTCTCACAAATCTCATCCCCCTCCTCAAATGTCACTGCGCACGAAACCCCCATATCGCAATGCTACACAGCGCAATCTTATCAAAAGTAATTTTCTGGTACAGAGTTGCAGTCACAGCACGGTATCACACCGACGGAGTGGAACTACGACCTATGAAGATCCAGCTTGGGATGTTGGATCTTGATGACGAGGATCAAGCTACACTGCAACGGACTGTTGTTTTGAGAGAGTTGAGAAAGGCGGAGAAGGTCATGGAGACGTTTGATTCTTTTGCTGGAGGGGATGATGGCGGGTTGAATTGGCATGTTGTTGCTGTGAGGAATATGAGGGAGGAGTTGCAGGGAATTATTCAGAAGATCAAGAAAGGTCAAGGAGAGCTGATGTGAACATTTTGGTTCTTTGCATCGTGTAAACTGTATATAAAAGGCCGGATTGTTTGATTTACGTCATTCCTTTGGGGTGCAAGGGAGGTCATTAGATATGTAGCTCATCAACTTGCTGATCAACATGTAACTATCACTTTCATTCACTACAACTGCAACTTAAGTAACATCGTCCTTATTGATACTAAATGCATTGATGATTTGAGTGAGGATATATTCAGTAAGCCCTCAAGCCTCACTGTCGTCATCAGGTGCAACGGGAAGTCAGTTAATGCCGGCCCTTTACCAGCCCGAATGCCGAGCTGTGCTTGGCGCCACAACGTCCGTGGTCTATTACGTTGGTATGATACTTTTCACTAATACAGTTGGGAGAAGTTACGTCTAATATGACTGCATGTGCTTTTGCCTTGGTCACTTGACATTCCATGTGATTCTGTATCATGTGATACAGCATTGCATAACATGAGTAGCTACACTCTCTACAGTATCTTGTCGTGTTTTCAGAGTCACTTCAGGCATTAATACCGTATCCATTTCTCTGGTATAAGATTGGCTAGCAGCTGCGAATGCATGCGTGCCTGGAATTCGGAAGCCGAAGCATACCTGGTGGAATGCTGACCATGTCTTACGTTTCAGCGGAATAAAAACATGTATCGTGAGACTTGTCAAGATTCTGATGCATAAATATTGAAGCAGATACCTGGTCCAGGCCTTGATTTCTACCCGCTCTACATGACGCCAGGTGCCAGGGTTACTGGATTGGGACAATATCTGACGTGAGAGTCTGTTGTTTCCTCAGCGCTGTCCGAGGGAGGAAACATCCTGCGGCAGATGTGCCTGTGCCTCTCGTACCAAGACTGTTATGTACCTGATAAGGCTAGACTCTATGATGCACCCATCATAATCATCAAGCTAGTTGACGAATTGTGTAGTGGCTGATTGAAAGAGCCCTTGCAAATGTGCCGAATCTAACGGTTCTTAGCTACATTATCTTTCTTTTCTTGACCCTCATTTCGTTTTCTTTTTTTATCGCCGTAGTATCATACAAAAGGAAGACATTTGATCCCTGTTTCGGCCTCGCCTTTCAACACAAGTCGCGAGAAATGTTGGCCGTCGTGCATATAGCGGGGCACTCATCAGGCACGCATCAAGTTACACAGACACGAAATCGGCAAGGAGCAGTCCCGGACTCCGAGACATTTTCCCTGTCCATGATTCACTGAACATTCTGTCATTATGAGGGGTCATTCTGAGTGGTTGGTCGATCAAACAGTGCCATGGCTGGAGGCGGGGGGACTAACCACGACAATAGGCCTTAGCTCAAGCCATGTAAGCCATGTTTGCTTCTCCCATACCACCCCAACATAAAAGCCGTATCAACGTTGCTCAGCGAACAACTCTTCTCCTCTTCACCTTTTCCCCCCTCACCCTCATTCTCTCAAACATACACATCAAAATGGCTTCACTCGGAAAATACGTCTCCAAGCTCGCAGGATCTCGCGTCCTCGTCATCGGCGGTTCATCAGGAATCGGCTTTGGCGTCGCAGAAGCAGCGATTCAAAACGGCGCCTCGTCTGTATTCATCTCCTCATCCTCTCAGACAAAGATCTCCAGCGCCATTGAGCGCCTCAAAGAGAACAACCAATCTGCCAAGGCTCAACTTCACGGGTTTCCCTGCAACTTGGGTTCGCCTGACACACTCACCTCAGAGGTTGAGAACCTCTTCACCGAGGTCGCCAAGTCTGGCAAGCTAGACCATGTTGTCTTCACAGCTGGTGACAAGCTCGCTGTCGGGAAGCTAGAGGATTTCACTCTTGATGCCATTCGTCAAGCTGGCACCGTGCGCTTCTTCGCACCACTTGTTGTCGCGCAGCAACTTCGCAAGCACTTGAACGAAAGCGGTTCATCATCATTCACCGTCGCCACCGGCGGCGCAACAGAGCATGTTTCCAAGGATTGGTCCATCATGTATTCTTACCTCTCTGGCCTTCGCGGCATGATCCGTGGATTGGCAGTTGATCTTGCGCCTATTCGCGTCAATGCTGTTGCGCAGGGCCCAACGGACACTGAGATCTGGAGCTACGTCAAGGAGATGGGGTATTGGGATAATGTGACTGGGCACATGAAGGGAAGAATGACGACGGGTGAGATTGGAAAGGTTGAGGATGTTGTGGAGGCGTATTTGTACTTGATGAAGAACAAGAATACTTCTGGTAGTGTTGTTGAGACTACGGGAGGAACATTGCTGTCTTAGATGGATGAGGTGGGGTTGTAGGGTAATTCGCATCAAGACACCATGAATCAAAAGACATAACAACACATCGCGTTTAACTCGTAAAAATGATATTTACCGTCTTCTTAGGTCTGACTTATGAGATGAATTATCATTTCGACGCTCTCAAATGTCAGTAGCTCTCAAAAACGACAATAGCGGCACTGAGTTGGCTGTTCTGCAGATCCTTCTGTCAGCCAACCCCACCTCATAAATGGCAGACACTACAATCACAGTGCAGCAGAGATCAACTGTATTTACCCGTGACGGGAATTAAATCATAAGCAGCCTGACCTAGAAATAAGCTCGTAAATGCCGTGAGACGTTTCGCGTCGAAATCATTGGCTGCATCATTCTCGCGCCTCGGCACTAAACCCGCCTCTCGGACACTGTGAAGCTACGCCTCTTTCGGCCTCTCGCTGTTGACTTTCGCTGTTCGGATTTTAGCCCCTCAACCTCCGACCCGTGTAAGTCGTGAAACACAAACGCGATGCATGAATGCGGCTTCACTGATGGCCTTGACCGTCATTCTGGATTGACAAAGATGGATGCTCAATTTTCTCATCGCAATGTTTTCTCACTTGCGCAATCGCACTTCAGTGAATCGTCTTCAGGCACTCTCATCACAAATCAGAGCTGTCAGCACAATGAAAGAAGCCATTGTATCGCGCGGACCAAAAGTCCACATCATTGACAGCCTGATACCGAAAGCGGGACCTGGGCAAGTCGTTGTCAAGATTGAGTACGCGGGTAGCAACCCCAAGGATTGGTGAGCACCCTCGGCCCTCATTCATACTCATGCTGACATTCTGAAGGAAGCGACCTGAGTACTGGGGAAGCAAGGCCACCATCAACCAGGGCGATGATCACTCTGGAACTGTCTATGAGGTTGGCGAGAGAGTATCTGACTTCAAAATCGGTGATCGCGTCGCGGCTATGCACGAGGGGAAGCAGCCTGGCGGGAGTTACGCTGAGTATGGTGTAAGCTGGGCATACACCACCATTCATCTACCGGAGCACACCTCTTTCCAAGGTAAGCAAGCAGCATTGTGTGCCTCTACGCGAGCTGTTGGCTGACGCTATGATTACAGAGGGCGCTACCATACCCTTCGCTGCATTCACCGCAGCCTGTGCCCTCTACGCAAAGCTCAATCTTCCCTGGCCGATGCATCCAATCTCCGACGATCAAAAGCTACCTCTTGTGATTTGGGGCGCTTCTTCAGCCGTGGGATCGTACGCAGTTCAATTGGCAAAGAAGTCTAACATTCACCCTCTCATCTGTATCGCTGGTCGTGCGCAAGAGCACGTCGAGAGAATGATTGATGGGTCCAAGGGCGACACAGTCATTGACTACAGAAAGGGACGTGAGGCTGTCGCGCAAAAGATCAAGGCCAACCTGAGAGGTCAAAAGCTAGAGTACGCATTTGACGCTGTATCTGAGATGGGATCCTACCAGACCATTTGCGATGTTCTTGACCATCAAACTGGGAAGATCACTCTCATTATTCCTACGCAAAGCTATTCTGACATCCCAAAGACCATTGAGAAGTCGGTTACTACGGTTGCTAGTGTACACGAAGATCTAAAGGAATTCGCCCGGGAGTTTTCGATGTACTTCGGCAGGGGGCTTCAGGACGGCTGGCTAAAGGCGCATCCGCAAGAGGTTGTGCCTTGGGGATTGGAGGGGATAGAGAAGGGACTGGTAGACTTGAAGAAAGGAAAGGCTAGTGCGGTGAAGTATGTCTACAAGATCGCGGACACGCCAGGGATAGAGTCTCAATGAGAAGCACCGCCGGAGACGAGGCAGATAGAGTATCCATCAAGACAAAAGCATAGCATTTGAACAAAATAAAAATGAGAGAGTTATCACAGGATCCTTTCAGTCAAGTGTCTCTACAGCGTCTGTGCCTGGTCCTCTCTCGCAAAGGATGGTCGTCTTGAGACCACCTCCTTCTGACTATATCAGTGGCGCGCCTTTTGCAAGAGACGAGTCTACCAAATTGAGTACCCGGAGCTCGGCACCCGTGAAGAACGAGGCGTAGATAAGATACCGTTACGGCACGGATCGATCCATGGCGTCGACAACAACGGAGTCCCGGCGCCACGGCCACTGCACAGACACAAAGACATGGCCAAATTGGGATTCGGGCCCCGAAACAAAGCCAACTTGTTCCCGTATAAGCGACGTCGCATTATCTATTGGACTATTCATTAGATATGATGCCTTGAAGATAATAAGCACAGTCATGGTGTCATAGAGTCGGAGTGTCTATACTGGCTTACACGTAGAGCCAAGTCGGACCGCTTTGACATCCGTAGGCCGGTCAATTGCCAAGGGACTTGATTCAGACTGTAAAGGAATTGAAACTGTATGGGGATGTCTTCGGGATCCATTTCGGGGACTCAAGTTGTACACACACAGCTGAAGATTGTGGCGTTCTTGACAATAGAATGCCAAGAATACTAAGCATGGCCGGTCTACTTGGCTTCAAATAGAGGACTCATCACATAATCTCACAAGAACATCACCTTCTCGCAGTCTTTCCAGACAAACTTATCTTATTTTCCCTTCATAAACTCAATTCAATTGAGAAACATGACAAACACACAGACAAACGGCACCCACCCCATCATGGCTGACAAGGCTGACGAGCAGCCCAACGGCACTCTCAACGGTGATCATCAAGAATACCCAACCTTTTCCCAAGAAAGACTCGATGGCTCCATCAAGCGAGGTATTGACCTCCAAGTCTTTCGCTACCCCTCCACCGGTATCAACGTCCTCATCGCAGGCGCCGGTCTAGGCGGGATTACCTGCGCCCTTGAATGCTGGCGCAAAGGACACAACGTTCGCATTTTGGACCGCAGTCCCAGTGCAGTCTGGACAGGCGATAATGTTCAAATCCAGCCCAGCGCCATTCTTCTTCTGCGCCATTGGCCTGATATGGGCTATGAGATTGAGGAGAACCAGTACGACGTCGACATGTCCTACTATAGACAGACTGGCGAGCGTATCTGGGGTCCTGCCCCGCCCATGTTCAATGATCCAGAGCATTTGCCCGGTCGTCGTGGGTTTCCCTCTGTCAATGCCCATTCGCGCATTAAGCTGTACCGCGCGTTCTTGAAGCAGGCAGAGCGCGTGGGCATTCACGTCGAATGGGGATGCAAGGTCGTTGAGTACTGGGAGGACGTTGAAGGCCGTGCTGGGGGTGTTGTTCTTGAGAATGGGGAGAAGAGAACGGCGGATATTGTAGTTGCTGCTGATGGACTCAGGACGAAGAGCAATACTGTCGTTCCTGGTATGCCGGATCAGTTGGCGACGAGTGGAAAGGCGATTTATCGTGCGGGTTATCCTGTTGAGCATGCCCTCAAGGACCCCAAGGTTCGGGAGATGTGGAACTTTAAGCCTGGCGATAAGCCGATTTGGCAGTTCTGGCTTGGGTGAGTTGTCTGAAGCCGATGAGAGAGGCAATACTAACGACTGCAGAAACGGTTCTCACAACATGATGTGCCTGACTCACGATCTCGCTTTCTGGAGCTTCATCCACTCCGTAAGCCCCCTCTCCCCAATTTTCGACAAACCACTAACAGACCCTCTAGCACGCTGAATCCGCCAGCGAGTCCTGGATCCCAGACATCGACCCAGCAGAAGTAATCACCGAGATGGAGAAGAACGACGCCGTGCACCCCGCTATCGCAGCCTTCATCCGCACCGCCCCCAAAGGCTCCGTCGTGAACTGGCAGCTCAAATTCCGCGATCCCCACGAACAATGGACATCTCCCGGCGGCCACGTCGTCCAGCTCGGCGACGCAGCGCACGCATTCCTCCCCACATCCGGCAACGGCGCAACACAAGCCATAGAAGACGGCGTAACCCTCGCAACATGCCTGCAACTTGCCGGGAAATCCCAAGCCGCCAATGCTACAAAGGTATACAATAAGTTACGCTTCCAGCGCGTTAGTTGTGGCCAGAAAATGGGTTTCGTCAACCAGCAGCTCAAGCAGCACACAGATTGGGACGCGATCATGAAGAATCCGGCGCTGATTAGATCGCGATATCCGAAGTGGGTTTGGTCGCATGATCCGGAGGCGTATGCGTATGAGAAGTTTGCTGAGGCGTTGACGCATGTTGTTAGTGGGGGACGGGTTCCGTTGGTGAATACGAATTTTCCAAAGGGGCATAAGTATAGACATTGGACTATGAAGGAAGTACAGGAGCAGATTAAGGCGGGACAGAAGTTGGAGGATCTTCAGGATGGGGATTGGTCTTAGATGTGTATGAGTGGTAGTAGATAGGGTGAAGATTGTCAATTGAGTGTGTTTACGTACTGAACAGAAGTGCTTGAGAAGTTCGTGATGCTTCACCGTGTCTTCAGCACCGCATCGCGAGGGTTGAGTATCTTTATGATCCCAGCGCCATGTCCATCACATCGAAGCTGGGGGATTACAAGACTCTCTTTCACATCGAAGACTTCATCAATTCCCAGACCAACATCAAATTGGAGAGAAGCCGTGAGCGAAACACCACATTGGCCTCGGTGATCAATTTTAGACAGACTTTCACAGTTAGCTTGCCGTCATCACATCTCTAGAATGCCATGTCAAGTGTCGCGACAAGCGAGAGAAGTATAAGTATGTAAATCAAGGTTTCATTGAGATCTTTTCTATAAAGCTGTCTAAAACCACGTCGCCTGCTCCGAAGACTCATCAAGCATAGCCTCAATGACCGACAACTCACTCCCAGCAGGTCTCTCAATCGCCTGTATCTTCAATCTCGGATCAGCCTTGGTAAGCAGAGCATTCCACTCCTCAACCTCCCGCTCTTGTGCATTGAAGCACTGAATCATGGTGAGATCCTTCTGTCTAAGCGCTGCTTCAAAGGTCACAGACCCAGAACCTGGCTTGGGCAACACCATGTCCATGATCAGCAAGCGACTGGACGGACCCATGGCTGCGACGATGCCTTGGATGATCTTGATGGCATCAGCGTCGGGCCAGTCGTGAAGAATAGTGCGCAAAAGGTACACATCTGCGTTTTTGATGGGTTGGGGAGTGAAGAAGTCGTAGGCTTTGATATCAATACGAGACTTGATGTCTGATGGTATCTCGGACAGGCGAGTCTTGGCGTTTTCAATGGGTTCTGGGAGATCTTCGATGACGAGGTTGAGTAACGGGAATGCCGTAGCTAGCATGATGGATGTTGAGCCACTGCTTCCACCAATCTGTACACCATCAGCATGAGTCCCTGAACAATTGAGACGGGAACTTACATCAACGACTTGAGCTTGTCCCAAGGCCTTCCAGTCAAAGGCGTTCAGAAGATGCTCAACATTGGAACCAGTATGCGACACAGCGCGACTCTTCATGTAGGCCTGAAAGCCTTCATTGAGATCAGGCCGCGTCTTCAAGTGCTCAAAGAATGACAACTCAGTGTTGTTCACAATATTATAAGCCGTCTCATTAGTCCCAGAAGTCTCGCCCCATTTCTCCGTCGCTTGAATCAAGCCCGTCATGAGAGGAACAGTCTGATTAAAGATATGAAGAAGCTGCACCTTCATATGGACATTCGTAACGAACTGTGCAGAAAGGGTATTGTGAGAAATCTTGCCATCTTTGGTCTCGCACAGTAAACCCGTAGTCATCGCCATGCGCGCTACAGACTGCAGTTTTGACAGCGGGACTTTAGCCTCGGTGGCGACATCAGAGTAGGCGATAGACTCTGGAGGCTGGGGAATCTTGGAGAGAATGTCGAAGTGGCAAAGCCAGGCGATGCAGTGATACTGCTGCTGCTGCGCGACTAGCTCAGTGAGGAAGCTGTGAGGATCATGCACGAGGCGTTTAACCTGCGTAGCATGCTCAATGACAGCGTCTCTATCCGTCTTGTCCATCTTTGAACTTAAATCCTGACTGCTAGTGTAAACACAGAACACATTCAATGCGATAGGATCAAGCTTTATGAGAGATGACGAGATCACGCGGCGTCCGAAGTCCTTAGTCGCCGTGGAGTTCCCGAGCTGAACCGACCTGATTCCCGAGACTCGGACGCCGTCTTACAAGGACTTGATACAGGAACATGGCTGATATTATGTACTACAACAGCGGTAATATGTCTGCTTTGGGTCAGAAATGCATTATCTAGGTATGATGAGGCTCAGCGTCGGGAATGAGAACCTCTTTGCTGACCTCGGGGCCGCTGATGACGGCATTCAGAAGATTGGGAGTCTGATATGCCGGACTCCGAGTAAGATGAAGATCTCTGATAGAATATGACGGCCAGATAAGGTCAACAGAAAGAATGAGAGTGATATGAAGGTAGATAAAAGAGGCATCGTCTCATCAAAGCCAAGAGAGAGAAGTAGCTATAGACAAAACACCATAGACTTCAACCAATAACATCCACAAGATTCAACACCTTTGTCATGGCATCCCACATGAAGCTGTATCTCTTCGGAGACCAAACCTTCGAGGTCCAACCTCACTTACAGCATCTCCTGCAGAAGCGCGACAATCTCTTTCTTCATGAGTTTCTGAACCAGAGCTACAATGTTCTTCGCGCTGAGCTATTCAAGATCCCGTATAGTATCAGAAAGGATCTTCCGCGGTTTACATGCCAGGAGGATCTTCTTCTTTGGGATCAGAGTGGTCCGCGATGCGTGGCGCTTGATATGGCGATGACGACTTTGTATCAGCTCGGTACATTCATTGGGTAAGTCACTTACTCTTCAATTGTACCTGGGGGTTTTAACAAGAGTAGTCAAGCGGGTATCTCTTCGTATGATGCGCAGAATACAAGGGTCGTTGGGCTCTGTACCGGCGCGTTTGCAGCTGCGGCTGTTAGTTGCAGTAGCTTCACAGCAGATCTGATCCCCATGGCTGTGTCGTCCGTCGTCGCGGCTTTTCGAACAGGTCTCCTCGTTACTGATACAGCTCGACGAGTCGATCCAAGCCAAGACTTGAACAGGAGCTGGGCTCTTCTTGTACCAGGACAAAAGGCCACCAAAGCCTTCCAGGAGTTCTGGGATGTCAACGTAAGTACCGTACACTGAGATAAAAATTGAATACTAATGTTATTTGGTAGGACGGCGGCGTCTTGACTAGCATGCCTTATATCAGTGCCTATGCACCGAATGGCATTACTGTTAGCGGTCCGCCTCAGCGTCTTAGCGATCTTGCGCAGTGGCTTGCTTCAAAGAGCATTACATCCAAAGCTATTCCCATCTATGGCGCTTACCACGCACCGCATCTGTACTCTCAGAAAGATGCTCGGCGGATTGTTGATGGCTTGATGCTCAACAAGGCCGTGTCACCATCCGAACAGATCCCTCTTCTCTCCAGCACAGGGTCTAAACCTGAAGAGCGAAGCTTCGCGACACTCTTGGAGGATGCGATCGCTCAAGCTCTTCTTCATCCTCTGCGCTGGAGCTCAATCTTTGATGATGTCCAAGCTGCTCTTGAGACTACTGGATCTCAGCAGTTTAGTGTTCAGTCAATTGGTTCGAATGCTGAGCATTTGATCTACACTGCTCTCAAGAAGACGTCTCTTCGTTATCTCGTTCCAGAGACAACCGTGCCAAGCCAACCAACCAGCGTCCCAAGCGTTCCTGACGCCGGCACGAGCAAGCCAAAGCTTGCTATCGTCGCTATGTCCGGTCGCTTCCCTGGTGCAAAGGACAATGAAGCCTACTGGGATCTTCTCTACAAAGGTCTTGACGTTCACAAGCCCGTCCCAAGTCTTCGCTGGGATCAGCAGACACACGTCGATCCTACCGGCACAGGAAAGAACACGAGTGCTACGCCGATTGGTTGCTGGCTCGATGACCCTTCTGAGTTCGACGCTCGCTTCTTTAATATTTCTCCCCGTGAAGCTCCTCAGATTGATCCCGCGCAGAGATTAGCTCTCATGACAGCTTACGAAGCGATCGAACAAGCTGGTATCGTTCCTGATGCTACACCTTCTACTCGACCTGATCGTGTTGGTATCTTTTACGGTGTCACCAGCAACGATTGGATGGAAACGAACAGTGCTCAGAATATCGACACGTACTACATCCCCGGTGGAAACAGAGCTTTCATCCCGGGTCGCATCAACTATTTCTTCAAGTTCAGCGGTCCCAGCTACGCCGTCGACACAGCGTGTTCATCATCCCTAGCTGGTATCCATCTAGCCTGTAACGCACTCTGGCAAGGCGACGTCGACACTGCCATCGCTGGCGGTACGAATGTCTTGACTAACCCGGATTATCACGCTGGTCTTGACAGGGGACACTTTCTGTCGCGCACAGGGAACTGCAAGACCTTTGATGATGGCGCTGATGGGTATTGTCGCGGTGAAGGTGTAGCGACTATTATTATCAAGAGGCTTGATGATGCGATTGCGGAGAATGATCCGATCTTGGGTGTTGTTCTCGGTGCGTATACGAATCATTCTGCTGAGTCGGAGTCGATTACGCGGCCGCATGTTGGTGCGCAGCGGGTTATCTTCAACAAGATCTTGAACGAGGCTGCAGTCGATCCTTATTCTGTCAGCTACGTTGAAATGCACGGAACGTAAGTCAATTACTTGTCTCTCTTTCACCTCAAATACTGATCGGGTACATAGCGGTACACAAGCTGGCGATGCCACCGAAATGTCCAGTGTCCTCGAGACTTTCGCACCACCCCTAGCAGAAGGCAAAGTCGCCCGCCCAGATTCTGAGAAGCTCTACATAGGCTCAGCGAAAGCAAATATCGGCCACGGTGAAGCTGCTTCTGGTGTCTGCAGTGTGATCAAGGTCCTCCAAATGCTAAAGAAGGACACCATCGTTCCACACTGCGGCATCAAGAACAAGATCAACCATCGCTTCCCCACTGATCTCGATCAACGCAACGTTCGTATTGCTTTGGAGCCTACACAGTGGAAGAAAGGAACAGAAACCAATCCCAGACGTGTCTTTGTCAATAACTTCAGTGCTGCGGGAGGTAACTCTGCGCTGTTGATCCAAGACGCACCACCAAGACAACAACTCATTGCCAGCAGTGACTCTCGCGTCCAATTCCCCATCGCCATCACTGCAAAGAGTGGTGTCTCTCTCCAAGGAAACATGCGTTCAATGCTCAAGTTCCTCAGCACAAACTCAGACATCTCCCTCGCCGAGCTCTCCTACACCACCACAGCCCGTCGCATCCACCACCAACACCGCGTTCTCATCCCCGGAGCAACCCCCGACGAGATCTGCTCCAAGATTGAAACAGCTCTCCAGAACAACATTGGCGTTACGCGACCCAAGGCTGCACCAAAGGTAGTCTTCACTTTCACGGGTCAGGGAGCTCAGTACCCTGGGATGGGAAAGCAGCTCTTTGAGGAGAATGAGTTTGTGCGCAATGAGCTTCTTTCCCTTAATCAGATTGCTCAGAATTTAGGTTTCCCTTCGATGATTCCTTTCATTCAATCTGATGAACCCGATGTCAGCAAGTTTGCGCCTTCGCTTGTCCAGCTTGCTAGTGTTTGTCTTCAGATTACGCTGAGCAAACTTTGGGCGTCATGGGGAATTACTCCTACTGCTGTTGTGGGACATAGTCTTGGAGAATATGCTGCACTTAATGTCGCTGGTGTTTTGTCAGACACTGATACGCTGTTTCTTGTTGGTGGTCGAGCTCAGCTTCTTGAGCAGAAGTGTACTCGTGGTACGCACGCCATGCTTGTGGTGAAGGGATCCCAGGAGGAGATTTCTGAAGCGCTAAAAGGCAAAGAGTACGAGACTGCTTGTATCAACTCTCCTATCGAGACTGTTCTTGCTGGTCCGAATGAGCAAATTGCTAAGGTCAAGGAACAGCTCACTGCGGCTAGCTTCAAGACCACTCTTCTCAAGGTCCCTTACGCTTTCCACTCATCTCAATTGGAGCCAGTCGTTTCCGACATCGAGAGGCTCGCCAGCAAAGTCTCTTTCTCCGATCCCAGGATCCCAGTTCTGTGTCCCTTGGAAGGTACTGTCATCGAGAACGAGAATCCCTTCGATGCCTCATATCTCGCCCGACACTCTCGACAGCCCGTCAACATGCTCACCGCATTGACTACCGCCTACCGTGACGGCTATCTCAGCGATCGCTCAATGGTTCTCGAAGTTGGTCCTCACCCAGCTGTCTCTGGTATGGTAAAGCCCACCCTCGGCCAACAGATCATATGTGTCGCCTCACTCCAGCGCAGCCGAGCACCCTGGGATATGCTCTCCACAGCGCTTAAGAGTCTCTACGACGCTGGAGCCAGCATCAATTGGGCGGAGTACCAGAGCAATTTCCCTGGCGCACACACAGTCGTTGATCTCCCAGCTTATAGCTGGGATCTCAAGGAGTACTGGATCCAGTACGTTAACGACTGGTCTCTACGAAAGGGTGATCCTCCTTTGGTCATCAACAATGTGTCTAAGCTTGAGAGCACTACTATTCATAGTGTTGTTGAGGAGAGCGGTGACTCTAAGAAGACTCATATTGTTGTTGAGGCCGATATTGCTCGCAAGGATTTGAGCCCGCTCGTTCAAGGTCACGAGGTCGATGGGATCCCTCTTTGTACTCCATCTGTCTATGCTGATATCGCGTTGACTCTGGGTAAGTATCTGCTTGAGAGGTATCAGTCACAGAAGAAGGATGATATGGTTGTGGTATCGGACATGACTGTCTCAAAGGCCTTGATCCTCCGTGGTGATGGATCTCGCCAGCCAATCCAGGCCCATGCTGAGGCAGACTGGTCATCTCAGTCAGTCTCAATCAAGTTTATGTCTTTCGATGTAAGTATCCCTTTCCACCATATTAGCGCATACCCTGACAACCTCTCAGAACAAGGGCAACCTGCAGGAACACTCGGCTTGTGTAGTCCGCTTCAAAGACCGAAGCCATCAAGACGCCCTCCAAAGCGAAGGCCCCACCACCAAGCAAAAGATGCAAAACCTCCGCAACCAAATCACCACCGGTGAAAGCGCCCGCTTCAACCGACCCATGGCATACCGCATGGTCCGTCCCCTCGCACGCTTCCACGACGACTACCGCGCCATCGACGAAGTCGTCCTCAACAGCGAAACCCTCGAAGCTTCTAGCAAGATCAGCTTCGGCACCGTCAAGCGCGACGGCAACTTCCACACTCATCCTGCCGTCATCGATGCTCTTACTCAGTCTTGTGGTTTTGCTATGAACTGCAACAATCACACTGACATTGATGTGGATGTTTACATGAACCATGGCTGGGGATCGCTGGAGCTGTTTGAGGCTTTGGACTTTGAGAAGGAGTATACTACTTATACTCAGATGCGTGCTGGAGAGGATAAGCTCTGGTATGGCGATGTGACCATTTTTGACCAGGATAGAGTCGTCGCGTTCTTCGGTCAGATCGCGATTCAAGGTGTTCCTCGAAGAGTCCTCAAGGTTATCCTCTCTATTGAGAGTGGTAAGAAGGGCCAGCCTCAGCGCCAGACGCAAGACAAGGCGCGAAACACCCCCTCGCAACCTAAGGAGTCCGCTCCCAAGCCAACACAGAACAAACCAGCTGCCAAGGTAGAACCACCAAAGTTCTCTACCGCAATCCGCATCATCTCCGAGGAAAGCGGAATCGACGTCTCCGACTTCACCGACGGTACAACCTTCTCAGATGTCGGCATCGACTCCCTCCTCGGTCTCACCATCTCCGCTCGCTTCCAAGAAGAACTTGACATTGATCTCGACTTCAACGCTCTCTTCTTTGAACATCCCACCGTCAAAGATCTACGCGTTTTCCTCGGTGCAGACGACGATATCTCAGGAAGTTCATCCTCTGCAGCTAGTGATTCTGGTCGTGACACGACTACCACTGGGAGCGCTACCCCAGAACTCCAAGAGGAGTTTGCGGAATCAGCTGAAGTTGAGTTTGAGCGCGCTCTTGAAATTATCTCTGAGGAGAGCGGTGTTGCGAGATCTGATCTAGATGATGAGACGAACTTTGCGGATTGTGGTGTTGATTCGCTTCTGTCGCTTGTTATTGCGAGTCGGTTCCAGGATACGTTTGGTCTGGATATCGCGCATGAGCAGTTGTTTATGGAGTGTCAGACCGTTGGTGATCTCAAGGCTATGCTGGCGCGGGAGATGGGTTTGGCTACCCCGGCTACTAAACCTGCCGAGGTTCCTGCACCTGTTGTCTCTGAAGCTGTCGCGCAAGAAACAGTCATCACTCACAGCGACACTTCTAACCTCGCCGAACGTGAACAAGCAATCACTGAGCTGGTAAACAAGTACACCGCTGGCTTCAAAGCGCCCACATCCAACCCCAATGGTGATCCACTCGGCAAAAACGAAAACGTCGTCCTCGTCACAGGCGCATCAGGCGGTTTGGGAAGCCATCTCGTCTACGCCCTCGCGCAACTCGAAGAAGTCCGCACCGTCGTATGTCTCAACCGCCCCAACAGAGAAGACCCAACAACACGTCAGTATAAGGCCATGAGAGACAAGGGCATCCGCTTCCCAGAGCATCTCAAGTCCAAGGTACAGATCTTCCAGGCCGATACATCAAAGCCTAAGCTTGGAGTTGCGGATAGTGAATACGCGTCTTTGATCCAGTCTGTTACGCACATTATTCACAATGCCTGGCCCATGAGTGCGAAGCGTCCTCTCTCAGGCTTTGAGTCGCAGTTCCAAGTCTTCCGCAACCTTCTTGATCTGGGAAGTGAATGTGCTTCTGGTCGATCTGAAGATTTTAAGTTCAGCTTCCAGATGATTTCGTCAATTGGTGTTGTTGGACAGTGGGGTCTTGCTGCTGGTCAGACTGGAAGGATTGTTGTTCCTGAGGAGAGAACTACTATTGACTCACTACTCGGTAACGGGTACGCAGAAGCGAAATGGGGTTGTGAGAGGATGCTTGATGAGACTCTCCACAAGTTCACCGATCGTTTCCGTCCCATGGTCGTACGTCTTGGTCAGATCGCTGGATCCAAGACAAGCGGTTACTGGAACCCGATGGAGCACTTTGGCTTCCTCATCAAATCCTCCCAGACTCTGAACGCTCTTCCTGACGTCTACGGCAATCTCAACTGGACTCCGGTCAACGACATCGCCGATACTCTGACCGATCTCATCCTCTCCGACCGCACCCCGTACCCAATCTACCACATCGACAACCCCATTGGCCAACAATGGCGCGATGTCAACAACATCCTCTCCGACACCCTTCGTATTCCTAACAAAGTACCCTTTAAACAGTGGCTCGACATGGTGCGCAAGGCTCCTCAGCAGGATAACCCGGCTGCTCTGCTCGCAGACTTCCTCGAGGACACATACCTGCGCATGGCTTGTGGTGGTCTTGTTCTCGATGTGAAGCATTCGCTTGAGCACTCCAAGTCTTTGTCGGCCGTCGGACCTGTTTCGGAGACGGTGGTGAGGAAGTATATCCATATCTGGAAGGAGATTGGGTTCTTGAAGACCACGGAGGAGGATAAGGCTGGGTTTGAGGCGGAGAGGTTGAAGCTTTGGGGACCTAGAGTATAGGCTTGGTCGGTATACTTATGCTTAAGTTAGAGTTTCTCTTGTAGTTCACTTAGATTGAGTATTTTCTTTATATTAAATTGTAGACATTTAGTTTCTTGGTCAACTAATCACAATCGTGTTTCTCTTCGGTGTTCAAGGCGAAAACTTCATCATCGTAAATTCCACTAAACTTATCCTTTACTATTCTAAATGGACCTTAACGTTCTCAAGCTAACCCGAGATATACTAGACTTTTCTAAACATTCTCTTTACTCATGATTGAAGTCTTTCGATCGGCTACTTCTTGCGTGAACCCGGAGAGATAGCTCCACTGCTGCAACGACGGCGCGACTTTACTGCACTGCAACATTGGTGAGTCTTATTTTCTTCGCAAAACACCACTATCCTCTTCCATATATCGGACATCACTGCTATTCACAAGGTCCTGGGCCCGGCGCTGATCCCCTCGATTGGGTTGGCGCCAAGCCATCAGGGTCTTTTTATGCAGATCAGGTTCCATCGTCTTTCACTTATGCAACTGCCGTGCATATTCTATGGAACCTCATGGCCGACTCCAATGCAGTGGTTCAACTGATTGGAATCGCAAGATGGAGTATATACCATCAAGGTAGACAAGGTAGACATGAATTGTCGTAGCTGTGTTGTTCTCGATGATCATGTGTGAATACTTATTGCTCGATGGACTTCGCAACTCATTCAAGCATCGTCCCATCCTCTCAACCTCCTCTGATAACCAAAGGGCTTCTACATTGACGCAAACATGGTCAAACTTACCCATCAGCTTTGGGGCGCCTCGATCCTCCTGCTGTCGTGTTTGGCCACTGTACATGGCAGTAGGTTCCCACCAAGGGATGGCCAACAAACAGGTTCCTGTGTCGACAAACCTCAGATGCAAAACTTTGACTCAATGGGTGCTTGGTTTGACGACGTCGCAACACTCAATTGTACCTCCATCTCCAAAGCCCCCAATGCCTCCATCGCCATTGTCGGAGGTGGTGTTTCTGGGCTCACCACCGCTCTCATGCTTGATAGCATAGGTCTTCACAACTGGGAGATCGTCGAAGCTAGCGATAGAGTCGGTGGGCGCTTCAGAACCAAGTTTGTCGGTGGTACACAGGAGTTTGCTGAGATGGGCCCAATGAGATTGCCGTATACCGTTACATATAAGAGTGATAACTCTACACATGAGTATACGGAGCATCGCTTGACTTTCCAATTGGCTGAGACTCTCAATTCCATGAATGGCAATGACTCAAAGTGGAAAGTGGACTTTATACCTTGGATTCAACATCATCCTAACGAGCTTATTGCTTGGGGGACCGGTCGCCATCCTGATGGGAGCATCCCAACGAGGGCGGACATTCTCGCAAACTCAAGCCTTGCGAAGCCACCAGCTATGGTCTCCGCCGACTATAATGAAACCAAGCACCGCATGAATGAGATCCTCAAGAACGAAACCATGCTCAAAGCAATCCAAGCCGACGTCTGGCGCTCGCACAAGTTTGTGATGGGCCAGGGCTACGATGACTGGAGTGAACAATGCATGATGAGGGAAGCGTTCCATGCCAGTGAGAATGTCACTGATTCGATATGGACGGCGACGGATTATGATGTCTTCTGGGACGAAATGGTGCACAACTCAAATCTTGCATTAGATGGGACGAAAGACTCACTGGGCGAGACGGAGTGGAAGTGCGTCGACGGAGGATTCAATCGACTCACTGATGCTTTCATCCCCCACGTTTCCGATCGTCTGGTTCTCAACCGCAAGATCAGAAAGCTTGAACCTATCAAAGGCGAAAATGGCCAAACTCGAACAAGGCTCTCATGGTACCCCAGCGTCAAGAACCGGACCTTTGAGTCCAAAGACTATGACTACACCATCATGGCAGTTCCCTTCACAATGACCCGCTTCATGGACCTCCCCTCATTCTCATCAGTCCTCGGCCGCGCAATCAGCGAAGCAGGCCTACGCTTCAAATCCGCCTGCAAAGTCTCCCTTCTCTTCTCCAAACGTTTCTGGGAGAAAGGCGAACGCCCTATCTTTGGCGGATACTCTATTCCTGAGAGTAGACCCATCGGCGCATTATACTATCCTGTCTACGGATTGAACGAGTCCCGACCTGGGCTGATTACACACTACCGTGGTGGAGACTGGAGTGATCGCTACGTCAGCTTCTCTGATGAAGAGCACGTCCAAACAGTCCTCGACGCAATCGTCAGTCTTCATGGGAAGCAAGCGCGAGAGCTTTACACGGGCGATTATGAGAGGTTGTGCTGGTTACAAGATGAACATACTGCGACCTCGTGGTGTCGTCCTGATGTTGAGCAGCATAACCTGTACATTCCGGCGTATCATCAGACAGAACATAACACTATCTTCATTGGAGAGCATACGGCACCGACGCAGGCTTGGATTAGCTCAGCTATATACTCCGCTGCTAGGGGGACAATTCAGTTGTTACTAGAGCTAGGGATGGTGGAAGAGGCGAAGGAGATCAATCGACGTTGGATGGGAAGATGGATCAGGCACGAGACCAAACCATGACTTGGGTGGAAAATTCGTAACTTGAGGAAACTCTCTAAATCCTAGACGGTGGATCATTCTCGACAGACTTATCTATCTCGGTATGCTGGTAGCTTAAGAAATTATCCGCCATTCTAATAGACACTTCGCTAACAGAAACTTCACTTTAGAGTGAGTCTTAAAAAGTTTAATAATGAGGATGGCGACTTCCGCTTATAGACCCTGCTGGTAATGGTGTACAGCCATGATAGCAAAATGAGTGCAGAGTCCACCAAAGAAGAGTTGCTGGAGATACCATGGGCAAGATGCGCGATCTTTAATGCTGCGTATGGCCCAGAAGATGATGGTGAACAGAGTCTCCATTAGCAACATGAGTGCACGAAGTAGGAGTTGTTCAGACTTGGAGGGTAGGGGTGAGCTAACGAGGACTCCTTTGTGTGTGACACCCCATCCATATTCGGTCTTATCGCACATAAATTTGGGGATTCCACTGAACCATTCGCGAGTCTTCATGAGGTTGTCGTATTGGTGTAGCCTGGCATAGATACTAACGTTGCCTGCAGTGCCACTGTCGACGTAGATAAAGGGTTTTTCTCCGGACCTTTCCAGGACGAGAACGTAGACACCCCAGAGGCTGTCTGTTCGTTGTATGGTAGGGAGAGACTTGAAGAACTCGACGGTAGGCATGTTGGGAGACAGTGTAGCTTCGAGGACGCCAGGGGAGAATGTGAGAGTGCAGAGTGTAACGCGGTACCACCTAACGCTGAAAAACAAAGTCCTCCAGTTTCTGATACGCTTCATCAAGATCGTCGTTGACGATGACGATATCGTGCACTCCAGTCTCTGCAAACTCAAGCTCGAGCTTGGCCTGCGCCAAACGCTGCGACATGCTCGCCTCATCTTCTGTTCCGCGGGCGCGGAGTCGGGCTTCAAGTGTTTCCAGGCTCGGAGGCTTGAGGAAGACATACCGAGCAACCAAGTCTGAAGACCGTATCTTCTCTACGCCCTCCATCTCAATATCCAAGATGGGAGCCAGACCCTCCTTCATCAGCTTGGCCATGGCTTTCTTGCTCGTGCCATAGAAGTTGCCGCTGAAATAAGTGTGCTCGACGAACTCTTCACGCATTTTCATGCCGTGAAACTCTTGCGGGGAGCTGAAGAAGTAGGCGACTCCCTCAACCTCGCCTGGTCGCGGCTGGCGCGTTGTGTGCGAGACAGCTGAGGAGAAGATGGTTGGGTGATTGTCCTTCAGTCTTTGTATCAATGTACCCTTGCCAACGCCAGAAGGGCCGGATATAATGATGGGACGAGTATCGAGCAGCGCTAGAGCATGATTAGTATGACGAAAGAAAGGACAAGGCTCAAGGTAACACGTACGTGTACTCATGTGGTATCCAAGTGACTCTGGGCCAGAAATATCCATGTTTTCGACAACATTCAAGAGTGAAGATAGTTGGGAAGTGGGATGAGATTGTCTGTGGAAGATATGGTGGCGATTTAGAGGCGCAATTCCTAAACGATTAAAGTTGAGGGTTGAGAGAACCTCAAGCCCTAGGACAAAGTCAAACACATCTCATGATGGATAAGCAGTAAACTCTAATGCCTTCCCTGCTGTTGCTCAATATGATACTTTATAATGAGAAGTTAGTTGCTAAACTATGCAGTTAAATGTTCCGCCTCAGTGATGCCTTTCATCGCTCAACTATGCACATCTCCAACAACCATCTTGTAGCTAGAACGCCATGATCTCCTCAGCAAATGACTCCATTTCCAAACGCCAAGCTAAATATAATGACTCAAGGCACAACACCGTCTACCATAGCTCTATCAATCAGTGCTCGCAAACTTGACACTCTTCCTCCTCTCCCTCTCCCCCGTCACAACAACCCTTCCAGGGCTCGAGCTGAGGATCCCTCCACTGCCCTTATTCAGCGCATCCCTCGCCATACCTACCGCTCTGCTCTGCGGTATGTCATTGCCATCACTCTTGACAGATCGATCTATACCTGCACGAGGGCTTGATCGTCTACTGCTACTTGCTCCACGCTCATCTCTTGCTCTCGTCTTCTCTACAGTCGCGCGACCGATCTCATCAGATCGCGCTGTGCTGGTTTCGCCGCGATATCGACCAGGAAGACAGGCATGTCCACAGCCATCAAGGGGACAGCAGCCATCGCTGAAAGTAGTTGAGCCGCTAGAGTCTGGTTGATCGAGAACAGCGTGCCATGCGGTGAGACAGGAAGCATGGCCGCCGTGTGCACAGCCGGGACAGTACCACCATTGGGAGAGCCAGGCGTCTGGGGAGCCCAAGGCGGTTGGTAGTTCCACGGGCGCGAATTCGGCATGCGTTGGCTCCCTATGGCCACAGACAGCGCAAGGCGCCATAATGGTGCGGCATCGCTCACAAGTCCAGATGGCTTCCGGCCCATCCTTGGGATCAAGCTCCCGGGGCTTCTTACACGCAGAGCAAAGAAAGCTAACCTTTCCGTTCTGTTGCGCTGGTGTAAAGATTGCTGTATAGTTCTCACCCCACTGGGGCAACCCTTCTGGCCATCCTTTAATGCACAAGTTTCGTAGAAGCGAAGCCTCGATGAAGAGTCCCATTTGCATCAGTCTCGAGTGGTGCTGTCGCAGGACTGCATTCGCCTGGTGATAGTCTATCACAAAGTCGGGTACTAAAGGCTTGAGAAGGAGCACGATGGCCGAAGCATTAACAGCAGAGGTTCGCGACTCGTAGTGCAAGGCCTCTGTGATGGAGGTGTAGGGGTCAAGCGGTGAAACAATTGGACTCTCGCCAGGCACAGTAGTCGGGAACGGATATAAAGGATCATCGTCCCATGGAAGAAAGTCTGTCTCGACAATGTGAGGTCGTAGATCTTTTTGCGCAGGGAATAGGTCTTTGGCAGGACTGCTGGATCGATTGGCATGGCTTGCTGAAACAAGTACTTGTGGCTGCGGGGAGTCTTGCTTCGCTGGAAGTGACTCCGCGACAATCTTGGGGGGCGACGGTTCAGATTGTAGGGGCTCTGATGTTTGCGACGGGAACGAATCATCGGTCCCCATTGTGGTTTGAGATATTAAGAAAAGATCCTCTGGTGAGTCGGTCGGCGGCTTCTTACTATGTAGGCGTGGCTTGGGTGAATCCGTCGGCGTATCTGCATGAACCTCTTCGCCACGAATGTGACTCGGGTACACATCGTCCTTCTCCATATCAGAGGCATGTCTCGCAAGACTCGATCGCCATGGTCCGGTGCCTCTCGGTGTCGAAGCCGAAGGTTTCTTTGTCGCATCAGACGTCGAAAACATCTGAGCAAAGCTCTCATCCGAATCATGGCGCGTCACCCTCTGAACCTCTGGAATCGTAGAGTCCAACGATAGAGGCTCTTTCTTCTTAGGGGGAGGAACATCGAGGGCCTTGAGCAAGACCTCGGCGTCGTAAAAGTCGTATCCTTCAGTGCTAGATATCTGTGAGCTCTCGCTTTCATGGCTGACATCAGAGACGGGAACCGAGTCGAGCCGCTTTCGGGGGGTGTCTTCGAACCTGTCATTTATGCCAGGCCCAAGACGAAGTTCATCAGGCTCCGTGATGACTGCAAGTCTCTTGCCAACCTGTTGTGCATGCTCTTTCGAATTATCTGGAGCGTCGGCCGGTCGCGCGAGCGGAGTTGGGACGTTGGACGTGCTCTCGAAGCCCATCGCAAGGAGTGATCGAGTGCTCAAAGAGCGGCTGCCGAGCCCTGACTTTCCAGAAGGACGTCTGGGCGTTTCGTCGCCGGGGGTTCGACTAGCAGTATAAAAGTCAACTGGCTTCAGCATTCCACTTCCCTTTCTCTCTTCTATCTTCACCTTCTGGAAGCGTCCGAGTCGGAGTTCGAGGTGGTATGGAGCACGACGATCGAGGAGTAGGCCGACAGTGTAGGCAAGAACGCGCCAAGTCTGTGCTAATCGGAAGTACGAAACGCTTTCGGCTGCGCGAGCGTAATGTTCTAGAATAACACCAACTCTTTCATTGAGCGGCTTGCCATCTTTAACGTATGGGAGCTCCTGGTGGAGCGTCTCGAGGTATAACCCTGACAGATATTGGTAGATTTGTGTTGTTTTTACAGCAGGCAGTCGACCGAAAGCCATCGTTTGCTGAGTCTTGAAGACACCTGTAACATTGATGGCTTGGTCAAGCGCCAGGAACGGCTTATTGTCATCGAGGCCAGATCCAGAAGGTGGTGTCGTGCTCAGATTGGTGGATCGTCCTGCTTTCCTTCGACTCATCCGTCGTCTGGGACCAAGAAAACTGCCAACGACATCCTCCTCCGAGTCGCTGCGGCTGATGCTCAGCATGGGGGCGTTGGGGCTCGATCCATAGGGGCCACGAGGTACTATCTCGGCGTGGTGTGTGGCTGGAGGTCGAGGCCGGCTGCTTTGATGAGATCGCTCGTCAAGGAACATCATAACATCGCCTTTCGGTGAGAAGGCCATGGATGAGGTCGACTGGCGATCAATGACCTTGGGCGCATATGCGACATCATTTTGCGCAAACAATCCGTCTTGGCCAACTGTCCAAAGCATGTCCTGGTCTTGCCAGAGTAGGGTAGCCGGTGAAGCGTCGAATCTCTCGATTTCTTTGTATGCCATGGTTGGTCGAGCCAGGTCCCAGATGTGTACTGCCGAGGTACCATATCGACGAGAGCTGCTATCATCATAGGACACTGCTATTTGAGCTACGCGTTTGCTTTGCGCGGTGGCAGACCACAGGCCAGGTCGCCATGCGATAGTCCAGATAGGCGCAGGTGTTGCCACAGACCATTTCGGCTTCTGTCGTTTATCGGCTGAACTCGAAAGATCCCAAACATGGAGTTTCGTATCTCGGCCGGCACTAATGAGGTGGTTTCCATCTGGATGCCATGCGATAGAGGCGCATGCCTTTTCGTGTGCATTGATCCTCAGCAATGGCCTTGCTGGTTGGCGGACATCCCATTTGAGCACCACTCCACCCTCAGTACAGCATGCCATCTCGTGTCCGACCCTTGGAGACCATTTGACTTGCCGAACCGAGTCGATACATTTCAGAGGCGCGAATCGTTGCCGAAAGGTGATGCCGCCCGATCGACCTTGGAGAGGTGCTGCTGTATCGAAAACGCGCGCCATGCCATCTTGACTGCCTGAAAGAAGCCAGCTCTTGAGATGCGGATTGACATCAAGGGTGTTAACCTGGCGCGAATCTTCCTGCATCTGCATGTATTCCAATGGCTCGGCCGCGCCGGATCCGATTCGTGCAACATCGTATGCGAAGATCTTGCCATTCGCGCAAGCCGTGAAGATTGTTGAACCACCGTGCCATTTGACATCGCGGATGCTGAGCTGATCCGCCGCCTGGTTACCCTTCAATCCAGCCGGCTGAGCAGTAATCGCAGCCCTCAAGTCCACTCCCTCGCGAAAGTTGAAGTTGAAGTTGTGAGGATCGTCGAGGACTACTGTCTTCAGAATATGTCCACCTGCCAGCACGGCGGCTCTTCGATCGGGGGAAACATCGAGGGCCAATATCGGAACACCGGCTCTATATACGGCATCTTGCGACTTCGGCGGTCGAAACGAGGCTGAGATTGTAGAAGCGGGCGCGCTTGTTATCGAAAGGTTGGCTGAATCGCCTGTCTCGGTCGCAGCCTTGCCGAGGAGCTTGCGCATTATCCTTGAGTCGCGGTTATACATTGTTGCGGGGGTCTGCGATAGCCGATTGGAACGCCATTGAGGTCAACTCAGCCAGCCATCGACGGCATTCTTTTTTATTCGGTTTAGGGCGTGAAATGTGATATCAGTTTCCTCGTTGAAGAGGGATGGATGTCTTAACTTGGTGTTTGGCTATCGCCCATTGAGAATGTGAGCTCAGAAGGTCGGCATGGTCACGTGCTACCCTAGACCTCACGAATGCCAACTATCGTGATAATACTGATCTAAACAAGCTATATGGACTGTTACATATTTATTCCTTTGGGAACTTACTCAGTAGACAACACGCTGATCTGAACATAAAGATTCATTCAGCAATCCTGGCAGGATGTTGCCACATGGTGAAGCTAAACAATTACTTGTAAAATGACGTGAAAGCTACAAGAAATCGCCGCGAGGCACGAGTATTTATTTGTTAACAACATATCGAGATTGCAGCTCAGGCTTATATTCGATAGCTCAAAAGCTACTATATTCACTGGTAAACCCAACTCTATAACCTTTCCCTCGTTCGACGTGCACTGTTTCTTCTCGACCTTCCATCAACAGAGCCTGATCTCAACACTATGAAGCTTTCCCACAAGAAAGGCACGACAATAAATAAAGATACCAAGCATGACCGTGCGTAATGTTCCGCCAAAAGCCCCCAGGAATGTTGGATCAAATCCACCGCTCTTCTCTCCTGTCCTTTTCACTCAGGACCAAACGTGGGGAACTCCTCGAGGTTGGTGGGAACAGCATCGCTGGCAGTGGGAATGACCCCAGTAGCGGTGGTAGTGGCATCAACGGTAGTGGTGGCTCCGGGAACGGGCACGGGTACAGGTGAAGGCACGGCAGGTGGCGCACCCCCTAGGCCGCCGAGGAGTGGACCAAGAAGACCGGTGACGGCGTCAAGTTGTCGCTTATTCAGGCGATCGGACTTGAGTCCTCCAAGAAGGCCTGTAAGGGCATCGAGCTGTCTCTTGTCCAAACCACTAATGGGGCCGGTGGGATCTGGCTGTTGACTTTCGTCCGTGGACCCAAAAGGATCGATCGGACCGTCAGTCGGGATTCCGAAGGCAGTGGTGCTGGTAGCGGTGGTTTCGACGAAAGCATCAGTGATAGAAGCCCCGGAGTCTTCACCGCTGTCCAAGTCAATGATCTGGATGACGGATCGGGGAAGAGTTTGACGTTTCTCCAGGCCAAGAGCACTCTCAACGGAACCAGTGAGTTCATTCTGGTCAGTGTTCAAGGGAGCGGCCAAGGTGCTGCTGAAAAGCAATGCAAGAGTAAGGAATGACTGCATTTTGAAGTAGTTGCAAGATTGCGTTGTAATGAGTGGAAAAGGAGTGTGTTTGAAGAGGATAGAGAATACCTGGGACTTGTCGGTAAGTCTTCCAGATTTTATATCTAGACAATACGTATCTCTGGCGCTGGGGGTGTTTAGCTCCAGGTACGCAAAGACTGAGCAAATAGGACGGACGCCCTTCGTAAGTCTAGTGCAATGAAGTATTATGCAGGGTGATCCCAAACGCTGATCCTTTCATCTCTGTCAAAAGTGAATGTTGACGAACTAAGAGACAGGCGGAATGTGAACTACAACATGTTCTGCAAGTTTAGATTGCTAATTTACTATCACAGTCAAAGGGGGGATTTTGCTATGAAAGATCGCCAGTACTATGTAACTAACAACAACTTTTGGAGACCACAGACGGCAGATCAAGGGAGCAATTCGTTTACTAGGTAGTAAGTAAGGATCGTTGCCAATTACAGTAAATTACACTCACCGGGATATTCAAGAGACTATTGGCATTCCGACTTTTAGTAAACAATAGGGTTGCAGCATAATAAAGCTTGAGAGCGACGAACCCCGATCAGAGAGAGTGACTTACGTGGAGATCAGTGACGTTGAGAAACACGGCAGACAGTCGGACCGATCTGAAGGGAGTGCCGCGCAAATGCTTAAAGGTGTCTCAGGCACCCTTATGAGGATTACCTTGACTAGTATACAAGTTCCTGGTTTAAGCCAGACACGGCAGATCCTCCCTCTCCTCGGCAGAAGGGATCCGCTTGCCCGTTTCAGCAAGTGCACAGAATGTAAGACGCGTAACTATAACGTATCTGAAGATTCCAGTCAGGCGGTACCTGCATCCAATATGGTCGGACCAAGTGATGCTCGTCAACAGCCATCGACGGGCTCCCGATGTCGATGGAACAGATGTTTCCCCTGCCAACCTAAAGAATTCGCCTTGAATACTCTGCCATAGAATGGCGAGAGACTGTTTAGAATGTATTGCAGTTGCTTTTGGGATTGTTACTGAAACGTGCGTCATGACAATGCTGCACAATAACAGCCACCTTAAATTTTGACAATACAAATAGTCTTGCCTTTATCAAATTCTGTCCGTGGCGCTGTGCACTCGTCTCAAATTCATCTTTACAAGCCATTTTCTTGCCCAGAGGTGATTAGCCCTTCACAACCCAATTGTAAGTCGAAATCCAAAACTCATTGGAGCAAAGCCGACGTCTTGACTCAAGCCCGGCAACCTGTTCGACCCCCTGGCCCCAACACTCACACCTCACCGTTCACACACGTACTCAAGTATTCATTACTAAATGATTCTTTGTCTTAGCCATACATGACCTTGGCAGACATGTCATCCTACTCAAAAATTCATCCATGTCGGAGTGTGGGCCAGCCATTGACAGATGCCTTCGTCGACCTTTATTTCATGAACTATATCACCACCATCGCTGCTGACGCTGTGCCTTATCTGCACCACAGCCCAGAATACTCCACAAAGACATGTAGTTTCATTGCAAAAGGTCCGGTAACAGATAATCTGCCCAGCTTGTCGTCTTTTGTCCGCACTCTCGTGATAGCTTTCAAGTTACCCCGAGTCGTTATGATTGCTTCTGCAGTATATCTTGGTCGTTGGCGACTCCGGCATCCTGGAGCATCTGGATCCAACCGCAGTGCTTCATATTGCTTAGTCTTGGCCTCTATGATCATTGCCATCAAGTATTTGTACGATAATCCTCCGCCTAATGCTCGATGGATGAGGTTTCTGCAGAAGAGTGGTATTCACTATTTTACCGTGGAGCACATTAACTCGATGGAAATTGAGATGCTGTACGATCTTAGGTGGAATGTTCAAATGTCTTCTGCAGATGTACGCAGAGTTTCGGAGCCTGTCCTCTTTGTGCTTGGGAATGAACTTCTTAGCTATGCTCAACAGTATTAGCCATAGGCAATCTATACCAACATAGTTACTTGACGGTATTAATCCCTTATCTATAGATCCATGATATAAGAATTTTGGTGTAGTATTCAAGTCATGAGTCAGATGTGTTGTTTACAGTTGAGATCCGTGGCTAAGATCGTAAGTCAGAAGAGAGTACTTGTAGCCAAGTTGCTATTCAGGGCATCCCTGGGGAGACGTCCGAAGCGTCTTGATATCAGCCTAACTATTTCTCCTTGTTGATGCTAAGAAATGCATAAAAGAAGAAAAGAAAGGTGGATGCAAAGATAGGCTGTATCAAGATCAATACTGCTGGTAGTGGTGCTTGGCTGTGACAAATGAAGATAACCAGGTAGTCACAGGTGACGATGATGATTGAATGCCGCGAAATGATATGATTGAGTGCTAATTCTAAATTATGGCCCTTGCCGATGATTGAATTACACCTGACAAGCCATTCAGGCCTGTCGTGAGATGCATACCATCAACAGCACATTTTCTCACCCCCAATTACCCCACAAAACAATGATAAATACACAACTCTGGCTATGGAACTTGACGGTCGCCCGAGAACACGAAGGTAAAGACTGTGAGTCGCCAAACTGGCGTGGTTGTAACCCGACGTAAGATCATGGTAAAGATACCGAATGTCTCCAAACTCTGGGGCCATGCTTGAAGCGCTTAGAGAAGGCTGCTGAGAGCAATGCAAGGAAGGGCGACGTTGACAAGACCACCAGTGGCCTGGTTTCGTGATATTAGTAAGAAGCTTTCCACGGGCAGTTTAGAGAATACTTACGCTCCCGCCACTGTTTTGATAACAGGCGGCGTTTGCCTGGCATTCCTTGTTAAGGAGGCCATTAGCAATAGCAAGAACATTAACATCAAGCTTAGAGCACTGATCAAACAGGCTCAGGTTGTTAAGGATACCAGCACCGTTGCCAACAGCATTGCCGGCAGGGGTATTGGTGACCTTGTTGCAGCAAGTGACCTGCATGTTGTTACCGCAGGCATTGTTGGCTTGGGCGACAGTGATCTGATCAATGGAAGGGTACGACCTGATCTGGGGACCAGCGGCCACGGTGGCGGCGAGGAAAGCGACGATGGTCATGTACTGCATCTTGAAGGATTGGGGTTGTCGACGACAGAAGATATTAAAGAAGGGCTTTGTGGGTTTGTGGGGTGATGGGCTGGAAAGTAGTAAATTGAACTTGAACGAAGGATGAGAGATGCTGATGAGAGAAGATTTTGGATTGGGGGGTTACATTGTACTCTTTATATCTCATTTTACTGCCGTTTTTGGATCAAGGGAGTCTGTTACGTTACGCAGGAACCCGCTAGTCTAGTGTAACCTCCTACATTTCTTCGATGCCCTGGATGGTTTGTCATTCTCTTCGGAATCGTCACAGTTCTGCCAGGCATATGTCGCTGAGACACATTCTCAGGAAAGGTAGGCTAATAGTGTTGGATTATTTACTTGTTTTGATATGACTACCTGACTCTTTCCCTGAGATTTGGTGTGAACACAAAGTATCGCTTGGTGGTATGAAAGGGGTTGGATGGGCAAACAATCTCTTGGCTGTTGAGCAACTTATTCGTGTACCTAGGTCAGTACAGTACCAAGATCCAATACCCTTCAGTCTTGCCTCACGTGATTGGTCGCCGTATCAGACTAAAACAGGTCTACCGTGTACCTGGCACAGAACCAAGGTGCAAGGGGTAATCAGCACGAGGGATTCACTTTGCCATGCTCCCGATATAGGAATTCGGTCCTTCTTCTGCCTCATACACGGCACATGAGAAACACGGCTCATGAGACACACGGCTCATTAACTGAAACACGGCTCGCTGCTAAGACCTGCCTTAAGCAAACAGATGCCCCGCATAATAAAGCCCGAACATCTATCCACTTCAGCCCTAACTATTCCCAATAGATTCAAGTATCTACCGACCTGGGGTAAAATGTTGTCTGACCCCTTGCATATCAACACCGGCATTTTTTGTCTCCGTCCTTAGCTTGGCTCTCGCCAGGACTTTGACATCAACCTCAATCGTCATAATCATTCCCCTCACATTCTACTAACAATGGACTAACACTCCCTTGGTTGGTTCCAATCTGCTAGAAACAGTGAACCGATGACTTGCTATCATTCTGCAAGTAAGGAATGGATATTCCGGCGATACTCCCTTGCAGTCTCCTTTTCATTGCAGAGGATACGAATTGGGTGGCAAGAATGAATTGGCAAACAGCGACGCTGAGGTCCGTTGTCCCCGTTCAAGAGTTTCTCACGATGTTTCATCAATAACTGGCATCGTCCTTTCGGGCCGTTAATCTGGCGTTGAATCAGGAGATTTTATGGCAATTCTATTAGTATAAAGATTGAGACTATCGAGAAGAGAGATGTAAAACGTGGTTCTATGACAGTCGTTTAGGCAAGAAGCTACTGGTTGCGAAGCTTTGAATAATGCCATTTAGACTAAGAGTGGCTCAGACCCGTCTGCTCATCGAGATGACCTTTCTGAATACACCTGGACTCTGCCAACATCAAGTACATCATTTACAGGTTGATCATCTCTCTTACCAGTCTATTCCTTTGTGCAATTTTCACTCTCCCAGACGGCAAAAGTATGTATGAGGTGTCAATTGCGATGAGAGATTTTTTTCTTTGTACCTACTGCCCAGGTCCATTTCGGGTCCCAATTAGTAAATCGTTTAGTTCGAGCCAAACCCTCGTATTGTAATTCAGAATCCTATGTTGACCTTACTTTTACGATATCGTAGAAATGGTTCAGGCATGATGGTGGAATGTCTAATCTGTGAGCTAGATGTGTTACTTGCAGTTGAGACTTGTGGCTGAGAGCTTATTCCGGTAGAGAGAACTGGGTGACATCCGAGGTTCAGGGTAGTTTTTAAACGGAATATCAATAATAGATGGTTTAAAGTTAAATACTTAATTGATGTATACCATGAGCTTCATACCACATGTTTCCAACTTCTAACGCATTGTTTATTTGCCTGTATTTAGTGTAACCCTTACTCAAGAAAATGTATGGTGGCTGCAAATTATTTCACTCTGCTCACTCTTGGGTTCCATGGACGTTAGTTCGTCATGCTATACCGTGACATCTGCTCCGGCATTAGCTCGAGGCTGTAGCCTCCAGTTGTGGGGAGCACACGTCTGCTGCAAATCATCCGTGACGAGTTTCAAAGTGCTTAAATAAGCCAATGCCGTAACCTCCATATTTCGTCTGTGCATCTTAGAACCTACACTTTAGACAAAACAGGTTTCATGGTTCATCGGAAGCAACGCTCCTTGAATAGGTACAACACTATAAAACTGAAGATCAAGCATCGCCGATGGCCTACACTGGAGGTTACGATTTTTGCAGCAGCCAAATCGTGATGATGGAGGGTAGTGCATCCATCCAGCCACTCGAAGAAATCTGGTCCCCTCTCAAAAGCAAGTTTTCCAGTAGATGAATAGTACGTGTGACATCCCGTAGAGAAGACACGGGAGAGCCATCACGTCAGTTTGGTACTCCTGCAGCACCAAAAACCTCTCAAATGTCTTGCATATGTACGAGATCTAGAATCCAAGACGAAAGCATCTAGATCGATCTCGCGATCTGAGTTCTAGATGTAATAGTTAGCCAATCGTCGGTGAGATATAATATAGAAATCTGTGTTCTGTCAACCCTACAGCGAGGTTGCATTCCAGGCGATCTCCTTGCAGTTGTGATAAGCCAATGGGGGATAGTTGGTAGACGAGACGGTCAGCCGCGCATTCGAGCAATCTAGCCCAAGGCGGCAATAGCTGCAGACGAAACCGGTCGTTAACAATTTTGCCTTGCAGCAGAAATATCTACCTACCTCATTAAGCTTGAAGCAAGTTTCAGCTTTTCGACATTTTGGCTGATTGTATAAAGTATAACTACGTCCGGCACATTGAAGTCTTCTACCAGTGTATTCACAATTCAGCAGTGCACCACGATCGTTTCTGGGATATCCATGACTCTCTTTGAAACATTAGACGAACGCTTGTTCTCTTTCTCTCTCTTTCTTTTGCAGGCACAGACGCTCGCCGATATCATTTCATCCTTGTCTTTATACCAAAGCTTAGCTAAGCTTTGTTCTACATATTACCCTTTGGAATACCATTGGATCAACCAGGACCTCAATATGACAATGCCATTTCAGTCACACAAGACATTACATAGCTGGCCAACCACAAATTTGCAGGCCCAGAAATACCAAGCTCAAAAGCCACACAGCCCTTGTTACCCTCACTACAACTCGGCTCACGAATTTTTGCTTCAAGACTCCCATCCACGACCAGTCTCAGCCTCATCGTGCTATTCTGTGCCCGAGACACTACCAAAGAGCAATCTAAAGATAAAGGCTGCTTCTCAGCTCCGGTCTTTTTCTTCTGCTTCGGGTCGCATTCTTCGACCGCCACTTCAGTTACATCAACGGCCTTTCCTGTCTTCAGAGAACATTCGACCAGTCAGACCTACTGCCGTTCGGAGAAGTCGGTCTGATCCTGACAAAGATTGCAGTTTTGAGCCTCCTCCTGTTCCTCCGAAAGATGATGTTATGACTCCCCTCCAACAAGGGCATGGCCTGTGTACTTCAGGTGAAAGTGATACGGAACCCACAAACACAACACCTTTGGATATATGGAAACTCCCTCCACGTGTACCTATACCTCGTACTGGTCTGACCCTAGCTCTAGCGAGAGTGGTAGCAGTACAGAAGATGAAGAAGAGTTTACAGATGCTGGAGAAACTGACTTCGAAACATCTGATATCGAGGACAGCTTGTTACACTTTTCCGTCATTCAGGCGCAGCGTGTTTCGTTCCATACCTGGATTCTGAATCCTACGACAGATGATATTGCTCTCAACCCGCGTTCTAAGTTGAACTGGAGAGGCCAAATTGGAAATAGAAACATCGCTGGACCTTATCACTCGAAGGAAGCCAAACGTTGGGGGATAATATTTTAGTTTAGTTTATTTTATAAGTACTACCTTTTAATCTCAAGACAGTGTTGCACTACTTAAGCGAAATTTACAGTATTAAGAGCGCCTCAGTATCTTATCTTACGTGATGAACCAAGTAAACATATGCGATAGATGAGATCAACCTCTTGCTCAAACTCAATCAGTATCTGATTAGGTTAAACCCTGAAGCATATGGCGCATTATCACTTCAACTAAGATGCATTAATAAGCATCAGACATTACAATGCCATCAATAAAGTAACAAGTGTTGAAGACGAATAAGCCGGGATCAATGTCAAGTAGGAAAGTTGGTCTATTGTTCGACAGTAAAGGATTAACCTTCCGGTGGTGTTGTTTCGTCAGAACCAGCTGTATGGCGATGCCTTCATGAGAACCTATGAAGGCTCGCCAAACTTGCATATCCGAGCCCACAGGATTTCAGTCATGCACAAGTGATACACGGCATTGAGCAAAACGTAACAGGCCGATCACGAGATCATTCACAGACAGACGAGTACCTTGAAAGACGCTGTTATAAACACAGTTCCAGGTGAATGACAAATTATATGCAAGTAATTGATAAACTTCTGCTACAAAAACGCCCAGCACTTATACACATCGATTGATTTCTGGGAATCGAAACAGACTAATCGTAGCGATGCTGACTTGAGTGCCAAGGTTTTCAGGCTTCAGAGAGCTCGATCACGCCTGGAGCCTTGTTGAGCTCCCTGTCTTGTTTGAAGAGAATAGCAATCTCGGCATAAAGTCTGCCGCTGTCGCGATAAGCGAGCAGTAAATCTCGTGCAATTGCCACATCTCGCTAGAAGAGCGCTGGGCTGTTGATCGTTAGACATGTCATCGCCTCCAGAGAATATCGAATTCTTACCAGATCTGGCTTTGTAGGCTCTGCCGACGCAATCATCGGTCTCGTCATGCGATTAGAGATACCGATCATGTGTTGTTGAGGAGGTCCAGGGCCTGATTGAGCTCTCAGGGAGAATTGAAGTGAATTGACTTGATGTAGTAATTGCTTGACTATTTCCTTATTTCTAAGCATTTCGTTGATATCCTGCTCTTTGGGTAGCCTTGCTGGGTTCACCTGTGTGGTGTACTGTTGTTTCAAGGCAATTCTCCGGTTGGCCTCGGCGAAAATGGAGATAGCATGGGAGCGTGACATGATCTAATCAGAATTAATGCAACTGTAGAATGCCGTGATATGATGCCTGGCTTACTTGACCCAGCATCTCTCTATAGGTCTGGTTTCCAGGGTACTGATCCAATACATCCCGGTGTCGGGCTTGTGCAGTTGGATTGAGAATGAGGGCGCGTGCGTGAAGATTTGATAGCCCCGTTGAGGAATCAGGAAGACGACGGGGTAAGTTGAAATCGGGGTGAATAGGCTGGGGAAGAGAAGCTCTCTCTTGCTTGATGGGTGATGGACCATGGGATGCAGATGCCGATGGAGAACGTGAGTCACGATGGCTGGGGAGCAGATGAGGTTGGAGAATCTCCGATAGAGACGGTGGGTTTTGATGGTTTGAAGGACCCGAGCCGTCTGAAGATCGGGATGATTTCATTGTGCAGAACGATTCAAACCTGTTGGTGCGATGGAAAGCTCTTCGGATGAACGGAGAGGGGCGGAAATGTAGCCGTGTCGACTGCCGGGGTGATATACATACCCAATCAATCTACCGGTGCAGCCTCAAAACAGTTGGTGGCGCTTGGGCGAGTCCGCCCATGCCAGGAGAGAAAGTTCCAGGGCGGAATCCCAGATGATCGATCATTTCTTGGTATTTGACGCAGCCACGAAGATCGACGCGGCACATAAAGCCAGACCGACTTATGTGTTGGTTCAACCGAAGTGACATGCTATGTTGACAGAGTAAGACATGTTTCAGAAAACAACTGGTCGCCCAATGTCTCAAAGACTGCAGCATCTACTAGTACCAAGACTATTCCTCCCTCGAACTAGTTAGTAGAGATCCGAGAGCCTGTGATCTGTCCATGGCTGGACCCACTGATACAGCATACGAGGGTTGCCGGTTATCTAATAAGACTAATCCCTTACTAAGCGTAGATCGTAGGGTTAGCTTTTGGGACAAGAATTCTGTGTAAATGACCTGCCATATGGCTAGAGTGTACTAGAACAGAGCAAAGATATGTACCAAAAAGAGGTAAAAGCTGGAACATCTGTTAATATCACACATAGCAGAGAGATCCAAGGTTGTACAAGGATAAAAAAGGGACGGAAAAGGAAGTTAAAAATACACTCAAAGTTAAACAAACTAGGCTGATGTGACGATCTATCGACTAAACCGTTCTTAACCATTACAATGAAGTCCATACAGTCTTGCCATTATCCATAACTCATTATCGTTCCAAACGCTATAATAAACGCCATATCGTACAGTCCTTTACCTTCCAAAAATACTACTACTTGTTCTAAAGAATCTAGCTCATAATCTAGGCGTTTCCAATCGTAATTCCCAGATTGAATCAAAGGTATACCCGTTATAAGGCAACGACTGACTGCGACCCTGTGCTGCAAGGCTGAGCTGCAAAGGAAGTGGCTGATTGGTGCTGGGGGCCGGGCTCGACTGAAAATCAAAGACAGCATCCCCGCCATCATTGAACATATTGCCGATATTCACGGTCTCAGGTAACCCGGACAGGGACCGTATTAGCAGTGCATAGGAGTTTGAGTCCCACGAAAAATTGAGATCTGCTTGAGATAGAGGGTTTGCCTGCTGTGAAATTGATGAAGTTGATGGGATCGACATCTCCACCAATGTTGGGAATTGTGAGAGACCAGGGATTTCTGAGAGCTGGCCCCTTTGGGCTGAGTCGAAGTTGACTGCGTTTGCATTTGAAATTTGCCCCATGTCTGCAGCATCCCAACCTGGATGACTCTGGCTTCTCATGTTGAGATTCAATTGGTCTCCTCCTGTAGATACTAGAGAAGAGCGGTGTTAGTGAGATAGGCTCTAAGAGTTGTGCCAATGAGGCTGAACTAACCTCTCATTTCAGATAAAAAGCCATCTGCCCACGGGATGCCATTGCCTATGGGGGCTACTGAAGTTGTAGCCCTCATTTTGGATGAATCTAACGGTGGCTTTTGCATGTCTAGATATTGCTCCATGCTGGCAGAAGTCTGTGCTAGATCATATGCGTCTAAGCCTCCATCCGCAGAAGGAGAGAACCTGGCTACTCGAATGGGAGTAGAGCCATCAGCAGACGACTGGCCCGTAAGATAAGAGCTGCACTCTTTCTTCAAGCGAACGCAACTAACACAACGAGCTTGAGCGTCAGAAGAAGAGGCGACGCATCTTATCTTGCGATGCCTGCACTGTTCTGAGGAAAGGTTAGATGGATGAGCGTACAAGCTAGTTAAAAGCCGGACTCGGGGAAGTTTGCTTACTGCACGCCGATGAAGCTCGCTTATAGCCGAGCTTCGGTCTAGTATTTGATTTTGGCTCCTCATCTTCTTGCGAGTCTTGATGCATATCCATTTGATACTGGATCATGCCTGGGACTTGACAGGCATCAAACGGACTCAATTGGTAGTTGTCATGTGAGGATTGAGCATTTTGGCCACCTAAAATATCCGGTGCATCAAGCTGATACGAGCTGAAGGAATTAAACGACATGATGGAGGGGAGGCTGCACAGACTGACAGGCATGGATGCCGGGTATTTTGACAGAAGAGCGAAAGCTTGATTGTCGATCGAAGTGTAAATTTTTAAGTAGATAGGGGGAGGTACGGAAGACTATAGGGCTCAGTGGCTCAAAAGTCATTTCGTAGTAGGCCGACCCCCCCCGTAGGGCGCCCTAGGTTACATTTGTATCTATCTGATTTTTGAATTGAATTATTATAGGCCTCTTATATAAGCTAAAGTAGGCCCTTTAGGGTTATGTAATAATATAATATACATTTCCTTGTAATCCTAGCTTTAGCTTTATTTTCTTCCTTTAAAATTAATATGCCTTATAAGGTAAGAATTCCTTACTTTCCCTTGCCTATATATACCTATAATAGCCTTATATAACCTAATAAATATATTTTTAGAATTATATGCTTTTAATCTTTTATATAATGCTATTTTTATTCTCTTATAAGCACTTTACTTTACTTAATTTAGTACCTGCACTATAGCACTTATATAAATAACTTTTACTTTATATAAACCTATCTTCTACCTTATATATACCTTTAATTAATGCTATATAGCCTCTATTATTTTTATATAATTAAAAGCTTTATTTTTATATATCTTTTATTTTATTATATATGCATTTAATGCACTTAATTTATAGCTAACTGCTAATATTTTTCTTATAGTATTAATATCTTCTTCTAAACTAATTCTATTTATATAAATATATATATAATCTAATTTAAGTATTATACTATTTAAGCTAAAGTTAAAGCTAAAGAAGCATAAGATAAAGCTTAAGAAGAAGGTATAATTAGCTAAAGAGGCTAAAGATCTATATAAAGCTAAAGAGGAAGCTATAGCTATAAAAGAGGCTTAAGAGAAGAAGGATAATGTAGCTAAAAAGAGGACTAAAATAGCAAGAAAGAAGGCTAAAGAAGCTAAAAAGGTAAAGAAGGAAGCTAAAGAAGCTACTAAGAAGGACTCTAAGAAAGATAACTTTAACTCTAGTAGTAAAGATAACTTTAATAGTAATAAAGTTAATTATATTAGTTATATTATAATATATAACTAAAATAAGAACTATTTAATTTAGAAAAAGCTTTTATAAAAGGATTTAAGTAATTGCTTTAAGTATCTTTCTAAGGAAATCTATAGTAAAGGTACTAGTAATTTTAACTAGACTGTTAAATAACTTACTATATAGCTTAATTTAACTATTTAGGTTTTTTATTATACTTTAAAGAAGTATAGCTATAAGGGTATTAAGGCTATTTACCTTAATATTTAAGGTATAAGTTATATACTATATAAAGCTTTATACTATATTATACTAACTTATTTAAGAACTTACTAAGCCTTATAAACTTAAGCTATAAGAGTTTAAAAAGGGAACTATAGATCTCTATATTATAATATTCTCTTCTTAGAATGCTAATGCTATGCTTTATTACTTCTATAATATCTTATAATTTAAATTAAAAGTTTGCAATAAGTGTAAGAAGGAGAATAAAGCCTTTATTAAATATTATATTTTCCTTTTTAAGCTTACTAGGTATATTAACTGTAATTAGAACTATTTAAAGCCTTAATGCTTTCTTTCTTATATATAGTACTATATATAGACTTATTTACTTTTATATTAACTTTTAAATAGCTTTTAAGTATAAATATAATAGTAGTAATAATAATAATAAATTAAAGCTAGATAGTACTATAAAGGCTACTATAAAGCTTCTTAATTTGCTTAATTGCATTACCTGCTAGTTGCTTTTTAAATTCTTTAAGAGAGCTATAAACTCTATAAAGGGTAAGAAGAAGAAGGCTAAGAAAAGCAAGAACTAAAATAATTATATACCTTATAAGCTACTTTAAAATAATATTAATATTAATATAATTATAGTAGCTTAGTCTTTATTTTTATTATTTTTAAAGATATAATTTAATAATTAATAATACTATAATAAGCATTTTAAGTATATAATAGAGTTTATAATAGTATATTAAGTACTATAGAATACTATAATATACATAAAGAAAAGGTTTTTATTAGCATACTAGGCACTATAGAGTAGTATAGTATATATAATCTAGGATAAAAAGTTTTTTAATTACTTTATCTTATCTTCTAATAAAATGCTATAATTAGTAAGGTTATTAAAGTTATATAACCTTTTACTAGTATATATAGTCTTAAAATGCTATATAAGCTTTTTTACCTAGTACTCTTTTTTTTTTATATAAGATACTATAAGCTCCTATAATAAGTATATTTAGTTACCTCTTAAAAGACTTAATACTATTTTGCTTCTAAATTAAATAATAGAAGGATATTAAGTAATATACTGTAAATAAGCTTATAAAGCATATATTAGTAGAGTTTAATATATTTATATTCTATATAATATTAAATTAATACTTTAAAATATAGTAAGAAGATTAATTAATATTAATTATTAAATAAGCCTATATAGAAGATACTAAAGCCCTACAAAGCTATATTAAGGAGCTCTTCTTTTATAACATTTTTAAAGATAAGAATATTCTATACTAACTATAAAAGAAAGGCTTTATAGTTATACTTATAGGCTTAAAGAGGATATAATAAGACCTTAATATATATTAATGTTTTACTTCTAAGCAAAAAGCAGTATAGTTAGCTAAATTATATAAATTCTTTAAGAATAATGCCCTACTAAGTACTAAGCTTTAAACATTTAGTTAAACCTATCTTTATACTTACATCTGCTAGTAAGAACTATCTCTTAATAGAGATACTATATATAAAGCCTTTTAAAGCTTTTTACCTATAAATATCTCTAATTAATAGAATATAATGCAGTATTGCTAAATAGGATAGATAGCCTTAGGCCTTAACTTTATATAGTTAATTAATGCTTATAATAAGCTAAAGGCCTAGAGTATAGGTATATATGCTTCTATTAATGCTTACTTATAGTATATTATATAGCTTTATATAAGTATATTAGCTAATATATTATATAGTATGCTTAAGTAATATCTTTATATTATTAAAGGCTAAGGTTATATGCCTCTTATAATCTAATCTAATTATAGCAATAAAACCCTTCTTATAGCTAGTATATATTATTACCTTTTATAATTATATAATACTATAAGAAGTAATATAGACTAATTTATTTAATTTAATAATTACTAGATATATAGTAAAAGTATATAAAATAAAAGGATTAAGAGCTAGTAGCATTAATTAAATAATAGTTAAGTAAGTTACTAGCATATATATAGCCTTATATAGCTCTATGCACTTATATATACTAACTATAAATAGGCATTTTTTACTAAAATTACTGCTAAAAGTAACTTTTTACTAGATTCTATTTTAGATTAAGTTACAATTCTATATCTCTATATACTAATAATATATATAAAGCTCTTTAAGTTTATAATGCTTTAGAATTTATACTATATATATAAATAACCTACTAGGCTACATATTGTTTCTAGTTAGCCTTAGGTCTTATACTATTAACTAGAGGCCTAAGAAGTAAAAGACTTTACTTTCCCTATCCCTTCTAATTAACTATAGATAATTATAGAGCTTTATAATAATAATTAGATTAATATTAATATATATCTACCTAAAGATATAATTAAAGTATATAATAAGATTCTTAAGGGAAAAGTCTTTTCTACTAAAAGCCCTAATAGCCTAAAATACTCTATATACCTATTCCTATAGGGCTAATTAGAAGAGTATATACTTAATAGGCATTAACTAGCTATTAAACTCCTTCTAATACCTATAAGAAAGATTAATTATATATAAGATTATTTAGCTATTTATAATATTAATATTATAACTCTAAACTAAAAAGCAGTTAATACTAATAAGATTAACTTTATATAGCCTTATATAATATAAAAGAAGGCATTTTATATATATATTACTACTTAAATCTCTATAGTAATGCTATATTTTACTTAAAGTAAGTATTAGTTTCTATAGCCTTCTCCTCTACCTCTTTTATATAATTTATTTCTTCTATACTATTTAGAAATGCCTTAAATGCAGCTAAAGTAAAGCTCTTTATATTACTTTTATTTCCTTTCTCTTTTATAATTAACTCTTAAGGTATTTTAACTTTAATCTTATCTTTTATGCCTTTTTTCTTCTTAATAAGTTATATTACCTTTTTCTTTATTCCCTTTTCCTTTTTTATTCCCTTTTCTTACTTTAGCTTAGTTATACATTTAGAAGTGCTTCTTTTTACTTCTATTAATTCTACTTGCTTAATATATCTCTTAAAAGGGTAAATAGTAGTATTCTCTTTTAAATTATCTTATTTATTAAAATAAAAGAATAAAAGGTTAATAGAAATCTTAGCTCTTAAAAGGAATAAAATATTTACTTTATTAAAGAAATCTTTTAATTATACTATATTATATATAATATTATTAAAGTATTTAAGCCTATATAAGCTTATAGTAGTATTAAACTTAAAAATAAGCTTTTATTCTATTATAGCTAGTAATACCTAGAAGCTTAATATAAGAAATATAACTATAGTAATATATAATAAGTATAAAGCAGTTAGTATAACCTTAATCTTGCTTTTATAGCTAAAGGACTTAATAGAAAGCCTATTATATTTTATAATAGCTATACTAGCAACTATATCCTTAACCCTAGATATAATATAAAACTTAGTATACATTTTAATTATAGTTAGGCTACTATAGGCTATTAATATAATACTTCTTTACTAGCTTTTAATAGCTATATTATAAGCATTATTATATATTAAAGGAATTAATTAAAATTATTTAGTTAGTATTATTATTAAAGTGCTTTATATAGGGACTGCTAGGATAGCTTATAGGCTATTAGTAAGGTTAATAACCTTACTAATAGTAAATAACTAGCTATAAGATAGGCAGAAAATAGCATTTATAATATCATTTAGCTTTATATAAATATTACTATAGTATTTACTACTTTTTAAGTAATATTTAGTATACTCTATAAAGAAGGATAATATATATAATAGAATAATAAGTCTATATAGATTAAAATAGAGCCTTATAATTACCTAAATATACTTAAATATACTATAAGTAAAGGGTATTAACCTTATACTTAGTAATACTATACTATATAAATAAATTCAGTAAAGTAATAAAAGGTTATCTATATATATATTTTAGCTTATAATGCATATATAGGGTAAGTCTAGTAAGGAAAATCTCTTACTTCTGACTTTTGAGCCACTGAGCCCTATAGTCTTCCGTAGGAGGGGAGGGGAGGGATGCTAGCTGCACTGGCGATGTAACCTCCAAATGGCATCCAATATATTTCAACAACGACAACAACAAAACCAGGTGTGAATGAATGTCATCGCCGGGGAAATTGCCAGGCAGAAATCACGATCCAAGGTGTGAATGGTGACGGAATGCTGTTGAGTAATATCAACAACTGAGCGCAATTGAAATCAAGGTATGGTATGGAAGCGATTGGTACCAGAGCGAGGCGGGCGGCATATTAGACGTCTGTGATAATGCAACCCCCCCTGTTTCTTCTCCCCATGTGTGGCACGCGTGAGGTTGGTTGGTGTGGGGAACACAGGGGGAACCCAAGGGGCAGTCAAGTGAGCGAGTGATCTGCAATCTGGCACAGATCTGAGGTAAAGGCAAGAAATGGAAGCCCTTGCAGCTTTATTCGCTCATTGGGCGACTCATCGAGTGAATACATTCGTTATTGAGACGTCTATGTCAACAATAGAGTAGTATACGTGCACAAGTGCGTTTAAACTCTTGCTAAAGTAGGCACCTAGCTACCGCTAACAGTAGTTTCGACTGCCACTAGGGAGGGGCCGCCGTCAGTGATCCCATCGACACTCGATCGGACGCTATCTTCTGCCGCTGTGTCTTTTTCCGAAAGAAGTTTCCCCAAGTTCTAGTTTAGCTCACTAGATCAGTGGTCGCTGACTCGACATCCCTCCAGCCAAGATGCGGCACAGTCACACCAACAGTAATGCAAGCTCCGTAGCTCCGATCCAAGGGTACAGATAAACAGGAACCGATAAGTGGCAGGTGCTTGTGATCGGACGGTGTCTATTCTTGCTTATTAGAGGCTCGCATAAACTTTGGTTCGTCATAGCTCACTTCATGTGAGGCGCGTGATGTGCAAATCAGCTGCGAGCTCCATCTAATACGTGGAGAATTTCGCAGGCGGTTGAATTGTTGATAGGCTATGCATCGAGGTTTTGTCGAGCTAATGGTTACCGATCAAGCTGAGGTGATCTGCACAGACAGGGGCGGCGTCTCGCGGCATTGTTCCGTAGCTACTAACGTTAGGCTTAGACTACTTTCTACAGTACAGCACTACCCTCGCGTAACAAATATCCTTGGGGCCAATCAAGCATCCCTTACATATGCAGCAGTCCCATTTCGATTGATTTGAGAATTGGAACCCCCACAAGGGTTCGGAGAAACCCTCCGGATGCTATCTATGGCCTGCCGCTAAAACCATCAAGACGACATACAGGTAGATGGTGTTGTGTCATAGAATGTGACATTGAAATTGCAATAGCAACAATAACGATAATGTTTGGTACAAGAATAAAAGAAGGTCCCAACTGACTCGTTATCTGGTATCATAATATACATTTCAGTGCTGTTCTTCCTTGTGTTTTACAAATCCTCTCACAATTTTGTGAGGTTTCCCAATATACAACAGTAAGTGTTTTGAATCTTGCAAGATAGCCGCGTCGAGATCAGCTGCGTACGCTCAACCCTGAACCCGCCAATCGTGTACTGTCATCCCCTTGGACCTATACGTGACTCGTCGCTTCCTGGTGCGATCCTCTTCTGCAATAATATCTACCGCGGCAGGGACAAACTTGATGCTGCGATATCGCTTGTTATGTCGCGCATGTAGTCTTCGGTGAGTCTGAAGATTGTCATAGCGATTGAATTGATCCTTTCCGCAAAACTCGCAGACGAAGCTGTTTTCCCCTTCACCATGATACCTGTATTTTGTTAGACATGCGTCTCATCAGATTCAGTTTTACATACGCTTGCTTGTGTCGCTTGAGGTGCTCAATGCGGCGAAAGGCTTTGTTGCATCCTGGGTAGTCACATGCGCCCGTTGCCTTTTTGATGACTCGGAAAACAGAAGTCTCGATTGTCTGCTTCGTTGTTTTCGGAACCTTCCGCTGAAGAGACATTGATGTTTCGTCTGCGAGGTTGTGCGTCTCTGGTGGAGATTCCGTGTCACAGATCGATCTGGAGTCCCGCTGCAGGCAAGCACTGAGTGGGTAGGGGTCCTGGCCAAGACAGTTTGAGACATCTGAGACCCGCCTCTCGGATACGACTGAGGCCGGGCTGTCGTTGGAACAACACCATGAAGGCACGGATGAAATGCTCCCAGAACGGGACAGAGCTGGGGGAGATAGTGTCGTGCCGGCATTGAAGTAACTGTCACTTGTTCCAGGTGTGTTCGGCAATGGGAATGGACTGATCGGACCGACTGGACCGATCGGACTGACATCAACCTTGCCTGTATATGGCAAGTTCTGGTAGTCCATGTCGACATACTGTTGCTGTATGATATGTTGATACGGCAAGCCTCCGGTTTCAGAACAGGTACTGTCTGACATGAAGGAAGAGACTGGGAATGTCGTATTTGTCCAGAAGTATGCGTTGTTGTAGATATCGTTGTAATCTAAGGGCACTGATTCCATCCAGTCTGATCTAGGTGATGAGGTAGGGGTGACAGGAGCATCAGGTGACGAGGCAAAGGCAAAGGCTGTGTCGATTGGTACAAAACGCTGGCCCTCCATGTTGAGAGTATTGTCCATGCTGAGCGCAAGGTCAAGCTAGCAAACCAATTCGGTGTGAAAGATTCAAATGTTGAAAACCCCTGATATCGACAGTGAAGTGGTGTGAACACTGTAGCAAGGAACCCAGATATCATAGAGGATGGGGGTTCTTAAGAATAAAGGATATAGCAGATCTTGCCTCCAATATTTCCTCATCATGCAGTGAGGATTCGTAGCATCATGACAGAGGATATGCATCACAAGTGACGGCTCAAGCTGAGACATAAGAAGGCTGCCATCCAAAAGGCCCGAAGAGTATTGGCAACGGCCAAAATCCAGGTCATGGCGTGAATTCCCATCTGGCCGCGATCGAGATCTTGGATTCTATCAACGCACCAGAGTTGTCGGCATAGCAGTCATCTCGAGCATGATCGTCCATTTGGCATGTGGATTAGGCTATTTCAGGGTCTTGGAAGGGCTTGGTCATTTACCAACCATTCTTTCGGGACAGGTTGGATGCATATGCCATGGCGGCAGGATCATGCAAGCCAGGACGCATTAACGGCAAAGTGCTGCATCTACGATACGCGAGATCGCTGTTCTGATGTCCTCCTCTGGTTAAGCCTCAGTTACCGCGAGATAAAAGTCCATTAGTGGCTAAAGATTCTATCTTGATTCTTTTATCGTCTGCAATTCTAGCCAGATGTTCATATTCATCCTTATCTAAAGGCAGAGATTTGATTTTAATTCTGTCTCTGTTATCACTCTCCCCTCCCAATGATCACAAACACTGCCGCATGTACTACTTGCGAGCCGTGCCAACAACCCATTGTGCGGAGGCAAACCTGCTATTCCGTGTTTCATTACTTGTTAATGATATGGGCCCTTTTCTCCGATATCTGTCGGCGCAAACTGAGACAGTCCCTGCAGATCTTTACCCCAGTCAGATTCTACTGCATTTCTACACCCCACCCAACGGGAACCCCTGTTTGTGGCCTTGAGATGGAATCTGGGGTATGCTCGTGTGCCAGGCTCGTGTCACTAGTGACTCAGTTTGCGGCAATCAACAGCGTCGATCTTGACTCACTCCTTCGGCACGCCCTTATGTCTTGGGTGACAAGTCCCGTGGTCTTCGCATCCCTCCGCCCGGACGGATGAGTAATCTAACCATGTTTCATCGGACCCATCCATTTAAACCCTACCGCGGAACCAGATCCGACTTTTCTAGCGTGGCAGGGCGTATGCCGTCGAGGATTGCTGGTTGGTTGCGTACCATGGCCACAATGGGAGAGAGTGATGAGAGAACGGGACCAAGGAAGAGACAACTATGTCATCTGACCCTACTTACTGGCTACAATGAATGTACACATTTTCTATTTGTTGGCCACTAGCAAGAAAAGCAATAGCACTGTGACACAGTGCTTACAGCCTGAATCTAATACATATTTACAGATACCAATCATCCGGTTATACCCTGAAGGGCTGAAAAGCACCGCACTAACCCTCCGTAGATCTCATCCCACACCCCTTGCATGTCCATTCTGCATGGCTGGGCTACCTTAAGCTTGTTCTTGGCTATCCTTGAAACCGCTCCAGATGGATTGAAGTGAGTATGACGTTCGTATCTCGGCTGAAAAGGTTGCATCAACGAACACAATGAATTCGTAACCGCATCATGACCATTAAACAAGCCATTTTACAAACCAAAGGGGATGGTGCCCTTATTGTATCCCTAGATTCAGGACGTAAAACAGTTTTATACAAGTATAAACACATTTGCGCCTCATTTCAAACTCAATAAACCCTGAACAATCCCTTTGTCCATGTAGCCCTTTCAATATTGTTTCTGATCTGTTATTCTCCGACTATTTCCCTTTCATTTCCCCCGTTTCATATCATTACGATCTTCGCCCTTGGGTACGATCGCCATCTAGTTGATCGAGTATTTGACGGCCATGATGAATATCACATCCAATTTCCCAGGGCATGACCTGAGGGCATATCGGCATGCTGTAAACGGCCCTTCTCACCCTTGTGTTCAACAACATACTCCACCTACCTCAGACATAGGAAGCCCGGATGTCAAGACTGAAGGTAATTCTCGTAAAGCAGTTTATCATGCAAAACTTCGATCAACTAATGATGCCAATAGACAGCGACATCGACTCCCAAGAGGCACCCAGTCTTGCAAGTGTACCATACCTCGTCACTCCACCTCCCAATGGGCCCTCGATACGACTGCCGAGCTTTGAGGCATTTGAGCGAGGAGCTGAAGCTACAGCACACTCTAGTGCGCTCGTAAGCGATCATTCTCTAGGCTTCATACTTCCAAGTCCCTCTGAGTTGATTGCCCATGGGGGTCGAAAGCCTCCTCCTCCTCCCCCTCGACTGTCATGGTCGTCATCGAGTTGCCCAGGCGCCAACTCGTTCGCTGAGTACAGTTCTTCGCAGCAGAGAACAGTGACTGGCCTCGGTATTATTCCTTTCAGTCTCAGTAGCTTCACTGGTGCTCAACGCACCGTTTACGGAAGTCCTCCGTATGACGCCGCAGACAAGCAATTCACACCCCGCCTTCGTCCACCCACTGCCAGTTCCTGGCATGACATATCACCCGATGTGGACACGAACCATCGTATGAATCAGAAGTATACAATAGAACAGGGAGACTTCATCATTTACGCCAGATACGACAGGAAACTGAGCTGGTCAAGTGTCGTGAGAGAGTTTGCCAGCCAGTTTGGCAATACTCCTCAACGCACCGTTCAAGGCCTCCAAGCTTGGCACTATCGAATCAACAATCAGATACCAGTCTGGGATGAAGATGGATGGTTATGTTTTGGCCACGATGATGATGAAAAGCCTCGTCAAATCAGCATCAAAGCTCGCGAACGACACATGTATCTATATCCTGGGGAATCGTTGGGTATTGCTTCGCGATATCCCGAACGGGCTGTGAACTATTCGTGGGTTGATGCCACGACGAAGCAGGTGGCTAAGGACTGGGGTATGTAACTTCAACAGCTGCCAAACGAACTCTGCAATATGAGACCCGACGGCGAAGACAGGGAAAGCAGCTGCGACGATTGCTTGCCAAGCAGAATTCCAACGGACTACTGTAGGCCACATAAAGTCAAGTTTCTTTGTCATGTACGATACTATGGGGGTTGGGTTTGCAATGATTTATGTGACATGGTTTAAGCCTGTCCAAGATGAATATTTATGGCTAATGGTTAACGGCTTACGGTACGAAAGCATTGGCTTCGATGGTGCTTCGGTTTACTTGCGCATCTATGACTTACAAAGAGCACATACCACAGACTTGTATATTGATTATGATTACGAAATGCAAATCACTTTATCATGGAATATCGAATACGATACATAGTTAATAGAATGTGTGTATTTTCTTACCTACGTTGCCCTAAATCATTTGACCAGTTGACCATTGGTTACCAAGATCCATCTCGCCGAGATGGGGAAATGGACAATTACAGATGACTAAGCGGCCAAGATCATTTTTATCCTTAATCAAGCCACATGCAGCACTAAACTCTAAGTTGCTTAGCACGCGAGGTCTGCATTGCCAATTCAGCTTGAGACACGGCTCAGTGAGACACGGCACAGCCTCCATACTCCTCTCGGCGGCTGACTCACGTTTGTAGCAAAGATTGGAGTATGTGGCGTAAGCGGCACTTGTAAAGAGAACAAACAACGAGTGCCGACTGCGAGATACACGCTGTTTGAGCCACAGGTAGCGATGCTCTGTATCCCTGATCTTCCAAAATGTCCGACGGAATGACCAGAGAGTATTGACCGAAGGTTTCACCGATGCACTAGTCGTCAAAGCCCAAAGTCTCAACGTGAATATTGCCGACTAAGATGGCAGGTAGTAAGGATAGGGACATGACTAATGAACCAACCAGTGTCGAGCCTGCTGGGTTTACAATAGAGGTGCAGCGAATTGATTGGCAAGTGGACTCATAGCCAATGAGTTGAGCAGTAGTACTCCTCTAAAGACCAGAAATCAGTGATCTTGTCCATAATATAGAATGCTCCTTTGAGACAGACCCAGATGTTAGTGAAGCTACTAGCGATGCAACTGTTTGACACAACAAAGGTCGAGGAAAGACATTCCAGCATGCAAAAGCTATCCACAGGGATAGATACGTGTAGCGGTGAGTGAAGGGCGATGCAGAATCATGATGGGATTTTAAATTACTGTCTCGATTCATCACAGGCTGCTGAGACCTGTCATGATTTCAGCTATATAAGAGTCTCGTTGTTCTCGCAAATATCTATTCATCTCATCATCACAATCACAATCATCCACTACCACTCCAACACTTCAACCAACACTTCAACCAACACTTCAACCAACACTTTCAACACTACATCCTTCAAAATGTATGCCTACACTGTCATCGCTTTCCTGGCCGCTTCCGCCGCCGCCGCCGCCGGCGGTCCCTCTATCAGCGGCCTTACCGTTCAGCAGGCTTCCAACTCTTGCGCCAACGGCCAGAGCGTTTACTGCTGCAACAAGGTTACCAACAAGCCTGCTGGTAACTCTGTTGGTGACGGTGCCGGCATCGCCAACGGCCTCAACCTTTTCAGCCAGTGCTCCAAGCTTGATGTCAATGTCATCGGCGTCGCCAACGGCCTCCTCAACAAGGAGTGTCAGGCTAATGCTGCTTGCTGCCAGGACAGCCCCGGAACCGTAAGCAGCCCATTCAAACATGACATGATACACGCTAACAATTTACAGGCCGCTGGTGGTCTCATCAACGCCGCTCTTCCTTGCGTTGCTATCAGCAACCTCGTCTAAGGTTGAGCTTCAGCAGTCCTTTCGGGTATTCAATGGGACATCTGGGGTCAGGAGAAGGCTTGGCTTCGCAGCCTTTGAGGACATGCCTGAGAGGTCTTGACAATGCGGTCTGATCGCATGATACTTGTTGGAATTAGAGGTCCTGTACGATTTTATCTTCAGGTGTTGCTTCGCTTCCCCAGTGTGCGACTTTTAATACGAGATTTATCTCCTTTCCATATACACTTGCCTGTCTTCCATCGTGACTCACACAAATTACCCATGACTGAACAGCCTCTGATCGAATCTGGTCCTACAACTGATACGATCTTCCGATCGAATCGTACACTACCATCTGCGATCTGCGGCATGTTAAAGATTTGAAGTCTTTCGAGCCATCAAAGTCATAGTATCTATCCAGCTGTAGGTATTGCTAATGTCCTTGTTTAGCACCTAACATCCTGATATGATGATGGCTTCGCTTCTATATCTTATTTACTGTCCAGTTCTTCCGTTGTGTTGTTTTCGAGCTCCAACCTGCACCACAAACCACTTTAACTCACGACATGTAAGACGCAGTACATGATAGACGATGGCACATCCATAGTAATCAAGATTGAGATTCAGTCACCAGCGAATATTTACAGTGCCAGAAGTCTAAACTGGTTAAGTCTTAAGCCAAGATGGTGCAGTCAAATTCAGGACAGAAAATGCTCAATACACAAGTCTCGACGAAATGTTTAAGCAAAACTCAACAATCACGATCCAAGGGCGTAAGAATAATGAGAGGACAAGAACATGGATCGTATTCAAGCATCTAAATATGTCTGATATCTAGTAAAATTCCACCATCAACCACGACCTCTTCAACCAGAATAACCTGTCGCGTGTCGCTGACGGTACGTAGCCCAGGAGTTGTGCATCCGGCGTCTTTGGCCGGGGGTAAACTCTTCATAGCAGATACTGCGGCAGATAATTAGTGATGAAGAGACTGAGGGGCTTGCCAAATTACTTACTCATACGAGTAATCCATGTAATTATGAACAGGATCGTAACCAGGGATATCGGGACAAGTGTCCTTTCGTGAAGGACAACCACTTGTAGGCTCTCCCTGCGCCGGGGTATCAGCGACAGAATCTCCTGGAGCGTCGCATCCATTCTCGAAGGTGTGGAAGAGGCTGAACCAATGCCCAACTTCATGGATTGCTGTGCCACCCAAGTTGTATGGTGCAGCATCGCCACCGGGAACACTCTGCGCCTCGATTACACAGCCATCACGGATGAATACGTCGGATCCAGTTGTGGTGTTTCTTGGAAAAGTGCAATAACCTAGAGCGGCTGTGTTACCAAGCCGTGCAGTATCGACAAAGTACAGATAAAGAGTGCCGTAGTCGCCCTGACGCAGTTCCCTCTTCATCCCGATCTCATCATCGCCGCCAGCCCATGTTGAATTAGTAGTGCAGGTTGTGTTTTTCAGATTGAATGAAATATTGTGAGGTGCGAATGCTGCGTTCAAAACCTTGAACTGGGCAGCTACCTGTCGTTGCGAAATTGCTTCCGATGCGTTTGAGGTTACAACGTGAATGTAGGTATCGACACAGATATGTCTAGATGTTTCGATCCTTGTCACCTTCTCAATGTCTTCTAGCGCCTTCACGCTGGCTCTTTGTTCAGGAGTAGGATCATTGATGGCGCAGCGGGAATATTGGTTTGAGGACTGGGCATACGCTATAGCGTTGCTGAAAAGAAGCAGAAGCAAAGGTCCGACAAACATGTTTGGCTGAGGTGGCGGTTATAGAGAGTTGGTGAGAGGCTGTAGGGAACTGATGGCCAGAAGTCGGCGCATGGATGCATCTTCTTATATCTCATTGTCGTTATTGTATTACGAATCTTCGGCAAATAGGAATGCATTCCCTGATATCCTTTTCAATATCTGTTGTTTCCCAAGCCCAATAATGCCCCCAGCTGCAGCACGGTATCTTGAGCGGGATGAAATCGTTTGTAGTGATGAATAGCATTGCATTGGTTGACATGCTCGGTGTCTCATTGGGCTCGCCCTTGCAGGGACATGGGACAGCAGATGGATATTCAATCGAAAGGTAGAATGGGATTCAACATATTCGATAGTGGCTCGAAGGGAGAACGGCATATGAACAAATGGCTTGAAGAATGGAGTATTACAGATGATCGACAGGGCGCCCAGAAAAATGTCTCGAAGCGTAGCATCAATATCATGCCTCCTTGTCTTAGGGAACTAACTTGTATATTGAATCATCATTTCTGGGAATGATCCCGATCTCGTATCGTGTAACGGCACACCACAGTCCTACACAGGGAAGCGAGGCATGGAAGAGAATAAGCTAAGGTAGTAAAAGATACCAAGGAAGTGCAATCATGTTCAAAGACATCATATCGCGCTTGGCATACATTACTCGCAAGTAAAATCAGTGTGATGTTGAATTACACAGATTAAGCGATCTATATCCACCAAAACAAACTTCTAAGCTCCCCTATACCATCAACCACCTCCTATAAATAGCACTAGGTTGTCTGTGCTGATTTAAGCTCTTAGCCACAAGTCTAAACAACACATCTCTCTGGTTAGCCCCATTTCAAAGGCAACGAGATTTCCCTGCTGGTGTTGAAATGACGTGATTGTCCTCCGGGATTGGTTAGCACGCATGAGGAAACGCTGTTGGGAGAAGCTCACCTTGAAAGTTTGAACATCTCTTAGAGAGATCGAAAAGACTTTAAACTCCGCCAGAAACAGTTGGGGCAGCGGGGGCACCGGGAACTGGTGCAGAGGGAGCGACAGCAGGAGTAGTAGGAACAACAGCAAGGCTGGAAAACGGTAGGAACGCCGTTGACAGTAGTAGGGACATCGACAACATCAGTGGCGCAACCAATGGCCTCCGTGGTGGTTGAGGCAGGAGATATGAGGGCGCTGAGAGAAGAGATGATATCTTCAAGAGCTCCAGGATCCTGACGCTTGTCAAATGGAAGGCCGCCATCCAAGACATCAGACGTGGTAGTGACAACGGGGACGTCAGTGGGAGTACCAGAGACAGAAGTCGAGAATGTAAGGATATTCGTCATGGGCTGAGTAGGGTCGGTGGGCAGCTGGCCGAGGAGAGAACTGAGAGAATCGAAGAAGGCATCGAGATCAGCTGGGTTGAACTGACGCTTCTCAAGAGCGGCAGCGTTGGAACCGTCCTGAGTAGCCGCAAAGGCAACGGAAAGAAGAGCAAGACCGATAACAGACTTCATTTTGAATAAGAATTTTAACTTGGTGAGAATGGGATATGAGATGGTGAATGATGCAAGTGTTTGAATGATGCGATTTGTTGTAGTGTTGAGATGGAAGGAAGTCCCATGAGATATTATATATTGAATTCTCAAGACTATTTCAACCGCCATCTGCCTTATCAAGAAATCTTTAAATGACGTAACTTCCTTCGTACGTCGGCGGCTGTAGCCACGAGAAAGAATGCCCGAATGCTGTACGATATTGTCATCGAAATCAACCGCGACGCGATCGAGGGTTTCTAGATCCGATCTGATCGTGGCAGTAGGTCATGATAGACCAAATGCATGACTTAGACTGGGCTGTTTAGTAAGCAGTACTGATGATCTAGATGTGGAACGCGGAATCATCATTGGCATATCTCAAAGTGGTAGGTTGGCACTGGGCTTTGACGAATAGCTGCTGGCTTATTCAAGATCGCTTGGCTTGCAACGCTAGAGAAACAAGGAGTTTCAGAACCGATTAGTAAGACAATTCCAACTTAAGTGATGAGATGTAGAATCATGGAACAGAATTATAAGTGGGGCGTGTTGTTGAGACCAAGAATTCCTGTCATCGATCTTTCGATCAAATATATACACTAGGACATGGCCCGAACGCGAAACATCTCACAATGATAAAAGTGCACATTATTAAATGTTATGGCACGTGAAGTAATTGCATTGAATAGTTCATCTTTATCTTGCTATAGATAATAGCAGCCTATAAAGTTAAGCTTTAAGCTATAAATATAAATAATAAATAATAATATAATATTTTTTCCTCTAATATAAGCTTTTACCTAAAAGCTTTTATAATAACTAATAAATCTTACTATAAGCTTTAAGGTATTATAAAAAAAGAGATTAAAAGAGTATAAAAAGAGATACAACTTTAAGTTTATATCTTTATATATATATTACTATAATATATCTTAATATATAAAATAGTAATTATAAACTAAACTATTATTAATAAAGATTATATAAGCTAGAATACTTAAAATTATATTTATAATTTCTTTATTATATTTAATACTTTAACTTATATAAGCTAATATAAAATTAAAAAGTAAAGTAACTTTAAAGCCTTAAAGAAAAATAACATAATGATCTTTATCTTGCACTTTTACTAATTATAGCATCCTGCCATTTCATTCTTTCGCTTATGCAGTAACTGCTAGTAAAATGCTTTATACCCATATAATCTTCCCCCTTGATTTCATTACCAGTAATGAATAGACGATAATATTGCCAATATGCATGCAGATTGGAACGCTATCTCGCTTAATCAGAATTTCTCAATACGCGATCATCCCTTTTGTTCTCTATTGTCCCCTTCCACTCACTCAGCACCACTTCATCCCTGAAGAAGTTTGTGCCGATAAATAACTTGCTAGATCCATCGTTGCCTATCACCAGTTCCTAGCCAATTACACTATATCCCAGTCTTTTACTATCTAAAAAAGGACCATGCGCTCTATTATCATCACGGCTATTGTTGCCGGCTATGCTGCAGGAGGTTCACTCTCAAAACAACACAAGCCCATCAGAAGGACCTCAACCTTCCAGATAGTGTACAACGGGACAGAAAAGTTGAAAGCCGCCAACAACACCCTGTACATAGGGTCGCCCAGACAAGACGCTTGCTGTAATCAGTTCAATGCTGAGGATGCGGCCACCTTCTATCTACAAGACGAAGAGCTCTTCCTCTATTCACCCGGAAATCCCAAGCAACAGGTGATTGTGAACGGTAAAAAAGCCGCTACAGAATGTGAGAAGACTTTCATTTGACGCTGCACTTGGCTCACAATATTTCCTCTAGGTCAAAATTCCGTTGGCTATTCCATTGGTTCGAGGAAAACGCTAGACAAGACACTGAGAGAAGGTTGGCGAATAGATGATGATGACAATATCACCTTCGACGGCCTCAACCTTATGGCGTGCAGCAGCTCTGGTGTTGGGCGGGACATTATTGTACAGAAAAGTGATTGCAAGCTCAAGGGTTGCAGGTCGTGTCGAAGAGTCACAGCAAAAGCGACTTACACAAGCCATCCCACGAGTTGCTTGTATAGTGGAGAGGGACAGGTTGTTTCACACTTTTGTTTGTAGCGAGCTAGGCAGGATGCTTCTGAGATATACAGCTGTATGATCACGGACCTTACTGCTAATCGTGACCGCGACCTGAGGTGCTCGGAACTCATATCTGCGATAAGCTCTGGAGTTATGGGTATTTCAATTATACTCCTCGATATTTATGAATAGGAATAACTGCTTCAAGACGCAAGTCTCTTTAGATGAAACTCGGGCAAGCAAACGTGGGAACAACTCTAGCGTTGCGTCTACAAGATAGTGACTAGTGGCTCTAGCAAAGCGTGTAGCGTGTAGTACGTAAGAAACCTCCCTTTTTTCTTCTTAGCCTAAGGAAGTAACTGAAATGAAGGGGTTAGCTCTCAGAAGTTGACTACCGAAGTTGCGGGAGCCGAAACAAAATTCAGGGAGAGCGCGGAGATTTTAATGCGAGTGAGACACAGCCTTATGATGCAACGCAACCAGAGACCACTATTGACTTGTGCCGCGATTGCCCCTTCTTTGTCTCGGATCTGATTGTAAGCGCATCCGCAAAGTTGCTACAAAGGGGAGCTATTGATTTGTGCCGTGTTTAGCGCTTTTTTGACTCAGATAACAGTTGCAAGTCTACCTACCAAAACTCTCCCTTGATATTGCCTTATACGGCAACCAAGATCATTATGAGAGCCCAGGAAAGCAAAAATCACTATAAAGATCTCTATATGCCGACGCACTGGAATGGAAAACAATCCAGTCCTCATTCGATCTACACTCCTTTAGCCACATTCATTTAGATCCCCCTTATCACGAGACTCCCAACATCTCACAACATGAAGTTCTCTACGTCAGCCCTTCTTCTTGCTTCCATTCCAATCGCTTTTGCTAGCCCTGGAAACTATGGATATGGATGTGACTGCGAAAAGGTTGCTACTGTAACCGCTGCATCAACATGCACAGTCACAAAGTCAATTCATGACCCCCCCGTCACCAAGACCGTCAAAGTCACTGTACCCATCTACAAAGCCCCAGCCACCAAGACTGTCACCAGGGTCGTTACCTCAGTCGCCGATCCTCCCACTGCCAAGACTGTCAAGGTCACGGCTACCATCTACAGCCCCCCGGTCACTAAGACTGTTACCAAGGCTGTCACAGTCACAAAGCCCGTCTGCAAGGCCCCAACCACGAAGACTATCACCAAGGCCGTCACCACATACGGTTGGAAGCCTACTGTCACCAAGTACCACAACGAGCCAGCATACACCATGTACAAGACCAAGACTGCCACTGAATCTGTCACCAAGCCCTGCGACGATTACGAAAAGCCTAAATACAATATTGGAGTCTATGACAATTCTGGAAGCGGGGACTACTATTCCTGAGAGACGATGAGTCTTGAACACTTGTGATTTGCAGTTTCGTTTTAATTTTTTCATTTCTTTGTATGGGGACAGGTAATTTGGTGGTTTAGAGCTGGTTATGTCAGAACTATGCTTAGGGTAACGCTTTTACGCCTTCTTAGAGTACAGAGACTTGTTTAATAATAATATTACTCTTTGTTGTTTAATTGGAGTTCTCAATCCGTGACAATTGGCCATTATAAGTTCACCGTTATAGTCATGAAGTAGAACCCGTTTGCAGTGCGTGTATCCGAGGAGAGGCCACTACCACTGATCAAACCAATCATCATTGTGTTATTAAAAAGTCATGTTAGGCAATCTGACAGTGGCAAGCGGGAAAGGTTGCTTGTAAAGAGCTTCCGTACAGCTATGTGTAAAACAGATGCTGCCAGTATAGAAACACGTGGGAACTTGCACGGTTTCTTGTTGACATCCTTAAACAAATATTCTAGACGATAGCTTGTCTCAAGCCCGGACGTGTACCTCAGCTTCTGTAAGTGCTTATGACTCTGTTCAAAGGTTTCTCATGGCTAGCTTATTCTCAATATTTTAACTCGGCAGCATGTTTCATGAGGCCAATAGCGAGTGGAAACATCAACTCTGTTGGACGTGAACCTCTTGCCCTCTCACCCTCGAAAGGAGCCCATCCGAGTTATGGCCATGATATTCCGTAATTCCTGACAACATTATTTGCAAAACCCCAGTCTACGTAAGCTAAAAGTTAAAGTAACAACCAACTTAAAACCTGAACTCTAGAGAAAGCCAGTTATGCGAGAAGGAGATGATATGGAGTGTATGAGGTCCGAACCACCACCATCGTCGAAGACAGTCTTTGTTCTCAAGACATGAATATACGAACATCAACGATTCCTTTCCGCCCCTAAGTTTGATGGTGAAATAGGGATGTTTGTTTCGAGTGTGGAGGATTGGGTTATTCTACCGATAGGTCAGTACCTAGGCTGGCTTAGGGGAGGGAAGAAAAGTCAAGACCTTTATCGTAAAGAATAAAGAGACCGAGATAATTTAGTTTAAATTTAGGATAGGTTCAGGGTGCGCTTTTCTGAGTTTATCTTGATACATTATATTAAGTTCTGATGTTCTTGCTCCCTGAGGACTAGGCAACGATGACTATATTTCGCTGTATGTAGTTTAAGTTTAGCAACATGAAGTATATCGGCCTCGCAGCTAAGTTCCATCAGACTTGAGATAACGCGAACTTTAGAAGCCTATGCTTTAATTTGGATTTAATCAAGCTCCACGAAAAGCCTAAGATTATGTATTACATGCAGAGAAATGGAATGATGAAACATGAATGACTTCCAATTGATTATTTACCACAGACTATGGGATGATGGCCGCCTATAAGGTTAAGCTTTTGGCTGCGAACACAGGTGATGAATGAGAACACGATATTCTTTTTTACCCGATATAAGCTTTTACCTAAAAGCTTTAACGATGTTAACTACAGACTCTAACCTAGACTACATTGCCCCGCCGACATCTTTAAACAAGTCATCTCGCCAGCTTGAAATTTGGTAAATGAAGACACTCTCTGCAGCCGGCTTCCGAACCAGATCTTCCTCCTCACTAATCCAAGCACTGAGCTCCAAACAGAATAGATGAGCTGGTATCATTCAAACAAGTAATACGGGCCACAAAAAAGAAAAGGCAACGACACTTGGACGAACACAAATGAAGACAGAATGCAAATACGAGTTTGGCACTGGTTGACAGTGATTCAGCTTGGTTGGGCTGCTGTTGCATCTTGGCCCACAGCTGGCACTGATTCACTGCCCATCAGCTGATAAAAGGCTTGATACGCCCCTTCTCCGTCTTTCGACTCTTTCTACCAACCTAAACTCTGAACCTCTACATCATCAATCCAAAGCCTGGGTTCTGTGTGGTGATTATAAGTTCTCAACCTACCGACTTCCCATCGTGAGGCGCCTCAGCTAGTCCACCAAGACCTGCACCACAAGACAAGGCCTACCAGAAGAAATACAAACACGCCCTTCAATCGTCTTTTGGATACACCCGAACGGCTGCAGATTTCCCACAAACCACGCTTCCTTTCGCGCCACCTCCACTGTCAGCTTTCACCATGACGACCTTCGATGCTGAAGCATTCACTTTCCTCTCCTCCATCAAGGAGCCCGTTCTCAAAGACGGAGCAACGCGCACAAGACTTCTCGACATGATGAACAATCTCACAGCTCCCCGTCCTTACGAGATCATGCAGTGGCTCCAAATGGCAGAGTTTCGCGCCTTTGCTTCTGACAACCTGCTGGTTCATTGTGTCAAGACCTGGGCTGGTTACAAAACCCAAGTCCACTCGTTGTGGATTTTCCTTCTCATGGGAAAGTTCATCGCGAGGATGCTTGGGCGAGAGGGATTTGAGTGCACAGTTGGTGGCAATCGATACCACTGCCCTAGACCTGAAGAAGAGAAGATGGAACTGGAGTACATATATGATGAATGGGCTTATGAGATGGAGGAGATGTCGATCGACATGCCTTATGAGTATGGAGATTCGTTAATCTAAGGCGATACTGCACTGTTGCTCTATTTGGAGTTGATAGACCTGACAGCTGATGCTTGCGTCCCGTCTTGTGGCTGAGAGCTTAAATCAGCAGAGAACTTAGCTTGCATCCCGCACCTTACTTTGAAGATCTTGCTCCTAAGTTTACATCAATTTCTGAAGCTTCTAGGATAGCTGTACAATAAAACTAGAGGAAAGGAATGGCAACATCCTCACATTTGATAGATCATAACATGTGTCGACCAACGTGACAGGACTTGGATAATGTTCACGGCCAAGGATTATCTTACCGCCACTTACAAGCAGAATTTTCTTTCCCCATTAGCCAGTACATATTGTTTATCGCCATAAAACTACCATCACGAGGATGATTCTTCTCGTTATCTTCCCAAAATGGTGAAATGCAGCGACGAGGCAGATTAGTAGTCCATCTATCAACAGTCCAAATCTAGACCCCAATCCTTCGGCAGCCGAAGAAACCGAACACAGCCCTCGCGACACGTCCTCTTCAATTCTCAGCCTCATCATTCGATCACCGACACAAAGTTCGTGCCTGAGCCAAGGTCAGCCTCCTTCGGCAAGTCCAGCGCCATCCCTGCACCGCCTCCAACCAACCAGATCGCCCGCCTTCGATGGCATCAACGCCACAGCCGCCAGGGCTTTTCCGATCGATACGACGCTAATTCCCATTTAGTACTATATGCAGCGCTCTAGCACAGCCACAACCCTTCTGATCTACCGGCCGCAGTAAACAATTGGCTGTTTGGCCTTCAGCCCCCAGGCACAGACATCGCATGGAAAAACTGTTTTAGCTGATGATCTGCTTACATTAGATCCTCCCGACCCAGTGCTCCGGTTCTAAGGGGCCTAGAGGGCGTCTTGGCAAGAGTGTGTGAGAGAAATCGACGCAGGGGTACCGCGAAATTCTTCCTGCAAAGGAAAATATTCTCGAAGATCGTTCTTGTGATGAGAAGAGGTATCAGCCTTATAAGATCTTAGCCAGCCAATCGCCATTCATATGTAGACTGTAATAGGAAGAGCGGTCCATATGTACTGAAAAGGGTTGAGTCTGGAGGAGGCAGCAATATTTCAATGTTGGATAAGAGTTTGCTTTGGTTGATTGGGGGTCAAGGGGAGAGAGTCTCTCCATGTGCCAAACCGCCATTTAACATGGATTGATCTAGTATATAAACTAATTTCTTCAGTCTCGAAAGTATGGCAATAACTTGAAGAGCCTCGACTTCGTGGTATGAAGCTTCTTTCACAGGAACTCAACGCCAGAAGCCTAGACTTGACACGCCTTCCACTTTAGATCAATTTTGTAGCCTTCATTATGATATTTCCAGCATTTGTCGCAAACCTGGAGGACATATACGCCAACAGCTCTCCAGGTTCTGGAGGCACCTACCAGATCTCAGACCAAGTCGTTGATATAGGATTCCCTCAAATCATGCAACTGACCTGGACACCATCACCCTCCACAATGGCTCTCTTCATCTCTGAACCCGGTTCTCATACTCTCTATGCAGTCTGTATGCCTCGCGGCTGGCAAGGGCCGACATATCTCTTCCCAGGGTCCAGCGTTGCCGGAGACCCGATATCGTCTGGAATTGGATCCAGCGAAGGGTTCACCTTTCAACTCCCTGGAATACCCAGTTACAACACTCCCGCCGGCCAAGTCACTATGACCTACCATCATTCGCGGTCTAATCCTCGATACAGTTTCTCCATGAGGGTTGAGCATGGTGGAAGTCGCAGAACAGAGTCCTTCGAGTGGCGTATCTCATCAGAAGCTCAGACAGGCGCTTACAGCATGGTATGGGAGCTTGTATCGCTGGGTCGTACAAGCAAGTCAAGCTCAAACCGCTCTCGAAATTCTGAAGTTGTTGCGATGATACACGAAGACAATACTACATCAGGATCAGTGTCTGCCAAAAGGTCGGGAGGTTTCCAATTTCTAGGCAGGGCAGCCACGGGTTCAATGGGATATCACTGGACTGTCACAGCTTTGATGAGCAGTGTAGCAATTTTGCAGAATAACAGCCTGTAGTAGCACAAATAAGCTAATGAAGCTGTGGTATGGCTGTTACAGGCAGATATTCAAGGCTGGGCATCACGGAAGACGGGCAGACTTAGCAGGCTAAATCAACCCCTTCTCTACTCTTCATGTTAGATACTATGTTATGGCAAGTTTATAAAAGATCAGCCTACGTTTATGCTAATATATCTACATGATTTTATGTCTTAGGGTCAGGGTCTTATGGTAACTCAACCGAAATCCAGATGTATTAGTTGTATCTGAATCTTGGTGCTGACAGCTCATAATCACCACAAAGGACTTAGTCATATTATTCACTCACAGTCATGTCAATCTTCACAGACACAGAACTGCACAGCCCATCATCGGCCATTGTTAAGAGTCAATCACGTGTGAATGGCTAAACAACTTGACTCTTCCAGCAGTTATTGTCGCCGGATCAGGTTGATTCGGCGTCGCTGCGTGGCTCAGAGTCATAAGTCAGACGTTATTCACACCCTTTCAGTTACTGGTCTTGAGATATAATTCCGCCATTGTCCATCACGATTCTGCAATTACTCAACAACGCCAGTTTCTACATATCTCGCCCAACCCGAACACAATTTCCGAAAGAAGTTCTTAACACCGCCACGAAATATTAGTCATTTTGACCTCGATATGTGCAACAATCGCACTTTCCGGCAGTGGTGCAAATGTGGAAAGCAGTTAGAAACAGTAGAACCCCAACTCCACAAGTGTTCGGCATTTGGCACGGCAGAATGCAAGGGCCTGGGGGGGGGGTTGACGATTGGGATGCAGACAAATGCGGGGAATGCAAGAAGAAAGAGTTTGAGGAGGATGGGGGAAGTCAAGGATTAGCTGAAGGAGAGGCTAAGAAGGCTACAGAATAGTTGTAGATCGAAGTCACCAACAACTTATGCCTTGGGCGTTTTACCTGCTTCTATATGCGCAACTGAAAGGCAGGTCACTAAATGCTGATTCCTCTTTACCTTAACGGTGAGTGTTTTAAATTCTCAACTAAGAGAAGGCTGGAAATTAAGCACGAGATTCACACCGAATGCTTCATCAGTGACTTAATCGATGACTAGTACGGCTATAAAATGGCTTTGTAGAAACGTGAACTCCCCCACCGCAACATTTACCCCCTTTACCAACCACTAGATCTCGTTCACTCTAAAGTCAATATGTGCGTAGAGAAGATCTTTCAATACTGGTGTAAGTGTGGAGAGAAGGCAGGGCGAGAATATGTCGATCATCCATGCACCTTGACGAATTGTAAGGGCTGGATAAATGAAGAGCGACAGGTTCGGAACTCAAATAGAGAATGCAAGGATTGTGAAAGAAAGAGGCGGAGGAAGGAAGAGGAAGCCAAGAAGAAGCAGAAGGGAAGAGGCCAATAAAGACCGTTGGGTAGTCTATAGCTTGAATCACTGAACTCCCGTGCCACTTCTATTTGGAGACCTGAGAACAGATTCCACTCATTGATTGATAGATGGAAGATGACACCTATACATACTACAAGAGTCAACGCTTTGTCTTAGAATCACTATGAACGTTTTATTCTTGACATGAATGCATGACCAAAACATCTATAAAACGGCTGAGCTCAGACATCTACCCTTCTACCACAACAATCTCTCTTATACTAATTACTTCAAAGCTCTACTTATTCCGAGCTCAACATGTGCGTACACAAAACCTTCTACTACTGGTGCAAGTGTGGGGAGGAAGCGAAACGAGACAATCGTGATTGCCGGTGTGATCTAGCGGGTACGTCAAAATGCAAGGGCTGGAAGAACGAAACGGTGAACTTTTGGTATTCTTCTAAAGAGTGTAAGGGATGTGAAGGGAAGAGGCTAGAAAAAGAGAAGCGGGAAAAGAAGAAGTAGGAGGAGGCCGCCAAGCAGTGACTTGTCTCACGACCGACGATATACTGCTCATTGGATTATTAATTACTAGTCACTTCTGAGATCACACTATAAAAGTCAATGTGTCGTGATATAATCATGTCGATGGCCTTGTTATGAATGTGAACCTGTGACCAACACATCTATAAAGCAGCTCGGTTCAAACGCCAACTCCGCCACCAAGAAGCAACAACTTTCTCATACGAGCATACGCATGCCCGATAGATCTCTGACTAAAACCCCTGACATTTCACTCCTTTCACAATGTGCACAAAAACACGTGTCGTCCATCTTTGCAAATGTGGTCTTCAAGCTTCGTTTGAGCCCGTCGTTGAAACTCCCTGCGCTCTGAGAGAAATCCGTAAATGCAGGCCGACGGTTGAACACATAGAGAAACCTGGCTCTGGAGAGTGTGCAACATGCAAGGCAAAGCGGGAGAAGGAGAAAAAGAAATAACGAAGGTTCCTGAGAGTCTGTGACCAGTTTTTTGTTCATGCTTTACATAGAGATAGTACAGCTACACTTTGTGAATGTAGCGAAGCATACAAATAGCCTCACTCTATCTCATGCTCCGATAAGTCATGAGGCGCGCATCGTCCAGGTTTAGAATGCGATCTCGTAGCCTCATTGGAAGGCTCATTGTAATACCTTTAAGCATCACTTGAAAAACTTCTGAGACAAGCTTACGCATCTCGCCTGTCAATTTCCCCGTGTTAGTCAGTCTTACGGTCTTACAGCCCTTTGCTTAGAGAAATACAACAAAAGTGTCTAGCACGTGTAATTTCAGAAATAAAGATACTAGGTGCTTACTGGCCAACGCGGGTGAGATCCGTGACCAAATATAAACCAAGCGTGCGTCTATTTGTCCCAGAAAAGCCGTAAACACAACGTTAAATAATGATTCCTTTTCTTACTGGCTGTGCAGAGAGATTGTCAATCGTAATGCTAGCGTCAGCCTGGCCCTACTGCTAAGTAGTCCCGCTGTATCAAGGATTAGCCTGATCTTCAAGCCAACAAGCAAGGCGCCGGCTTCAAATATTCGATACGATAAATCACGCATAGCAAATAAAAGGTTTCTTATCAAGTCCTGGTCACCCTCACAAGATATCCTTTGCCACTATTAAATGCTTATTTCAGAGCCCTGACCAAGCGTTACACTGATCCTCAATCCCTGTTTTGACGGGCGGTCAGCCGACGATCCCTGCCATACAAAGGTGCATGGCCTCCCAAGGCGCAGCCGAACTTAACGTCACCCAGCACCGCTCATCACCGAAGCTCGGCCACTGTGGATACCTCTGATTAGGTTGATTCGAGATGTCATGATTTATTAGCAGCTGAACTGTCCTCGCCCTGACGAGCGGATTAACTTCTACACCTTAGCGCCATTATGCCAGGAACGCCATCAAGCCGCGGATGCGACGGATGTCGTAGGCAGAAGAAGAAAGTAAGCATGACAATATGTCTCATATCAACCTCTCCAGTGTTAACAGCAAAAGTGCGACCAAGCTAAACCAACTTGCGGAAGATGTAAACGAGTTGGCGTACCGTGTGTCGGAAATGGCGTCAAACGATGGAAATTTCACTCATTCCAGAACGACGACCAGAGCCTTGTTAAACGACGCCCCAGTAATGAACAAACCCTGCTCTCCTCTTCGTTGGTTCACATCCTTCAGACTGAAGATGCCAGGTTTGATATCCGAGCATTCGGCGGCAAACTTATCCCAGAAATCGTAGCACAAATTGGTTGTAGTCCAGCACTCGACTCTTGTGTAAACGCAATGGTTTCTCTGTATAAATCACATCGGTGTCAGGAATCAAGAGTTGATGCGTTGACGAGATATGGAGAGGCTTTAACAGCAACCAGAAGTGCTATACTTGATCCGAAGGAGAAAATCATTATGAAGATGCAGGTTGTTTCTATCATGTTTATTTGCCATGTAAGTACACATGTGTCCAAGCATATACTCTCGCTATAATTGACACTCTTTAGTACTGGGTAGACCGTAAATCAATCGAACAACATCGAGAGGTCATATCAGTGTTGTTTCGCGAAGCTGTTATGAAAAAGCAGCTCGATGACTTGGGTGACTACATGGTGGGACTTAGCCAACTCGCCGTACTCCAACCCCCTCCCCTAAATATTTCTTAAAGCTGACGATCATTTAGGTTATGGCAAGCTTCTTGAACCCTCAGTTTGAGCTAGGTCCTTGGTTCTGGGAAGCGTGCCATACGATCGGCACTCCACGACCAGTCAAATACCACCAAGGAAGCTTCCTGAGCCTAGAATCTGGAACCATGGGAGAACTATCTATCTTGATGCGCTCGCCCAAGAAGAACCTTCGTCAGCTAAAATCCATTTACGACGTCATGCAGTTCGAGATGCCCAAGGTCCGACAACTCCTTGCACTAGCAACAATATCAACAGCAGCACCCAACGCACCAGCCATGTCGATACGAGTCTGTAGTTCATACAGAGTAGCATATGGAATTCTACTCGCCATGACTGCGGTGATTGGACATACTTTGCGAATCTGGGATACGGACTTGACGCTAGTGGGGAATTCACACGACTGTGTTGATGAGTGTATTGCTTTAGTAGAGCAATGTGAAAGTGCTCGACCATACGGTGCTAACTTTGTGCCGGACTTTCTCACCATGGTATGGGCAGCAACTACAGATGGTTATAGAAACGATGAGATGGCGGAGTACTTGGTTGATTATGAGAAGGATTCTATTGGGGCGGATTTTATGGGACAGGCTATGTCAATAAGAGAAAGACTGTTTGCGATGGAGGCGAGGGAGACAGCGGAGGAGGTGGAAGTCCTTCTGGATCCGGCGCTTGAAGCTCTGGTGAAGGGGCCGGTGGTCAGCGTACAGGAGATCCAACCAGCCGTCAGTGAGTGTGTTATACTGTGACTATTGAGATATAGTGGGACCAACAATCAAAAGAATAGAATTTGGAACCCGCTCTGAAATGATAAAGATATCACCAACAGTTATCGGCCGTGCCAGAGGCCAGACAAAGATGTCTTGGAGAACCCAAAGGCGACTTCATACAAGCCGTCTCTAGCATTTTCACTGCCGAAGCAACGTCCAATCGATGAGCCATAGCTTGTAGCTCCTGACTTTCATTACCGCTTCTGTATAGCTACTTTGGAGCTCTCACACCTAGCTAGTGTAAGGTAAGCTCTAGCTACGTTGTCGCGGGGTTCGGTATTCACTCTCATGCTACGCTGTTGTTACATTCCCGAAAAATCTGCGAAACTTTATGGTTCCAGGTGTTTCTTACCATCAGACAGGGCATGTATCATCAAGAGTGCCATTTAGGTTTGTGAGTCATTGTGAAACCTTGGGAAGCTGGAGATGGTTGCACGAAACTACGCTGATAGCTCAGGGATGAAAGGAAGCTCATCAACTACTTGGGGCCCTGATCCAATCGATACGAACGGGCAGCACACTCAATACGGTCCGTTAAATTTGAACAGGAGGCTATTCCTAAATTGGATGATTTTGGTATTGAATTGTACATTTGAGGGATTTTTGATCTAGATTGCATTTATATAATGTACCTATTTTACTATAAACTTAATAGGGAAAGGTTAATAAGAAATAGAACTAAAATAGTAACTTTTTAGCTGCTTTTCTGCTATTTGCTTATTTTGCTACTTATTAAAAATAAATATATAGTTTTGCTTAATCTATATAAGGCTATAAGGCTAACCTCTAGCTATAATAATCTTAAAATGCCTAATTATGCCTCTAATAGTAGCAATAATAATAATGCTATTAGCTTAGATAATAGATATAGTAAGAAAGAAGATTTACTTATTATAGAAATAGCTATAAAGACTATTAAATCTAAAGAGAATAGAAAAAGGCCTTATTTCCTTACTATTTTTAATTATAGAGATATTATTAACCCTAATAGGTTAGTTATAGTAAAGGAATTTAATTAGAGATTACTAATAGGCTATAAGAGGAGATTTATAGAGAAGCTTTAAGTTATAAAGTGTAAGGGGCTGGACCTGAGGGTGTTTCATAATGGGTGGCCTCGCATTAAGCTATCTAAGACTAAGGAGAAGAGAAGAAGCTGCGACTTCGTTGCGAAGTCGTAGCGAGTTATTTATAGTAATGTGGCCTGACGCTTGGTGCTGAGGTTATGCTGTAGGGCTTGTTGCCCTTTCGCTAACCTTGGGCCTCTTGCTACAGTTTAGCTACAGGGGATTTGTGGCGTAAGCTGGGGCTTTAATGCGGTACAGCCGCTAATAATACCCCCTACTAAGGATTTAAACCTCCTTAGTGTTAGGCTTGCTACTTATCGCTAGCTGGCTAGCAGGACTATTAATTAGGCTAAGTAGCCTTACTCTTAATATTACATAGAGCTTTAAAAAATCCCTTTACTATTATACTTATAATAATAAATTAGAGCTTTATATAGACTACTCTCCTCTTTATCTCTGCCCTTTCTAATCTTAAAGACCTCTCTTCCTTTCTTATCTTAATACTAATAGTATACTTTATAAGTCCTCTTTCTTCTAAGCTATAGGCTTTACCTAACCTCTTAGCTTCTTAATTACTAACTTTATTAGTAGTTATTAATAATATCTTAATCTTCTGCCTTTATATGCCTGTTTTTATTATCTTTTTTTACCTATTGCATTAAGCCTTTACTGTATTAACTTTACTTATCTATAAGAACCTTATTTATTATTGCCCCTATAAGTACTCCTTTAATCCTGATATTATACAGCTGCTAACTTGCTTAGCATGCCTAACTGTATTGCATGCCTTAAGGCTACTATGCTATAGTTCCCTGGTTAGACTACCTACATTAAGGATAAGTAGGCTATTATGCATCCCCTAGTTATTTCTTATGCTACTATCCTTAGAAGGTAGATCTAATGCTTCTTTATAGCTGCTTTACTGCTAATTTGCTTCTTAGAAACTCCTTAAAGTATACCCTTTACTAGGTTAACTAGCATTCTTATAAGCTAGTAAGTCTTTCTCTAATATATCTCCTTTACTTAATCTATAGTTTAGTTTAATTTAACTTAAGCTATAGCTGCTTAATACCTATATTACCTGTCTTTATTGCTTAATTAACCTTTAAAAGGAGAAGACTTAGGGTTATAATAAGATATTCTGCTTAAAGTATAAAGAGAATAAGATATAAGTTCTTATTAGTCTTATTTTAAGCTTATAGCTAATCTATCTTACTAGGAGGTTATTAAAGCTTATACTGCTAGTTAAGTTGCCCTTATTAAGATTAAGCAAAGATCTTATAGCTTATAAGCCTGCCTTGCTAAGCTTAAGGCAGCTATAGAGGTTAAGTATAAGACTGCTAACTGTAAGGCTACTGCTTATTTATTAGCTCTTAAGTAATATAAGGTTACTATTAATACAGCTAACTCCCTTTGTATCCTTACTAAGATTTAGCTATAATGTCTCCCTGCTAAGACTAGCTAGGAAGGTCTTAAGCTCTCTAATTAAGTTCATTCTAGTAAGGTTTACAATAGCCTACTCCCCCCTAAGATTAACCCCCCTAAAGATAAAGATAATATTATTTTCCTTACTATAAAGAAGGCTTAGGCTTATTTCTAATCTAAGACTAATATGCCTGTAACTTCTCTAGTTAAGTAATGCAAAAAGGATAAGCCTATTAAGTTAACTCTTAGAGGTACTATTACTCCTTTAACTACCCCCTCTAATCTTAGTAAAACTGCTACTAATCTATCTGCTATACTGCTACTAAATGGTAGTAGTACTAAGGAAGATGTAATAGTTCTTAATACTTAAGGTAAGAACTCTATTTAGGTAAGTTAACTTCTTATACCTTATAGTAGTTTAGTTTAGTTATATAGTTAAGTAGCTACTATTATTATTAGGAATAGTTTCTTATAGGCCTATTTATTTATTGCTATTAATTCTATAGAGGTCCTGCTACTTTATTATAAGTTCATTACTATCTAGGCATTAGGCGTGTATTGTTTTATCTAGTTAAGATACCCTTACTGCTAAAGTTAGTAGCGCTATATGCTAGTGCAGTTAGTTAAGCCTAAATTAAGTCTAAGCGTTTATCTTATTGCATATTTATAGCTATCTCTTAAAGGTAATCTTAGTGTTAATGCAAGGTAGGTATATATGTTAAATAATTAAAGAGATTATATCCTAGGAGCTATTATATAGCTCCTTCTTTTCTATCTTATAGCTAAGTTAGTAACTATTAGGCTAAACTGTCTTCCTTATCTAGCTCCTCCTCCTTTAAGTTCTTTATTACTTAAGGAGTCTTATTATATTTTTTCTAGGGTAATCTCTTTTCTTCTTTACTATAAAGTCTCCTAGAGGTCTATTATTTATTTCTATTAGCCTATAACTCCTCTTATATTCCTTTAATGCTACTATCTCTTTTAAGCTCTTTACTGGCTTCTAGGTAGGTTCTTAGTATTCTTTCTACTTAATAAAGCCTTAATAAACCTGCCCTTTACCTTGCTTTTAAGTCCTTATATATAAGATCCTCTTTACTAACTATTCTTTTTTACTTTCTATAAAAATAGCTAGTAGTTAAATATTATTATTTCTTTAGCCTAATAGTAGATCTTTTACTAACTTTTTAATAAGATTAATATTAAAGTGTAGATATATTATAGTAAGTATATCTAGCTTAATTATATTACTATCTAGGACTTTTATTACTATATACTTATAGTATAGCTAATCTAGCTTCTTTAAAAGGCAATTAGAAGTAATATTAATTATATTTAACTATACTTTTTTACCTTCTTTAAATTATTTAGCTAGATATTGCTGCTTATTTATAGCATTTTCTTATTATTATTATACTATTATAGCTTAAGTTTATATTAACTCTTAGATCCCTTTTAGCTTATTAATTAGCTCTTTTACTGCAAATTCTTTAGAAGCTCTAGGTAAGACCTTATGCTTTCTCTCTATAGAGAAGGGGTCTATATAGTATCTATAAAGCATAAAGAAGAAGCTAGTTCTAATTAATATATATTTGCAGTTATTTAGTGCTAGCTGTATAGTAAGTAAGACTAATCTCTAGTTATATTAGCTAAAGTCTATAAAGGCATAAAGATAGGCTTAAATCTTCTAATTAATACATTTAAGGCCTCTATTAGTTTAAGGGTAATAAGAGATACTAAGTTATTACTTAATTCCTATAAGTTTATAAAAGTATTACTAGAACTTACTTATCTAGTTTATCTTGCAATTACTAATAATGCTTTATAGCATTCTATAGAAGCAGTAGTAGTACTCTAGGAATTACTATATATATACTTTAGTATTTATATTAGTTATTACCTTTAATATTACTACTTTAGAAAGCTAGTTATAGATTACCTAGAGATAGTAGGCTCCCTTTTTACTAATAAGGAGAAGATTTACTATAAAGTCTATTACTAAGTTACTAAAGATTTACTATAAGACTAGTAAGAGTTATAGTAATTCTTATTTTATCTTATACTATATATATATTTTTCTATATATATTATAGTTTTTAATAAATCTTTAATATAACTAGCTAAAATAGAGTTAATACTATTTTCTTTATACTTAGGCTATAGTAATATTATAGCTTAAGTATCTAATAATACTAGAGTTATATTTAAGCTATATAATGCAAGTTTAGAGCTTATCCTTAGTATCTTTATTAGGGTCTTTAGATCTATTCCTTCCTAGTACCTAGATCTAGCCCTTATAGTATAGTCTTCCTAACTTATCTATATTGCATTCTGCAATCTAGACTTATAATTTTAGCTTAGCAGGAAAGCAGTAAGCCTACTACTAGATAGCTGCTAGTACTTACTAGTAAACTTAATCCTTAAAGGCTATTTAGTACTAGAGCTTCTATAACTCTAGGTTCTCTAGGAATGTCTCTTAGGGTTGCTATAGCTTAGGTATATCCTTGCTATCTAGTAGGTCTATATCTACTTAAATAGCTACTACCTATAGTATCCCTAGTAGCACTTAGCATCTCCTACCTAGGACTTACTTATCTTCTAGGTCTTTTAGCTTATCTTATTTATAGTAACTTAGTGTATTAGGTGCTGTAATGTCTTTACTAGCTTAGTAGGCTAGTTTAAAAGGGAATTCTACTAATTTCTCTGCCTATTATACCTGCCTTTCTAAGAGATCCTATTTAGTTATAAAGAACTTAAGGTTCTTATAGTCTATAAGGATTATAAAGGGGCTATAGCTATATAGCTCTGCTCTCTAGGCTTTTAAATATTATATAATAGCTAGCATTTTCTTATTATAGATAGAGTAGTTAAATTCTACTAGAGATAGCCTTTATAAGATAAAGGCTACTAGGTAATGCTTTTCCTTAGAGTCTTCTTAAGATAGTACCCTTCCTATAATAAAGCTAGAGCTATTAGGCTTAATAAATATTAACCTTTTAGGGTCCTACCCTACTAATATAGAGGCTTTAATAAAGTAGCACTTTAGCTCCTAGAAGGCAGCTTCTTCCTTATAGATCTAATAGAAGGTTATTCCTTTTTAAGTAAGTTTTATAAGAGGTATTACTATTACTAAGAAGTTTAATATAAATATCTAGTAATAATTAGTAAACCTTAAAAAGCTTTATATTCCTTTTATTAATAAAGGTATAGCCTATTCTTAGATAGCTTACTACTTCTTAGGATTATACTTTACTTTTTCTTTTACTTTTATAATAAACTCTAGATATTTTACTTCTTTAACTATAAACTTATACTTCTTAGAATCTAAGTATAATTTAGCTTTAGTAAGCTTATTAAGAACTAGCTATACCTTTATTATATATTCCTTCTAGGTTCCTAAGGTATATATTAATATATTATTTATATATATAGTAATAAAGTAGTTTAAGAATTATTATAGTATGCTATTAATAAATCTCTAGAAGGTAGTAAAAGTACTACTAAGGCTAAAAGGATAGACTAGCTACTTAAAGGACTTAAAGTAAGTTTAAAATGTAGTTTTTATTTTATACCTCTTAGCTATTTTAACTTTATAAAAGGCAACTATAATATTAAGCTTAGTAAACTACTTAATACTAGCTAGATTTTATAGGGTTTCTATTATTAAGGGAAAAAGGTAGTAATCTTATTATAAGATAGCATTTAAGGCTTAGTAGTTATAGTAAAAGCATAACCCTTTACTAGGTTTCTTTATAAAGAGTATTAAAGCTATAGCATTTAAGCTACTAGCTTAAATAAACCCCTTATTAAGGAGGTTAATAAAGACTTTTTAAAGTACTATTAATTCTTCCCTTAATATAGAGTAAAGGGGCCCCTAGAGTAAGGGGGGCTCTTCTCTATTCTAGTCTTTTACTAGGTTAATCTTATAGTTAATGCCTAGTTAGTAGAGAGGCAGCTGCTAAGCCTCTACTTCTAAGAAGAGGTCTTTATAATCCTAAAAGATTTTCTTAGGAAGCTTTTCTTAGAGATTTACTAGTTCCTTCTTTACTAAGGCCTTCTTAATATCCTTAAGGCTAACTATATCTATTAAGTTAGTAAGGTTATTGCCTTTTTGCTTCTGCTACCTCCTTACTTATTAATAAGTTATAAGGAAGATAGAGGCAAAGAGTAAAGCAGCTAATTAGATTTACTAAGCCTTATCTAAGTGCTATACTAACTTAAAAGGTATTAAGATATTAGTAAGTCTATATATAATTTATTATTAGTATAATATAATTATAACCTAGTTATACTTTAACTAAGGTTTTTCTAGGTAGAGGTTACTATCTAGGTCCTTAATAATATATATATATATTACTTGCTTATAACTATTAACCTCTAGCTAAAGTGCTACTATGCCTTAAGCTATAATAGGCTAGCTCTTATTAATAAAGCTATAAAACTGCTGCTTCTTCTTATTAATATATAGGAAATAGAGTTTTCTAATAAGCTTAAAATTAATTAAAGAGTAAGCACTATAACTGCTATCTACTAAGGCTTCTTATAGTTTATTATTAACTCTATATAAGATTATAGCTAATAGGCTAAGCATCTAGCTCCTTTATATCTTCTAAGCTATTTTCTCCTTCTTACTTAGCTCTAGTACCTGCTTTTATACTAAAGCTATTTATTTCCTAACTTATTAGGGGTCTTAAAGCTATTCTTATTAGTATTAAACTAATTAAGAGGCTATTATGCAGCGCTATTAAAGACCTTCTTAATAGATTGCTTCTATAACTTTTATTTAAGATATATAGCAATAAGATATTTTAAAGAGTTATATTAGAAGTATTATTAAAGTATCCTTATTATATAATCTCTAGGACCCTACTATTAGCTGCCTTAGTTTTACCCTATACAGTTTACTCTACCTATTGCAGTATTACTATCCTTATTAATATTATACTATCTAGACTATTAATATATAGTAAAGCTTTAGTAACCTTACTCCTTATTTACAGGAATTTAGTTATTTTAATACATTTATTTAAGTTTCTATATAATGTTTTAGACCTTATTAAGCTATACTAGGTATACAGTTAGTAGTTTAACTATAATTAAGCTACATTATAGCTTCTAGTTTAGTATACCTTTAAGGAAGGTAATTTTAACCTTATTATCCTAGGTGCTACTGCCTGCATTTGCAATAGTTTGCTTAAACTTAAGTAGAAATTGTATAAATAGTATACATTCTCCTTAATAAAGACTTTGCAGCTAGCCTGCTGCTCTTGCTTTAAGATCTAGGTCTTAGTAGTTTTAGTTAAGATAGGCTAGGAATTCTAATAGATTGTAACTTATAGATAGTTCTGCCTTATAGAAGGTATATACTATAGCTTTTAGGGTTTTATTAAGCCTTAAATAGATGTAGTACTAAATTTCCTAGTTATTCCTAAAGAAGGCTTAATTTAATGTAAGTTTATTATATATTTACTGCAACTATATAGTATATTCTTTGCGCTTCCTACTAAAAGTAAGTAGGTTAGGAAGTAGCTTCTTCTTAACTAGTACTACTAGAGTAGCAGGCATTATAGGGTTAGGGTTAATATCTATATTAAGGAATACTAGTTCCTTTATTATACTTATAGTAAACCCTTTACTAGGAGCTAGCAGGTCTATAGCAACTATAAGAGGAAGTCTAGCACTTATCTTAGCTAGCATATTACTAAAAGGCTATACTACATTTAAAATTATAGCTTAAATAAATTTAGCTATTTTATTATTATTAGGGGGGCTATCTCTAGTCCCTAGTACTAGTTACTGTAATATATTTGTAATAAGATTGCAGCTAACTTAAAGCTAGGTATTTATTAGGGTTAAGTCTTAGATATTATAAGGGGCTAGACTTAAAGGTATTTTATAATAGGTAGCCTTATATTAAGCTATCTAAAACTAAGAAGAAGAGAAGAAGCTATAACTTTATTGTAAAGTTATAGTAAGTTATTTATGGTAATGTAGCCTGATGCTTAGTGCTAAGGTTATGCCATAGGGCTTGTTGCCCTTTCGCTAACCTCAGGCCTCTTGCTACAGTTTAGCCACAGGGGATTTGTAGCGTAAGCTAGGGCTTCAATGCGGCACAGCCGCTGACATAAAGGATTAATTCTATTAATTAGCTAACTAGATTAGTATAAATATAAGTATAAAGGGATTTAACTAGTAAAGCTTATATTTAAAGCTAATAATCTTCTTATATATTATTAGGTAGGGCTATATGTAGTAGGTAGCAGTATATTACTTTAGTATCTCTTAAAGCTCTATATCTTAGATAATAGTAATAGCTTTTAAAGCTTTTATTAATATATATAGGATATTTATTATCTAACTAGAGCTAATAGAGGTATACTATAAGTCTATAATTAAGCCTTAATGTTAATACTTCTTTAGCTATATTAGCACTATAGATAGTACTTATATAGCAGCTTAAGTCTTTAAAGAAGATTAGAGGAAATAGTATAATAGAAAGTCCTTAATAACTTAAAATATTCTCTATACTATCTGCCTTAATAGGACTTTCTTATATATCCTTACTAGCTATAAGGGATTTATAAATAATATCTTATTATTGCAGTATGCTTAGTTAAAAAACTTAAAGTTATATGTAGATAGATTTCTTATTAGGGATACTAGCTTTAATACTTATATAGGACTTTTAGTTTTTTATATTAGCATTAGATATTATTTAAATAACTAGAAAGTATTACTAGAAGGACCTTAGAATAAGGAAGAACTATATAACCTGTATTACTTATAACTGCAAATTATTATTAAGCTAACCTTTAGTTAGATTAAGAGGAAATTTTAGATAATATAATCTTTACTGCTTAAATATAATATATATAAATAGATCTTAATTATATATATCTATATAGGCTTATAGAATTTCTTAAAGTTATTAGAAGAAAAGCTAATATTAAAGAAGTTATAGGAGAAATACTTACAGTTAATAATAGCTTAGGTATAAGATAATCTCCCTAGTAACCTTAAGGTTTTAAGAAATTAAATTGCAATAGATTAGTAAAAAGAGCATTTAATATATATTAATAAAATAAATAAATATAATAAAGCTATTCTTTAATAAGAATATAAAGAGTAGCTTAGTAATAAGGAGTAGAAGGTAGTAAGACCTTTTTATCTTAAAAGGTAATATTAAGAGAAGTTAGTAGATAAAAAATAAAGCTGCTAGAAAGAAGCTATAATAATTATAAAAAACCCTACCTTTTAATAGCTAAATTACGTTTTTCCTAGCCTATATAATAGATAGGTTAAGGTTAAACCTCTTAAAATAAGCCCCTTTAAGGAAGGTTTTTATTACTATAGTATTAAGTCTCTAATTAATATTAGTTTTACTTTAAATTTCTAGAGCATTATTAGCAGCTTTAAGGCTATTTAAAAATATATAAATTATTAAAAGCGCTTTATAATTAATAAATCCCCCTATATAATCTCTAATAGACCTCTTTTAAGTTAATATGCAGTCAGTTTTATAATAACCTTAATTTAGAGGTATAAGTATAAAGGGGTAAGTATACTAGCTAGTAGCTGCTAAATTAGTTATATTAGTAAGGAAATTAGCTTAATTAGTACTTTACTTCCTAATTAAATTAAATTATCTATAGATAGCTAAATAAATTTATATTTTTTATATATTCTAATTAAGGTATAATTAACTTATATTCTAATTTTTAGAAAATTTAAAGCTATCTATATAATTTTATAGCATATAATATAAAAATGCAGCTTTTAACTAGTCTTATAGGCTAGTAGGTCAGTTAGCTAAAGCTATATAACCTAGCTGCAGGGGATTTCTAACCCCTCTACTAAATTTAACAGCTATACTAAAAGCTTTACATCTTTAACCTTACAGCAAGATTAATATCCTGCATTTCTAATAGCATAAATGCCCTTAGGGGAAAATAAACTTATATATTTTATTTTATAGGTTAAACTTAGTATTCTGTATTATTTCTAGATCTTTCTACTAACTTCTAAGCACTAGATATCTAGATTTTATATAGAAAAGTTACTCCTTTATCCTCTTATTAAAAGTATTATAAAATACTATATATATACTATCCCTAAGTAGCCAGTTAAAGAAGGTCTCTATTTCTCTCTTATCTGCTCTTTTTAGAAACCTCCTCTATATATCCTATACTGCTAACTATATATTATCTATACTAATAGGTCTCTAACTTCTCTCTTAACTTATTACTAATTTAAAGACTGCCTTCTCTATTAACCCTACCTATAAATCTATAGGTTAATAAGGTCTTTATACCTACTGCAGTAACTAAGCATCTTTAGAGTTATTAGTTACTTATAATAAAAGATAACTTAATAGTAAGGAAGTTAATTAAGAAATCTAAGATAATAATAGATAAGGAGTTACTATAACTTTATAGAAAGGTAAAGGTAATAGTAGAGTATATATATCTTATTATATAGCTTTATAAGCAGATAGCTAACTATTAAACTCTAGGTCTTTATTAATTTAAAAGTCTATTTAAGACTCTTTTATATTATTATAAAGAGTTAATAAGCCTATAATATTAATAACCTTAAGAGCTATAAGTTTAACTTCCTATATGCTATTAAATGCCTGCTAATATAGATCTAGGTTCTATAATCTATTGCATTTAATAATACTAGTACTAATTCTATGCTTCTTTAGCTACTAATTTTAATTCTTATTTATAATAGTAATAATACCTAGCTCATAATTATAGCCTATACTGCTTATCTTTCTTATTATTATAAAAAAGGCCTTCTAATTCCTTAGCAGTTTATTAAGCTTATAATTAACCTTTACTTAGTTAAAAATATATAAAGTAAATTACTTAGTAAGTTTATAGCTAATTTTAGTATAAATAACCTTTATTAGCTAGGTCTTCTTATTCTCTAGCTTCCTGCTAATCTTCTTTATATTATAGCTTTTAAGGAGATACTTTATCTTTACTTTAGTCTACTATGCCTTTAAGCTAGGCTTCTATATATCCTTTTAAGAAGTTCTTTATATTTACTTTTTAAATGCATTTTATTATATTTATAAATGCTAAATAGAAAGAGATTAACTTAAAGTAGGCTAACTTACTAGTATCTTAATCTCTTCTTTAGCTTTACTTTTACTTGCAGTTAAGATCTCTTCTTTAGGCTAGGCTAGGGAAGGTATAGATTACTATAATAAAGCAGGCATTATTATAGGTTCTTAGTTATATAAGGCTACAATAGTATTACTAACTTTAAATGATTTCTAACAGTTATACTACTTAACCCCTCCTCTATTAACTGCCTTCCTTATCAATTAAGCCCCTAAGACTAACTAGGGCTAGTATAGCAGGTTACGCATAAGCCGGTATAACAGCTCAGTTATGTGTGCCGGATCGAGTGTGCCGTTCGTATCGATTGGATCGGGGCCTGGGCACCAACTGCATGATTACACGGCAAGCTCCCACCTTCTGACTCACTGGCCATTCAGCAAAGAACCAAGGCATTCCCATGTTTCACATGTTGGCCCAAATGAATGGATGAGATGCTGCTTAGTTTACAGACTCTCAATTGCCGAAGAAGTGTCCATCTTGCTGCTGATCGCCTTGGTCGACCGGTTTACTAGTAAAATTGGTCGAATCAGACTGGCATGCAGGAAGGAAATGACGAGTAAGCTCTGTTGGACGAAGACTCTTCCTGATGTTCGCGATATCAGCCCATCTACGTGGTTGTTGCTGGCAAGGAACATTTGAATCATCCGTCCGACCGTTCAAATGCCATGTCTCCGAGCTCATGCATCTGCAGCTCTTTTCGGAATAGACAAACGCGGGGTTCCAGTGAATCGTGTAGGATCTCACTGTCACATTTGTATGCTGGTGGTCAAGTTTAACTTCAATACCGAGGTCCCGAGCTAAACCCGCCCAATTGACTCTCAGTTCAGGGTATCATTTCTCTCTCCAAATCTCGAGATGAATAGATCAACTTTAGATACTCCAGCGTTTGCATTTCCGAGGATGACATCCTCCTTCACACCCATGCAATCGCTGACCACTCACAGTCACGATACAGTCCGCAGGGGTTACAAATGTCAGGACCGGTACAAGCCCGAAGTGGCGACCTTGTGGGGATGCTATCATCATGGGTATAGGTACGGGACTGGGGTCGGTTTTTGTATGTGATTTTCAATATATTGAGGTACTGATACTGTATCTAATAGTCCAATGGGAAGCCACCTTCCCGGATGCATCTCATAAACCGGTCTCGTGTTGAAAGGGATAGCTTTATGAGGAAATCTTCGTCAATTGCTTCCCAAGCGGCGTTGATAGCCTCTTGTTGCCGCTGACGATTGAGACTATCTGTGTCGTAATTATCGTCTATCCACATCTCCATTATGGGCCATAGATTTTCGATAGGATTGAGATCAGGACTGTATCGTGACCAAGGGAAAACCCTGTGCAGGAAATGCTCCTGCATATAGGTTTTGGTGTAGTCTGCAGTGTGTACGCTCGAGTTATCCTGTTGGAAATAGACATCGTTGGAGCTAGTTAGCTGCTTGACCTGATGGAGGAAGCTGTTGGCGTGTTCAATAGGACCGATACAGTAGTTACGGGCGTTGTTCGGGATGTCAAATCCAAAGATGAAGTTAGGACCTTTCCAGCGACCGCAGATGACGCCCCAGTGATTTATCCTATTCCCTGACTGTCTCAGAAATCGGAAATCAGAGACAGCTTC
>SRZU01000157.1:0-162237 GCA_013183765.1 Fusarium xylarioides
AAACTTATTTCCCTTAAACCTTTAATTTTTTAGCTTTTAAGATATAATTGCCTTTAGCTATAAGGATATTAATTTTTATACTTTAGCCTTTATCTTCCTTATATATTATAGTAAAAGCTACTATTTTTTAATTTTTCTTAAAATAGAAAAAATAAGTAATAGAAGCTAAAATAAAGAGCTTATTTACACTTATAGTAATTATTTAAGCTAATCCTCCTAGAGTATCTACCTAGTAGGCTATTATATAAATAAAAGCCTAAGAAGAATTTATTAATAAATCCTTATATAAAGAAAGCTTATACTAGAATAGATATACTTCCTGCAGAATGCTATAAATATAAGACTATAAAGAAGAACTTTAATTAGTAGTAGAGTTACTTAAAGACTAAACTCTACTAATATATAGACTATCTTAATGCTAATAAAGTAACTAAAAAAGCACTTAAAGATATTACTTTTAATAACTATAATGCAGATTAGTAAGTATATTTTATTTATTAATATTTAAAGGCTAATTTAAGGTAGTATTAAAAAGGGTAAATATTATAATCTTTTTAAAGATAAAGCATTTATAGTATTAACTTTTAAGGCTAGTAAAATCTTATAAAATAATAATAATTCTTTTTAAAAGAATATTAATAATCTTACTAAAGAGAATAATTACTAGCTTGCTTCTATTAATAAAATGCTTAATTAAAATAAAAGTTAAGCTATAGTTTTATTAAAAACTAATAAATAGATTAAGTAGTAAAAGATTATAGTATAAAAATATAATATTTTTAAATTAATTTAAGCTAATTATTTAAGCTAATCTTAAAATTTATATAACTTATATTAAATAGCTAATAATTACTATATTATATTTCTTATAAGTTAAATGTAATAAAATTATAAACTACTTTTAAAATATTAAGTATAAAATTAATGCTATCTAAACTAAGTTTAAGTTTTTTAAGTAAGTATTTATAGTAATTATTTATAGTAATTACTTACTTATAATTAGCTATAAATAATCTATACTTCTACTTTATAGTTTAAATATCTTTTTTTAATTTAAGTTATATATTTAATATATTATAAAACTAAAGAATCTAAAGGCACTTAAGCCCTTTAATCTATTCTTTAAATTATCTATAAATAATTAAGCTTTTATATAAAAGCCCTTTAATAAGCTTCTAGGTTTAAGTTAAGTATATAAGGATATTCTTTCCTTTAAGTTCCCTTTAGTATAAAAGTAATAGTAAGATAATATTATTATAAGATTTTATAATATACTAATTTATTATAGTAACTTTAATAAATTTTAAATTCTTTATTATTAAGAATAGCAGGTATAATAGAAAGCCTATTAATATCTCTATTAAACTAGTAAACCCTTTATATTTAAAAAGATCTAATAAATCTATTGCTAGTAGAGGTATATATCTACTATATAAAATTACCTTCTTAAGCCTCTATCTCTTTAAGATAATATTACCTTATAGCATTTTAAGAGTATTAATTATCTTATATTCTAGCTTTTTATTAGAGCTTATAAGCTATTAAAGCTTATTAATACTAAACCTTAAATTGCCTTAATGCCTTTAAGACTTTTTAAAGGAAAGAAATAAGTAAAAAATATATAACTAGTATTAGCATAAAGAATAAGGTATTAAGGATTTTTATTTACTTAGGTTAAAGCATAGCAAGAAGTTAATTAAGCTAATTATTTATAGTAATTAGCTAATATACCTTTTATTTATTATTTTAAAAAGCTATTTTAAAATCTTATGTTTTTATAAATTATCTTTATTAATTTTATATTAATATAATATAAAGTTATATACTTTATATAAATTACATATAGGTTTAAGCTTAATTATACTTAGTTAAGATTTCTAAAATATAAATATTTAACTTACTTTTAAATAGCATAATAATAAAGCTTTTACTTATTTCTTAAAGTACTTTAATTACTAATAATTAAAATTATAAATTAGACTTTATACTTAATTTAATTTCTTAAATAATTTACTAAAATAGCAGTTATAGTATAAGAAGTTTAATTATATATTAGAGTTAATAGATATTCTAAAGAATTTTTATTTATTATATTAATATAAATAGTAAAAAGTACTTAAGAATTAACTTACTATTTTATTTTAATTGCTACTATATATAACCTTAAGGCTTTTACTTATTTTATATTTGTTGTACAAAGCGTAGATTAGTCACAACAAGCATTCCAGCTTTAATTGAAAGAGCCTTGTTTTCTTCAATTAAAGGTAGCAGTCAGTTTAACCTTATCAAGCTACAGAAATCGCGCAGTAGGTTCAATCTGACCAATCAGAGAGCGTTTTGCTGTTTATAGCTTAACATACCCCCCATTTAACTGCATATTGTTTATGCAGTTAAATAAGTCCTAAATAGCTTTAATTTTGCCTAATGCGCTTTTATAATAGAAAAGAAATAGATAGATAATAGGAAATTGTAATAGCATTATATTATTATTACCCTAAGTATATGCCCTCTTAATCTTATAAATGTAAGCATAATAGGCATAATAAATTACAATAGAAAAGCGCTATGTAGCCTTTAGGTCTTTGCTTTTTTAGCTATAAAAGCCTTCCTCTTATCTCTTTATAATCTCTTCTTCTTTTTCCTCCTTTAAGCTTTATGATTTTCATTATAGTATATAATCATCTTACTAGCCCTTTACCTTAAAGCATCTATCCCTTTAATAGTATACTCTTTATCCTACTTATATGCTAATAATTTAATATAGCCTCCTGCTCTTAATAGCCCTGCTATTTATAAAGAACGCAATAATCGCCTTTAGGCTACTGTTTTTCATGCTAGTTGCCCTATATGCAACTGCTCTGCTTTACTGCTTTATACCCCTTATTTAAGCGCTATAACTTATACCTGTAAGCCCTCTATTGATCTCTCTACTGCACCTAATACCTAGCCTTCCTGCCTGCCTCTTGGTAGGTTATTTTAATCTTGCTATAGCTGTTTCCCTAGTAGTATGCATTTATGCAAGCAACTTAATGCTTATTAGGTTATATGTAAGTCTAGCGCTTATTCTCCTCCTCTAAAAGGTAAAGCTATTATTATAAGTCTTACTTCTATCTTTTATTTATTATATATACTAATTAGAGGTAATATAGCCTAAGTCTAAACTTAAAGATAATATCCCTAAGCTTAATTATAGTCTAACTAAGGTTAAAAGCTCTACTAGTGCTATAATACCTTATAATAGTAAGGTTAAGCTTCCTTCTAATAATAACATTATGCCTAAGACCCCTTACTCTACTAAGAAGAAGAATTCCTCTGCTGCAGTTATTCTAGTAAAAACCCCTAAGACCCCTAAGACCTTATATGCTTTAAAGCATAAGCTTAAGTTCCCTAAAGGCAAAGAGTATACATTCCTATGCATATAGTGCTTTAAGGGTACCTTATTAGGCAAGAGTCTATTATCCTATTATACTATAAAGGATAAGCCTAACCTAAAGCGCTATTATTATTGCTTTTATAGTAGTTATAAGGGTTATGCTAGCCTATAAGTGCTCTTATATTTCTTCTTAAGCATATTACTAACTTATTTAATCTCTATTATTTGCTTCCTCTAGCTATTACCCTTTACAATGCAATTGCTAATAGCATTTATTCTATAAGTTATTTATCTTTCTTTATCTATTTACTTTAAGCTAATCATTTATATAGGAGATTACCTATACTAAGACTTACACTTTAGTTATATTTAAGCTCTTTAAGGCTTACTTTACCCTTTTTACTATCTCTAACTGTTATATTCTTCCTTCTTAGGTCTTTAAGATTTCTCATCTTAGTCTAGGTATACTTACTTCTAATAAGAGAAGCTTTCCTAGTATAATAGATCTTAAGGCTCTTAATATAATCTATAATAGCTTAGCAAGACTTAGTAGTATTATCTCTATTAATAATAATAATAAAGTTAAGGATAAAGATAAAGATATTAGTAATAATACTATTATTTAAGCTTTTTAGAACTATTTACTATACTTAGATAGAAGTGTTTTAGCTATAGGAGATACTCTAGGCTCTTTGCCCTTATTACTAGCTAGTTAAATAATTAAACTTTACTTTATTAAGACTTTTAACTGTTTAAGCTATATAAGATTAAGTAATGCTTTAAAGTGTTTAAATTACTGCTGCAATAGAGCTTTAGTTAATCTATCTGCTAGTATCTCTACTATAGGTAAGTAGGTAACCTAAAAGCTCCCTTTACCTTCTTCTTATTATAGCTATATATTCTAGATTTCTACATAGTGCAATTAAGTATTAATCTTAGTGCTTAGCTCTATAATAAGATGTATTATCTATTAATTATTATAGTAAATAATATATAGCTTTATTAGGTAAAAGTATAATTTATTAAGAAAGCGCTATAGACCTATTACTTTAGCTGCAGTATGCTTTAATGCAATTAGTTCTGCCTCTATTATAGAGGTTAAAACTGTACTTTAGTGCATTACTTTCTACATTATAGTACTACTAAAGAGGGTAATAAGATATCTTTATAATAATCTCCTTATTTCCTTATTATCTATAAATAAAGCATTTAATGCTATATAGAGTGCTTAAGTTTTATTATAATTGCCTCTATAGGTAATTATAAAATTATAAGTAATATAAAGATATTAAAGAGCTTAGTCTATAGACTTGTAGTGCTCTTTACTTAGATTTGTAAGGTATTTAGAAAGCTAGGATGCTGCAAAAGTAATATCTGGCTTTACTATTACTGCAGTATATAGCAAAGATTTAACCTTTTCTTAATATAACTTAATGTAAGCTAGGGATGCTTAGTTCTCTCTCTTAGAAAGCTTAGTAATAGGAATAGGAATGGTAGGGAACTAGTTATGCTTATTAAGGTTATATTTAACTATACATTTCTCTAGATATAAGTTATAATAGAGGTAGATTTTCTTGTTTAGCCTATCTCTAATGATTTTAATTCCTAAGAACTACTTAGCTTCCCCTTTATCCTGAAGCTTATATATCTCTTTTAGCGCTTTAATGATCTTATCTGCAGCTTCTTTCTGCTTATAGTAATACAGGATAAGGATATTATCTATAAAGAATACTACTAGTATATCTTGCGTTTTTATATAAAATAAGCATTCCTCTTCCTTGCTAGGTTTTAAACTAAGGCGTTTTAAAGTGCTTAAGAATTCCTTAAACCATAAGATAGGTAAGTCTCTTAGTCTATATAGTGCTCTTTCTAGCTCTATAAGCTTTCTAGCTTATTTAAAGCCTTATAGGAAGTAGTATGTAACTAGAGGTTTATTTTTATTACATATTGCATTAATAAATGCATTTACTATATCTAGTTAGTAGATTTTAAGATTATACTTAGCTGCTAGAGCGATTATAATATAGAATAAATGCGCTGCAAGAGTTACTGCATATATACTTTAGATTGTATTTTCTAGTTATAGATCTCTATATATACAGATTCGCGCTTTGCATTTATCTAAGTTTCTATTCTAGTTAAATTTATATGTAAATACCCATTTTATAGGTATAAGCTTAGTCTATATATCTTACTATAATATTACTATCTAAGTCTTAAAGTCTATAAGCTTCTTTACTTTAGCATGCACTACTATAAGGAATAGCTCTTTAAATGCATAAGTCTCTAGCTCTTTCTATATCTTTAGAGGTAGAGGGAGTGCATTCTAGTGAATCTTTATAGGCTTTAAAGTCTTATATATCTGCTTAAGCTTTAGAGAATTAAGCTTTAGGTTTAACTTTATTATGCTCTTCCTATTAGCTTTCTTAGCCTTTTTAATTACACTAAGGAAAGTAGTAAAAGCTATAAGAACGCTTCTAGGATATAGTAGCTCTTCTCTATAGTAATCAGTCAAGAAGAAAGCTACTTTATTATCCTATCTGTACCCTTGCATCTTTATCTATGTTTTTAGGTTCTATCTTATGCTCTTTCCTTCTTGCTTAATGTCTTGTTATTAAGCACTGCATCTTAATAGTTCTCCTGCAGGTTGTCTTTTCCCCCTAGGGCATCCTTAGCCCCTTTTTGGTTATGCTCCTTAATTTGCTGTAAGCTCTAGCTATATTATTACCTGCATCTCTGCATCTAGTAGAATATTAGTTTATATCTTAACTAGTATTATAGAGTGCATCTAATATCCTGGTAAAGCTAAGGTCTCTATCTTGCCCTTATTTAGAGTTCTAGAGTATTTAGGAGTTACTTCTATTAGTTTATTTAATATACACTTGCTATCTAATAGCGCTTTCTTTACTCCCTAAGGGTATTATATTTATGCTCTTTAACTTTCTATTAAGCTTCTAGGGATATTTCTAGCAGCACTTTATTATCCTTAAGGTATAATACTCTCTTCTAGCAAGCTTTTATTTACACTAGGGGAGCTTTTATGCTTTTAGGTCCTTGCATTTCCCTCTTTTTTATAAGGGGTTTCTCCTCCCTGTATTATCATAGCAGGGCTTAAAGGAGTTTAAGCTGTACTGCTACCCTCTAGGTATGCATCTAGTTCTAGGGTTACTTCTAGCATTCTAAGTCTAGTTAATTAAGGTCTAGTTAGATCTCCTACTGCACCTTAAGTATCCTTTACACTCTTTAATTATTATAGAATACTTATAGGCATAGTATTTACCTCTAAGCTTAACCTAACTAGTTATTTAACTAATATATCTACTTAAGGAGCTCTTTCTATCTTAATCTTATCTAGATAAGACTAATCTTTATAGACTACCTAGTTATTAAGCTTAATAATAAGCTCTTCTAATTAAGGCTTAGTGTATTTATTATAAAAGATAGATTTATTAAACTATATATTTTATATTATTACTACTCTCTTAAGGCAAAAGATCTAGATATAATATATATTACTTATAATATATCCTACTAAGTATTTAATATATACCTTTAGCTTAATCTTTATATTCCTCTTTTCTTTTCTTCCTTTCCTTTCCCTTCTTAGGGGGTATATATAGTAACTGTATATAAGCAGTAAACTTATACTTAGTTTAAGATTTACATTTTCTTTTCTTATTTATAATAGTATGTAGTATTTAAACTATTCTTTAAGTACTTTAATTAGTAATTTCTATCTAAGTCTATGCAATAGGCTAATATTAAGCAGATAGAATGCTATTTTAGTGCTCTTAGGCTAGAGCTTCCCTAGCAGGTTAGCCCCATAAAGCATTAAAACGGATTTTATAGTAATTTGCTTGCTGCTTTATTTAGCAGCTCTATTTGCTTTATGAGTATCTAGTAGTATAAGCTCTAGCTTAATGCCTTAAAAATTCGCCTAGTATTGGAATTAGGTTAGCTCCTTAACTGCAATTATAGTATACTTATTATCTTAGTAGATTATATAGATTACTACTTTAAATTAATATTATACCTAGCATTTAAAGTAGAATAAAGTGTTAAATACTATATTATACTGCTTTATGCATAAAGCTTAAGTAAATATCTATCTACTATATTTATCCTTAATAACTAGCAGCTATCTTGATTTATTGTAGCCTTCTATATAATCTTAAAGATTTTAATGTATATGCTAAAAGGGTCTTAGAGTACTCCTTTCTAACTTTCTTCTTAAGATAACCTAAATAGCATACATTCTAGCATAGATCTTACACTTAATCCTTAGGATTCCCTTAATCTTAATATTCTGTATATGCAGTATAGCCTTCTTAAGTGCATCCTTTAATAAATATCTAAGTCTTAGATACTATATTATTGCTATATCTTCTCTTAGGTTAAGTTAATCTTATAAAGATCTCTAAGGAAGCATTCTTCTCTTACTAAGAATGCTTATTATAATCCCTGCTTAACTTATTAGTATTACATTATATAGTAGCATTAATAGAGCTTTAAGATAGATATTAAGCTACTTATATTTAAGGAAAATAAGGTTATTAATAAGCTAAAGCTTATAAATAATAACATTCTTATTTACTAATTTATAGTATATAGTATAGTCTTCTTTATATATCTAAAGTCCTAAATTATATATACAGGTAGAAGAGATAATATTAATATAGAATCCTTTAACTATATAGATATTACTAATTATTAGGTCTCTTCTATTAAGTATTCCCTTAAAAGTACACTTTCCTTTACTAATAATCCTATTAGAGGTTATACCTAATTCTATAATTTAATTTATAGCTTTAAAAGTTTCTAGGTTAAGGTAAGCTTTATTATTAACTAAATATATAAATGCTCCTAAATCCCAGATTATGCTTTCTAAGAGTAGGTAGGTAAAGGCCCTAAAGGCTAAGAAGATATATAGTAGTTCTTCCTTATACTATGCATTTAGGTTAAGGAAAGCGTTAGCATAGAAGTTATTAGGAACTTTAAGCGTTACATTAGCTTAGAAACTGCTTAGGATATTACTATTATTATCTCTAGTACTCTAATTATTACTACTAAGCTTAATGCCTTTCTTTACTAGTTACTCTTTAAGTTCCTTCTACTTTAGCTTTATAACCTCTTTATAGATAGTTATATAGCGCTCTTTACCTAGATAGCTCTTTTACTTTAGGTATCTTTTGCTAGAAAGCATATATATTACTAACCTGCACTCTATAGGCTTCTACCTATGCTTTAGGGAATTTTCTTAAGTTTAGTATAAGCAGTTATAGCCTTTACTTATATTAGTAGATTATACATTCTAGGCAGTAAATATAATGCCCTTCTTCTTAAATGGGTTATTTCTTGCAATTGCTTAGAACTTGTCTGCTACCTCAAGGAGCTCTGCTTAGGTTGCCTTCTTATCGCATTCTAGCTATTAGGAGACCTCACTTGCTTTAATGTTAGGGTTTTACCTTTTAATCTCTGCAATAAGCTTAGATCAGGTTAGGAGCCCTCTAGATATATCAATTATATGCTTATTAAGCTTATTTTAAGCCTATAATGGTTTAAAACAGTCTCTAACTGCTTAAAGGAAGTCTATTACAGCTACATCTCCCTTAATCTCATTTAGATTATAAGCTATAGCCCATTTATAGAAGCTGTTCTAGCGCTTATACTACACTATAGGCTTTATGCTTGCATATTTTGCTTATCTAAGCACTAAGTAGTACTCCCTTTAGAGTATACTGAGGACTTATATGTTGCTTAGGGCATATTGCTTCTTAATACCCTAAATAAGCTTTCTTAGAGGTATATATTCATTTTTATATTCTAAGTTAACTTCTTGCTAGATGCAATTAAAGGTAAGACCCTTTACTATCTTACTAATCTACTCCCTTAAAGCTTTTTCTTTAGCAAGATGCTCTTTGTAGATATAAACATTACAGTTATATAAGGTATTTACAATATTATAGAACTGCAATTACATTAATATTAACTCTTAACTAAGTACTAGGTTATTATTAATATGCTTAGTCTTGTATTTTTCCTAGGTATATTTAACTAGGTAAATAAGATAGTTATTATCGCTTTCTGTAACGCTTAGGTTAATGTATTTCTAGATCCTAAGTAATATAGTATATACTTAAAGCTCTGCTAGCCATTTAACCCAGTTTTTAGTACTCTGCAGGCATATAATGTATATATTAAGCCCTCTAATAGCATTAAGTTTAGTTACTTATAATATTATAGCATTTAGTCTTAGGTATAAATGTTAGTAATGCATTAGATCTTAGTATAATATGCTTATTTAAAGGGTTAAGGGATTTTCATGCAATGAAGTTATATGTAAGGGTTTTAGGGTTTGCATTTTAAAGATTTAAAGAATTAGAATTTAGAAAGAATTAAGAAATTGCTAAAATGCTATTAGTTATGCAGTGGAAGTTACTAGGAATTGCTTTCTATCTAGGCTTATAACTGTTATATAAAGCGTAGATTAGTTACAACAAGCATTCCAGCTTTAATTGAAAGAGCCTTGTTTTCTTCAATTGAAGGTGGCAGTCAGTTTGACCTTATTAAGCTACAGAAATCGCGCAGTGGGTTCAATCTGACCAATCAGAGAGCGTTTTGCTGTTTACAGCTCAACAATATTATATGTTTTCTTTTTAACCTCTTTAGTTTATTTTTAATTTTACTTAACAGCTTTATATTTAACTATTATAATTTTTTACTATATTATAAGGTAGATCTTAAAGTATAAGAGCTTAACTATTAATTTAATTAAGGTAGTAATACTTATAAAATAGTTAATAAATAAATATATATAGTAAATAAAATATTAATATAATATATACCTTAAGAAGAATTTTACTTTTAGGATTATTAAGTATTATTTTAAAAGTAATATATTTATATTATTTTAAAAATTTTATAAGTTATTAAAAAAAAAAAAGAATAAGAATTAAAAAACCTTTTTTATTTACAGTTAAATTCTTATTAAGTTTAAGTAAAGATAGCTCTTTTAGCTAACTAAATATAATCTAGCATTTATATAATAAAATATACTAAAGTCTTAGGTATTATACTAAAGGCTTACTTTAACTTAATATAACTTTAATTTATTATAGCTAAGATTAATTAATATAATTATAAATTTTCTAGTTTAAAGTTATTAAGTAAGGTAATAATCTTTTATAATAATCCTTTTTAAAAATTTCTTTTTACTCTTAAACTAATTTTAAGTTATATTTTATTACTAAAATATCTTTATAAAGCTTACTTAGCCTTAAACTAACTATACTTAGTAAGCCTTTTTATATTTTATATAACCCTTTTACTATTAATGCCTTTTTTCTTTTATAGAAAATAATATAATAGTAAATATTATATATTAAATCTATACCTAGCACTTCCTATTTACTCTAATTACTAGAGTTAAAGGCTTTAAAAATCTTCTAGGGGAAAAGAAACTCTTTTAGCTAATTCTAATTTAATTAAGGTTTATAGAGATTAAATAGAAGACTATAAATTATATACTGCTTTTACTATATTACTTTAATACATTTTAATATATCTAGAACTAGTATATTAAGTATATATAGGTATTTAAACTTAGCTATTTATAAGAAAAAGGCTTTTAAAATAAAAATATTTAAGAAAATTAATATAATATATTTTAATTTTAATATAAATATATTTATAATAATTAAATATAGTAATTTTAGCTTACTTTTAATAGATTAGTATTACTAAATAATAAATAGAATCTATTTACTATCTTACTTATTTTATTATTAGTAGCTATTTATCTATAAATATTATAGTAAATTTAGCATTCTAGTAGCTTATAGCCTTTATCTTATTATACCTTTAACTACCTAGTAGCTTAACTCTTATTAAATAAATTTAAGATAAGTCTTTATCTTTATAAAAGGCTATTCTTTAAACTTTCCCCTTAAAGGCTAAAATCTCTTTTATATTAAATATATAGTTAATACCTTATAATAAGTTTACTATTCTTAGTATTTTTACTTATTTTCTTAATACTTAATAGTAACTTAAAAGGGTTATACTTAGATTTATTAATATATCTAAGAATTAAAATAGAGTTATACTAAACTCTTATATAATATATAGCCTCTAGAATTATTATCTTTTAAATTGCCTTTAGGTAATTATAGCAGATAATAGTATATATCTTAATATTAAGGATTTAAATTATAAGATTAAAACTAAGTTATAGCTTATACTTTTACCTTACTCTTATTTTATATAATATATAGCTTATATTCTAAACCTTATTATATAAGAAATTACAGATTATATTAGAATTATATCTTAAGAGATATTAATTTTAGAGAGTAATAATTATAATAAGAATAAGAATAAGGGAAATAGCCTTTCTTAAAATAAAGGCCTTAATAATAAGAACTTAATAAATAATTAATTTAATGCCTTAAAACAGTAAATTATAAACTAATTATCTAATCTTATTAGTATTAATTATTTATTTTTATCTATTCTTTAAGTATATATATTTCTTCTTATAATATATTCCTTATAGTAATTGCATATAGTAATTACTAAGTTAATTATAACTAATTATCTTCTAGGTTTATTACCTTACTATTAAATTTATCTAAAGTCTTAAGCTTATATAAAAATTTAAAGAGACTTAAGCTTATTAAATATAAAATAAGACTATTTTATAACCTTTAAAATTAATTTATAATATCTTAACTTAATAGAACTTAATAACTATAATACTTATAAGAGCTAGAATACTAAAACTATCTATCTAAGAATAGTTTAAAGATTACTTTAATAGAAATTATAAGATTACTGCTAAAAATTAGCAGTAAATTAATTACCTTATTAATTACACTTACATTTTTATTTATCTTTTTAATTCTATTAGTTATTTAGCTATTAATAGCTTATCTGCTATATAGACTTAGCTTAAAATTATTAGCTACTATCTTAATATTTATTAAGAGAGGCTCTTTCTACTTAAAGGCAGCTAAAATTATTAACCTTAAGTAAAGGTTCTTTCTTATAGCATTTATTAAGCTATAATAAAGCTATATAAGTATATAGATTTATTTATTACTAAGACCTTTTACTTTATTATTCTTCTTCTTTTACTTCTACTAAAATTAAAATAAGATACTTACTAGAGTAGTATTTAATCTATTCTTCTATCTTTAAGTATTAGCAATATTAAAGAATAAGCTAAAGCTAACTTTATTTAACTTTATACCTCTTAATATACATCTAGCTATATAGATCTATTTATATTACTATTAATAAAAGAATAGAATCTTCTTTTTAGTTTTTTTAGTTTTAAAAAAGTATTTATAGTAATCTAATATAGTAATTATATACTTACTGTAGTTTATAGGCTAGCTACTCTTAAAAATTAGCTTTAACTATATATAAATCTTTCTTTAAAGAAAGTATATTTAATATAGTATTATATTATATTATTAACTAATATAATAAATAAAAAGGCAATTTAAAGAAAGCCTCCTTTAATTTTAGGCCTATATTACTTATAATCCTAAATATTCTACATTAAGCTATATAGCTAAAGACCTTCTTATAATATAGCTAAGTACTATTATAATTAAAAGAGCATAGAGTATATATTACTTTATATACTAATATAAATAATATGCTTTAAAGGTTTCTTTAATTAAAGAAAGATTCTTATTACATTTCTATTCTATAGCCTTAAACTAATCCTAAGAGTCTCTTAACTTAGACTTATTTAAGCTATTTTCTTTTATAAAGGACTCCCTAGACTAGCTTAAAGAGCTATAAAAAGCCCTTATATATTTTACATTACTTAGAGAAATACTATAATATTTAACTTTCCTTTACCTACTAATAATATATAAGAAAGAAGTTATTTATATAAATATACTATTAATAACCTATTAATAACTATCTTCTATTCTTCTTTAATTATAAATATCTTCTTCTTATTCTTAAGACTTATAACTTTTATAATTATTTACTAACTAATCCTTATTACCTATACTATTAAGCTTACCTTAGTCTTTTTATAATTTAAATTCTATTAACCCTTATCTTTATATACCTTTAAAAAGACCTAGATTAAGTAAAGCTTAATATACTAACTTATAGCAGTTATTATAAGTTAAAAGCTAGATTAAAAGAATAGATTCTTAGAGTACTAGTATTAAGCAGTTAGCTAGAGATTAATAATACTTTTTATATAAATAGTATATATTTAATTTAATGTTTTTTTTATATATATAAATATGCTTTTTATATAAATTATTATAAATAATTACTCTAAGTGTTAATTAGCTGTATTTACTCTTAATTTATATTCCCTATATTGCACTGCATTGCCTTGCAACCTGATCTAATCTATTACTAACCTGCTAAGCTAGCTTCAGTCTGCTAACATTTACAGTTTTTCCCCTAATGCTAAAACCTTCATTTCCTAATTTACCTTTTTCCCCCTCTTTCCCCTCTTACTTCCCCTCCTTTATGCTATAATAGCCTTTAATTCCTGCAATATAATATTTATACTACTAAATTAACTACTATAACTATATATCTTAACTCTATAAACTATAGCTAGTATAGACTATTACTACTGCCTAATATAATGCTATTAATAAAGGCCTGCTATTACCTTAATAGGCATTAACCCTATTCTAGGCAATTTACTAAGTCTTCTAATGCCTCTATCTAATCTGCAATGTAGTTAATAAAGGCCTTATCTTTAGCTTTATCTTTAGCTTTATCTTTATTAATACTAAGTAGTTATACTTAGCAGCTAAAGATTATAAGATTAACTTGCTATATTATTAATAGTTTATTAATATGCAGTAGATATTCTTTTATAATTTTATAATGCCTTAGGAAGGATTAAAGAATTAATATAATATTAAGCTTAAGGCTATAGATTTTTATTAGGTTACTAGATATATAGGTATTAACTGCCTTAACTAGATAGTTATAGCTAGGTTAGCTATTATTAATATTAATTGTATAGTAGTGTATCTTATAATAGATTTTAGGGTTCTTAGCCTATTTTAAGATAGTCTATTTAGGTTAAAGCCTTAGTAATAATTGCCTTAACTGGGTGATAATAGAGAAGGCATTTAGCCTGCTAAGGCTGGGGGAAACATCTTTTTTATGCTTGTAGATTGAGGCTACTTGTTTAGTTAGATTATAAGGTTCAAGGCAGCAGCGCTGTATAACCTTGAGACTTGATTTTAAGGTTATTGTGTTTTTTAGCGTAGTATATGATGCCTTGTATTGTAATATGCTGAAAATAAGCATTATATTGTATTCTCTCATTATATGAGACCCTATTAGCTATACCTTGCGTATTGCTGCAGAGACATTTTAACTTTTTAATAAATAATTACTATAAATATATTATATTTATACTACTTTTAAAAGTTTTATAAAAGAGTATAATATTACCTATAGGTACCTATATATAATATTATTTACCTAACTAGATGCCTGAATGACTGGGCATTAAGCTATCATTAGGTACCCATGGGAATTTTAAACCCTGCCTAGTTCCCTAACTGTGCCCTCCAACAAAGCTCAACTCATACTAACCAAGCCAGCCAACCTACTTGTTGCTCTTGGAAGACCAGATGGGAGTAGCCCCACCGTTCTTGTACAGAACAAGGTTTCCATCATCCTGGACAGAGACAAAAGTCTTGTTGTCACCACTGGGGGCAGCAGTGTTGGTGTGCCAAGTGGCCTTGCCATTCTTGTCACTACAACGTATAAGTAAACAACCTTACAAGAAGAGGATAAAGAAGAATTGGACTTACTAGATGCAGAGGTTACCATCACCCTGCATGATGGCGCCCTTTGCGTTGCTGGTCTGCTGGTCGGTGCTCTGCCAGGCGCAGCGGTTGTTGTAGTAGATGGCGAGCTTGCCATCGTCTTGCATGCGGAGCTCGACGGAGCGATCTTTGCTGAAGATGCTCATGCCGACCATGAGCCAGTCGCCGTTCTCGAGAGTGCCGTAACCCATTGTGAGTGATTTGTGATGGGGAGTTGTTTGAGAAAGATTTGATGAGTGAGGATGTGTTGATGTGAGTTGAGAGTTTGTGTTCAGGATGAGAGAGGGGGGGGGGGGGGGGGGGGCTCTTATAGACAAAGAGTCTTTCGGTCGACCTTGGGAAGCGCAGAGGAAATACCTTGTAGACAAGCCTACGCGTACAGCTGCTCTCTTATCTCACCTATACCATCCACAATCCATCCCCGATGTCCAATTATCTCCTGAATGAACGTCCTATGTCACCGTACATCATGTAGTTGCACGTATCGGTCACATCCAACAGGCTACTGGCATGATCTTCTCCCTTCCGGGCCATCGGCACATCGAATTCCAATCACTTACTGAGACACGGTACGACGACGATCAAGCGGTAAGTGAAGCTTTCGTGGCTGCCTTCGAGAGAAGAGAAATCGTATGCATGCTGCCATTGGACGTACTGCTGATCTGGCTGTCGGCCGGGGTTACAAAATCGCAACGAACAGTGCGGGGAAGACCTGGATACCTCTTGTCCCCTCAATCATGTGACCAGGTCCTTAGAATGTTCGTTCAGATATTTTACTGGTCAGCTATATTATTGAGAGAACTTCTCTTTAGAGGAAACCTACACTGATATGGAAGACTAGGCGGGGGATAGCAACGAGATCATTTCCCCTCCCGATAGCCCGTCAACGGGGAAGCGGGGTTTGCAAAGATCTCAATTGTGACATGTTTCGCTGTACCTGGTTGCACAGTCTGTATGTCTCACCTAAAAGAGAAGCGGCCCGTCCGAACCCCCCTCTCCTGTCTGAGATTCAGCCCGCCACAGAATTTCCCGTGTCTCACTACTCGGCCTTTTATGGATCAGAAACCAGCGACGTCATTAGTTGCATTCAGGGTTGGCATTATGTACCGAAGAAACATGTTCTCTGTTACAAGAGGCTAACGCTACTTGAACTTACCAAATCCAATTTTACGCGGAATACCATAGATCCGCAACTAGATTCCTCAAAAAAGCATCATTGTTATAAACTTCCGGTTTCTGGGCTTTACACCTCAGTCCTAAGTTCGACCTGGCTATCCGGGTATTGGCGGCGCTAGTAGACACGGTTCGTGCTTAGCATATGAAGCCGTATTGCTTGATGTCATAGGCGGGCTTGAACTGAAGCCGCTGGCAGCCGAGTGATACGTGTCTGTGGCTGCAGGCTGTTGACACCTGATGGGACGATTTGTCTTCTTCCATCGATCTACAGCTAATGGAACTTCAGTGGCTGCTTGAGCGGTGTGCAACATTCTTACAGCTGCTCGAGGACAGGTTTCACAAGACCCCGCGATGTACACCTGGCTGCGCTGGATGAGATAAACAGGGAGAAGAATACCAACATGACATGGATGAGCCGACGGGAGCCTTCCACAGACTTCCAACGGCTTCCTTACTGCAGCTTGCCGCGCACTGATTACCACGAAAGGTTATACGACATGTGATGCATTTTGCTCATTGCATTTCTTAACGGACGAATGCCAAGTGAGCTGTAGCGGGCCCAATTGCAAAGGCCGTAGTAGCGTCATCAATAGATCTACAGTATCATCTGTAGCAAACCTTGTCTTTTTCATTAATACATCAGAGAATAGCCCATTGTATAAGATACTCAAACAGCATTAAGAACTATTACTAAGCAATAAATTCTTCTCTAGCCCAAGCGAACCTTCTTACTGTTGGGAAGCCTCTCATATGGGATCATTTCATCAGCAAACTCCTTTGCCTTCCCATCATTGGCCCAATCCCAGTTATCCATGTAGCTAGAAGATAAACAATTAGCGTCATCTCAGCCTGAAGCTTTGCAGGCAACTTACGACATTAATGCGAACAGAGCATATGACTCAGCCGTGAAAGTGGCTTTGCTCGGGCCACAATTTCCTGCGTTGGGCCCCTCATGAGAGCGCGCCAAGTTGGAAACCCACAGAAAGTTGTCTGTTGTCACTATTGTTAGTAACGATGATTCCCTGTAGAAAACACGAAGAGGAGGCTCTGTGGAGAGAAGAACGTACATGTTAGATATTTCTTGAGGTCCTTGAGACTTGCATCAGTGGTGCGCTTGCCGTCGGGCTTTTGCCAAACCAGAGCTCCCTCTTTTCCAACAGCTTGTTGATCAGGGACTAGATACGTAGCATATTAGCACTGAACAAGTTTAAAATGGCTTCATTCGCAATACATACTGTTACGGTTCTCAGGCCCACCAGTCGCATCGCCGCCAAACCAATGGGCAAGCTCATGAACCATGACTCGAGAAAGACTAGTAGCCGAGTATGTATCCAGCATATCATCCTTCTGAACGCTGTCTTTAGCATCAACAGCAGACTTTGTGCCAGCTACTGGGTCCTGAAATGATGGAGGACAAAAGATGATGAAATCGTTGCGGGTAAGCGTGACAGCAAATACGCCTGGTCTGCATAGTCCTGTGTTGGCTTGCTTGACCCCGTTCACTAGATACCGTTTCTTGTAGACCCAAGCTCCGGCTGTTGTACCCGCCATCTCCTTGGGTCTGGACTCGCGAAGTGGTCGTCCTGCTGGATCATGGGGATCCTTGTCGTCTCTTCCAACCCAGGCGAATTTACTCTCGTCGCATAGAAGAAGGGGCTTGAGTCCACCGTAGCCATTGGCTGGAATCATCTCGTCGTTGTGAAGGGTCTTGACCATGCGATCATAAACATCTTCCGACCAATCAGCAAAGTCACAGGTTAAGCGAAGACGTTGACTTACATCTAACATTTGAGTAATGCTCCTCGTTAGGGTCATGGCCATCTTTATTTGGCACAAAGCCAAACATGTTGGTCGCAGCCCTCGCGATGCGGTCCCAGTTGGTTCGCATGTTTGAGACGAAATCTGGACGCGCGCCTTTGAGCTTCTCAAGGTCTTCTTGAGCCTTGACTGCTAGGACCTCGGCGTCACTGTATGCTTTCTCGAAGGCGCCCTTGCGTTCAGGTGTTTGGCAAGACTCATCGAGGTCCCAGACATTCATGTCTGCAGCTAAGCTGAGCCCAGCGAGGGCCACGATAGGCAAAAGACCTTCATGACGAGGGATGAATAGACCAGGAAGAAACAGTAGAGGATAGTAGAAAAGAATGTCAGGGCCAGGGAAGGATATGGAGGGAAGACTCTCAATACCAGAGATATAAGAGCTCAAAGATATGTTTATTGCGATGCCCGAGATTAACAGATAGAGAAGGGACGTAGTATCCTATGGTCTTTCGGTAGGGAAGTTGCTTTCCAATAACTCACAAGGATGTCAAAACATACTCTATTAAGCAATTTCTCCGTCTAAGCCTTGCGAAAAGGTACAGACAATCCTTCAATGTCACTGCAATTAACTTTCATTCTGACCTAAGAAACCCATTCCTTTCAGATCCTCGTATCGGTCCTACTGAGCGCTTAATCCATAGCACGGAAATTGCCGTAAACAGACCCAGCGGTACAGATAGATATGGATCCGTAGGGCTATGCCGAGGCTGTGCGGCTCGGGCCTAGATCTGTCTGATTGGCCTTGTTACGGCTTACCATCAACCTTGTAACCTCTGATTGGCCCGTCTATCAGAAATGCCTCGAATAGCTCCATCCGATTATTCTTAGAGCTAACGTTTGACGCTAACATGAGCACTGTTGAAGACAAGCTTACTTTTAATTTTAACATGTAAGCAAGCTCATGCATTGCGATCCTTCAGCACGGAATCCCGCTGCGGGCGGGAGATAAACTCCCGAAGCGAAGAAGATCGATTACAAACTGGTGTTGAGATGCCGGAATGGGTTGTACTTCCGAAATAAGCGCCACAATTGGTGCATAGTGCTCCGCCGGCTGTGCAGATCCTACGGCTTACTTGTTTACCCTGCCCTGAGCTTGGATAATTTTGGATGAGGTAGTCTAGCCAATGCAAGGGGAGATTCTATCCACCAATAATCACAACAGTACCAGATCTTCCAAGGCATCCGTTCCCAGTTGTATATATCATCATACTCAAGCTCATGTTGTCAAATGACATCGAGCTTGACTTGGCATCAAACACTTAAACTCTATCCCTTAGGCCGTCCGTGGTCCATTTTCTTCTTGTCTTTCGTTGTCAACATAACCGCCATCATGACGGCACCTTGGAAGCTCAGCGCCATTGCAGCATTATGGCTGGGTGTTACAGCCGTCGGTGCAAGCCTTGAACAAGAAACCTCCTCTGGGGCAGCCGTGTTCACGCACCCAGTCTATCCTAGAGTCTTTGTCGCAAGACAAGAACAAGAGATCCCAGCCGACGACCGGAATCCTCCCCCCATCGTCCCCAATCCTCAACCAAATCAGCCTGCGGGCCCAAACACGCCTGTCCCTGCTCCTGAGCCAGAGACAACAGCTGAAGCCAATAATCCTGCCCCTCCAGCTACAACAACAGCGGCACCCGCGCCGCAAGAGCCAGAGATTACAACCGAGCCTGAGAATCCTCTTGCTCCAATCACCACTGAGAAGCCTGACGAGCCAGAGGATCCGAAGACAACGGATGCGGCTCCTGTACCGGTGCCAGTTCCAGTACCAGTTCCCAACAAACCAGATGATCCCAAGAACCCCGATGACCCTAAGACTCCCGACCTTCCAGATGTCCCAGACGTCCCTAAGATTCCGGATGTACCCAAGGTTCCTGACACTCCCGACGATCCCAAAAGGCCTGACAACCCTCAAGATCCCAAGGACCCCCAAAACCCTGATGATCCCAAGAATCCCGATGACCCTAAAGACCCGAAGGATCCCGAGAATCCAGACCCCAAGGACCCCCAAAACCCCGATCCCAAAGATCCAGAGAATCCTGATCCTAAAGACCCCCAAGATCCCAATGAACCAGATGATTGTGAGAAGAAGGATCCGGCACCATGTACCAAGACTGTTTCCTTCTACTCAGAAAGCGAAACATACACCAGGCAAGTCTCTTGTACCTCACCGTTCTTCCGTCAGTCTTCTAACAAAGTACCAATAGTACTGTCTACGTCACATGCCCTGCGCCTATCGACTGTCCCGCCAAACAAACCCCAACTATCACGACCAGCATCTTCCCCGAGGAGTCCATCCTCTTCGGCGAAGTACCAGCTGACAACGAAGCCATCCCAACAATGGAAGCAGTTGAAGACGACACCTCTCGTTACTTCCAGCAGGTCTTTGACGACGAAAACATCTCTATCAACGATGCTCAACACCCAGATGTTCAGTGCCAACAACAAAGCAGCGATGATGTTCCCCGCGATTGTTTCATGTCCATCTACTCTAAATTCTGCGCTGATGTTAATGGACATGAGGGCGATGAGCTGAGCAAGAACCTCACTGGCGCCGATGCTGAGAGCGGGTCTCAGGAGAAGCGTGCGTCGCTCAATCTGAGAAGACGTATGCTTCGCGAACGAGCTGAGTCTTGCGAGGGCTGGGTGTTCGAATATGATTGGAGCGGTGCGAATGGCGATTGCCAGATTCCCTGTGGTGATTCTATGTACGCTTTTGGCGATGAGTGTTTCGACTCTGAGAACAGCTTTCTCGAGGGTACTATTGATGTAGGATGCGGTACCTACAAGTACACCGCCATGCCTACAACGTCAACTACAGCACCTCCATTCCACTTGACTGGTCTCCCAACGCTCACCGACGTTCCGGGACCTATCTCAACTCCTGATGGCAGCTCATGCGCCGAGACAGCGACTAACACACAATGTGCTCAGGGCGGTGGTGGTAGAGGCCAAGCATGCGTTGAGAACACATACTGCGCATCATGGGTCTCTACCAAGCCTACTGAAGCTCCAGCACCACCAGAGGAGAATATCACACCATTAGAGCTGGGACCAGTGTTTTGTAAGAACAGAGGCGGTGATCATAAGGACGTCAGCCCAGGCGCCGTGAAGTCCTTGGCAGATGCATACTGCGAGGCCAACTTGCCCGTTGATATGAAGTCCGACAGCCCTGCCGCCGGTATTACGAAGAGTGATCTCTATTACTATGAGGTTTCGTGGGTTGAGGGATGCAAGACGACTGTAGAGTCACAAGATCCGTATACACCACTTGGAAATGATGGACCGCTTTGCAAAGATTTGTTTGTCAAGGCTTATGCAGGCTGTAAGTACTCTTCCCATCCTTCACTGCTTTTATGCTAATGTGTTGGTTTGTAGGTGATAATGGCGGTATTGGAGGGTACATCGATGCGGGCTGTGTACGGTACATGTTCCTCGGGGCTCAGTAGCGGCTTTACAGGTAGTCATTCTAACGTCCACGATCTTCTATATCAAACGAGTAATAAAATTCTATTCTAAATAATAACGATGCTTCTTTCCTTCCACTCGTCCGCTACAAAGAAGCCCCGTACCTCCAACCTCCTCGTCTTTCCCTGCAGCCTCTGCTTGGAATGATCCTATGCGATAATACTCGCCTAGTTTCTCAGCCGGGTAAACCATCGACCCCGACATGTTTCTGATATCACTACGCGCATACAAGTAGCTAGAGAGTGTAATAACCAGAATCTCATCTGCGAAATGGCTTGGGGTCTCCGCGTTATCAACGTCCCAGTTGTTTCTCGCGTGAAGATTTCTCTCGAAGACCAAATCTTTATGAATCTCGTCAACCCAGAGGCCAGCGGCATAGCCACTCCGTGTCGCTTGAGAAATTAGTTTTGCAACACCTGACACTGCAGCTAGGCGATCCGACCCGAAACTGATATCCATGGTTGAGATGCTTTCCACACAAGTTCTGAAGAATGCAAATGGCTGTGCATCTTGGCATTGCTTACTGTGGAATTTACCTAGTCCCTTCTGGACGCATTTTGTCACTTCTCTAGCGCCGTTCTCGCACAGTAGCCATTCCGGACACCGATAAAAGACAAAGGTTGGTGTGAAGATGACGAGTCTGTCTGAAAAGTTGACCTCCTGCCATACCCAAGCCCGGCTATACCATTTCGAGATTGCAAATTCATGACTATTAATGGGGCAGGCAGTGCGCCATTCATTCCCAACGGCAGTATGCCATTCAGGCCCAAAGTATGGCAGAATTTGATAGCCTTGCAAAGTTCAAACCCTAATATAATCGCAAAGCCCACTCACTGACTTTAAGTTCAAAGAATGGCTTTCGGCATAGGCTTTATGAAGTTTAACTTTTTCATTTATATTTCTGAAGACACACAGCATGGAGTTTAAATATTCGCGCTGGTCCCTTATATAAATAAGCGGCTTTACTCCCGAAAACTGGCGTCTTGCCCCAAACATGTTGATGGACACAACACCATATGACAAAGGAAGAAGGAAGACAGCACGCAGCTATCCAAGATGTTGAAACGCTGGCTATGTACTCTCTTTAGCTGCTGCCGCAGAGATATGCCTCCAGACTGTTCAGGTAAGACCCAGAACCACTTCCTGCTATTACTACTAACTCAAATGGAAGAAGAGGTGGAAAGTATTCACCCCATGAGAACGGATGAGGTAAACAACCCGATGAGTGTGGAGATGCGCAAGATAGAAACCGCCAAGAGCTCAGCGTATTCGCTAATCCAGCAGACGCCTTCGGACAGCCATCAAACGAAAACGTTTAAACCTGAACTGGATGGCTTAGTTACACCAAAGACCCTGGCGGCATCGGAGGAGCTACATACCGAAAGTCCAGTCACTATTATACAAGACAATTTCGAGAGCTCAACGGGATTACTTGTACAACCAACAAGTTCACACAAATATCAAACGCCGAAAATTGAACTTGAACCTGAGTGGTCAGTAACACCTAAGAACGTTGCCCCGTCGCAAAATCCACACACACATAGTCCAGTCAACGCCATAAAAGAGAAGCTCGATAAACCATCGACTGCATCGAAATTGGCCGTCCTTCCAGAAGAGATTATCTTAAACATCATTCGTCAAATATATGAAGGCACTGACCAACAATCTCGGTTCGCATTCTTTGTTCTTCGGCAGGTATCCCGGCAATTCAGACGTCTGGCTAGAGATAAGATGTTTCGATCCCATCCTTTCTCAAACAGAGATTGCTGTGCATGGTGTGTCGGTTATAAAACTGACTCTACTATTGCTAGATCGAAGCACAGGAACTTGCTATTCAGAAAAGCCCATTGCTTCGAGCGCAAGGCAAGATGTGAAGACACAACAGAACTCGCAAATCTTGTCAGAAAGGACAAGATCTGCGAAGTATGCCAGTTGGAAGTCGACAAGAGACAGAGGGGTGGTGTTTCATTGACGTGCAAGTTTGCCGCCCGGGACGACCAAGATTGGGTATACTGCCGTATCTGCTATGTTGAACATCCATCTTCATGTTTTTCCCGTGAAGAATTACAAAAGGAATCAAAGCGAGCATGCATTGCCAAAACGGGTTATGTTCGTCTTTGCGAACATAAAGTCCTGTTTTGGCACGACATAAAACACCAGGCTATGCGAGCGGGTGGGCTCAACGAGATTCAAACCTGCAGACATCCAAGTCATTTGGAAAACGATCTCCATCATAAAGAAATTCCCAGTGCCAAGATAAGTGGCTCTGATGACGGCATTCTTAGTCTGTCGCTGTCATTCACTGTCGTCTCGGCGGAGAGATGTCGGAATCTTGTGCCAGGTCAGAATAGTAACATAGCAGCCGACCAAGTACTCGAGGCTATCCAGTCCGTTCGCCTGCAGGGAGCGCAGTGTATTCTCCCAGAGCGCAGCACGAAAACTCCTCTTGAAATGGACGCTTTCTTCACCGCAGGCAACCCTGCAGCAGAAGAGAGGATGTGGACACCCATCAGCAAATGGCCCAAAAACGGCGAGCTCAAGGATCGCGACGATTGGGGGAGTCGTGCTAACGGGCTGTCGGTGTTTTGTGAGCCTCGCCGCTGCGGGCCTAATAAATCGATCACTCGTCTTTGCTTTCTGTATGAGAGAAAAATATATGTCAGAAAATCGGACTGGAATGGACCAAGTCACGACTGATACCATGCGATCAGCCCAGAATCATATACATATCCTGGACCGTCAGGCATTCCTGGGGCGTGCTCTAATCCTTCCTGCCGAAACCACTACCCATTTACAACGGCTTCAAAGCGCCACAGAGTTAGTTTGCGGAGACACGATAGGGTGCCAGTACAACCAAAATGGTACTGAGAGGGACGATGTAAATTCAGAAGTTGTATATAGCGGTTTTAGCTGACAGCGGTGAGGGTGCTGACTATGACCCTTGTTATGTGGAAGGATGTGTTTTGGATTAATTTGCAGGGCTGGAAGTTTACCCCGCACATATAAGAATAAGAACGAGCAGTTGTACTTGAACTCCATAGCTGAAGAGAAGATCTACAATTTTATACCCTATAAAGAATCGATTTCGATCAGGCAAGCCTCCAATCAGATGCGCATATTCTTTTCTGAAGCTATTCAATAGCTACAGCCGGCCTCTGTCAGTATGTAATCTTATAGCTAGAACGCAGTATACAGGTTAGCTTGCCTTCGGAATGCCATGCAGCCAGACTAGGAGGATAAGGCCAATGAGTTTACCTTGCTACTAAACACCAGTCTGTGCTACCATGTTTCGAAAACCAAGGGAAGTCAACTAAGAAGTTATTCTAGCTTAGGCACCTTTAGGGAGCAAGGAAACACAATACCTAAGTTTAGGGTGATGAGATAAACTCTACAAAATGTATCCTAAACTTATCCTAAGTTTATGTAAGGTCACCTAAATCTTTTTATCAGTTAGGCTTAAGGTCCTGAGTTTTATTTCTTCCCCTAGGGCACATAAAGGTGTTTCTTGGTTGGAAAACCTATCTATCACTTCTTTAGTGGCTGGCTGAATCCACTTTGAGGCCAGAAAAGACTGCAATGTAGAAATACATGTGCGAGGCATTTTCCAAGGCGTAACATATAGCTGTTTCATCAGCTTGCAATGCGCGTAACTTGACCCAGTAATTCGCGACTCTTGGCCACTAGGAACGTTGTGCGCAATTGCGCATTAAATACGTACCAGTAAAATGATGCCATGTCATACCGTGAAGAGCCCTTGGGGCTGTGGTAAAATGTATATTCCCTGTCACAAATCAGGCTGTGCCTGTTTTCTGGTAAAAACGCAAAGACCCTCCAGGCAATCTTCCCTCATTCATCACCTCTTTACCGTTGGAACATCCCGTTGAGTCTTCCATCAAAACTCTCTTCCTTACTACCTTCGTCCCATAGTCAGCAGCCAGTATCAGTGTCCATGGAGCCCGTGGGTGCTACCGCCAGCATACTCACGTTTGTGACTGTCGCGGTTTCCGCTACCAAGTCAATTTACGGCGCCCTGTCAGCAATCAAAGACGGTCCCGAAATTCTTAGCTCTATCAAGGATGAAGTATCCCAGCTCCAGAGTATTCTTCAGAGAATATTGCAAGTGGCGTCATCAACAGTCAGACCCGCCGATAGATCAGAGCTTGAGCAAATGGTCAAGAAATGCAGAGATGATTTGGTCGGATTTGAGGCCAAGCTCCGCAAACTCGATGTCTCAGGAGCCGATGGCCGAAGAGGCCAACTATGGCGAAAATTCAAGATTTGTTTTGAGGAGAAAGATCTCGATCGGATGCGACATAGTGTCGGGAGTCATGTCCAATTGCTTACACTCTACTTGGGCACCATTCAGGACCAGCAGTCGTCGCTTATCGCCACACAATCAACCGAAATACTGGCTCATATTCATCAGCTCCAGCAGACATCACCCACAGCAACACAGTCAACAGAAATGCTCGCGCGTATTCAGCAGCTCCAGCAGACATCACCTACAGCAACACAATTGAATGAAGTGCTTGTTTCTCTCCAACAACTCCAGCAAGACATGGCAGTATTGCAAGTATCCAGCTCATGGGCTCAAACAAATGTTGGATCATCAGGCATTTCATCAAGGGTTGTAGAACTAGACGACCAGAATTCACCGATTTCGCAGCAGAGCGCTTTGGATGATACCATCTCTCGCTTGATGCAACTACTTGAAAAGAAGCCATCCATTATTGAGTTTGATGACGCACAGGAAATATTCGACGACCTGGAGCGGCTATTGCAGTCTGTTCGGGATGATGCAAACTCATCAAAAGTGGGAGAAGGGGAGGAGGATCAAGATGCAGACGTCTCGAGGGAGATGAAGCTTTTCACAAGTCTAATTTTCTCAGCCCAATCCTTAAGAGTTAACCAAGCCGGTAAGCCTATTTACTATCCAAGAAACTAGTGGCTAACTTAGATAGAACCAATGGACTCTTTTGAGGCTACGGAGCCAAGATTTGGTATCCTTCAACAAAGAAAGCGCAAAGAAATGGACACCGGCGACAATGTCCTTACAGTCACGACATCAAAACGACGCATACAACTTCTTCCTGTGTCACAAAACGCTATTGACAGCGAACCATGCGGATGGGGGTTCCTTGGGAATCTATCCATAAAGTCCAAGACTAAGAAGAAGATGATCACCGTTTCTGTCAACCGGGGCCAGCTTTTATTTGACCAGTTCACAAGCATTTTGCCGCGAGTGATAGTTTGCCAGATTCTCCCAAACAACTCGCACGTTTTCCGGGTGGCATCGCAGGGATCGGTTCAAGATCTTATGACATTGATAATTGACAAAGAAGCTAGCCTTCATGATCACGACGCGAATGGCTGGTCGTTGCTGCATGTGAGTGCTCACTATGCATTAATCAAATATTTGCAATTTGTATCAAGCTAACTATCCTACGCCCCATCTAAGCACGCGGTCGGAAATCTTCCAATGTTGAGGTTTCTTATCCAGGAAGGCTTAGATGTTGACGAGGTTGTACAAGAGAAGGACCAAAATCACGGATGTCAAACGTATTCTCTTTCCAATGTCCTGAAATCGAATTTGAACTAATCAATAAATAAAGAAACCCTTTGACTATAGCATACGATCATGACTATGATGCCGACGCTTCAGAAGTTCTGCTACATGCTGGAGCTGATCCTACTGTTGAACTGGAGAAACGTATGACATTGGTCACTAGCATGACCTATATTGTCCATGAGGAGGTAAGAGAGTGATTGCCCAATCCGGAACGAGCTGATTGGGAAATGAATAGATCAGGAACATTCTTTACCGCACCTTGTGTGTTAATCCATTCGTGCTTTCAGGCCCTCCGGATAGTGCTTACGATCTCATGTATCGCTTCTGTCAAGCATGGTCAGCGTCTTCAGTAGAAGACTTCAATCCTGAGCAGGAACGGCAAACATTGGATTTGCTAATGAGCCATGGCTACGGTCTACGCACTTTCTACGGGTGGCAAAGCGGCCTTCATGGGTTCTTTACAAGCCAAAGAAAATCATTGTCAAGGGTACGAGAGCGGCGAGACCTGTTGACTTATCTCATATCAAGGGGCACCGACCCTTGCACGCCAGGTAGATGGGGTGACACACCTTCAGACCACGCATATGGAAGCATGTGTAAGCCCTGCTCAATGTCACAGTCCTCTTTGATGGGTGATCTATGGGACAGTGTTTTGGACATTTGCGGTTACGACATCTCAATAGTCCGGCGCAATCACCCGCGAAGAGCAAGTTATGAAAATGGCTATAGCCGTGAAATATTCGAAGAGCTCTGGCGCGGTAGGGAGGAGCGCTGCCCTTATTGGAATGATGAGCCTTGGCCAGAGTTCTCAAATAAAGAGGCGAAGTCCACTTTTGAGTCGACACTAGCTCAGGGCTTGTGCACAAATTGCGATTATTGCTTTGGTGATCACTACAGTGATTCCTGTCATAAGTGTGGAATTTGTCTTTTGATCTTCGAGTACTATTGTACTGAGAAATTCGACCCTGATCATGAACACAACTTCCGTTGTCCACGCTCCCGAGTTGGGTATTTTGAGCGTTCCGAGAATGATGGCCAATATCATTTCAGGCCGACGAGCTGTTCATATTTGGACTCATGTGATGAAAAGTCTAATTACGACAACCCTTCATCCTCGAGCGATGAATTTGAAGAAGAACAGTCACAGCCAGATTCAGCAGAGACTAGACGTTGGGGTCGTGACTGCGAGGAAATCTTGTCAGAAGATGAGTCAGTGGGGGGAGTTTCATTATAGCTATTATATTAAACCTAAAGTGTATTTTCTAACCTTATAACTGACTTATAAACTTAATACTGCTACTACCTCTTGATTTCCCTAAACCTTCTTTTAGTTTAACCTTTTTCTCTAATAGTATTAATATATATATTATTATAAAACTTTCTATTAAGCTTTTTTTATATATTCATATTTCTTAATAAATTTAATAATTATATATTATACTTAGAAAATCCTTTTAATAAATTACTATTTATATATTAATTATAAATATAATTTAAGTTTTATTTAATTAGATTTATATTATAATTATATTAAATTTCTTTATTTTCTTTAAAGTAAATAGTACTTTCTTTTTTTATTAAGTAATTAATATAACTTTTATAAAAAGTAAACTATTAATTATTATATAAATAATAATCTTATAATTAAAAAAAGTAAGCTTAATAAGGAATTTATTATTAAGCTTATAGAAATTCTTTAAGTAAATTAAATCTTAAATATTATTAAAGTATTAATTAAAGTCTTTAAAGGGGATTATATTATATATAATTATTATTTAAAGTATTATAATAGCTTTATTAATATAATTTTAAATATCTATTTAATCTTAATAATATTAATAGAAAATTACTTTTATTAATATAAAAGCTACTATTTTAAAGATTTAAAGTATTTATAGTATTAAGTTAATCTTTTTTAATTAAAAAATTAAAGTATTTTATATACTTTTAAAGCTAATTAAAAAGTTATTATTTAAGTTCTTATAATATTAACTTTATATTATAGCTATTAGTTAATTATTATAATATTAATATTTAAGTTATAGGCTAGAAGTGTTATTTATAGTTAAAACTTATAGCTAAGAGCTTATTCTAGTATAAAGAACCTAGAGTTTTATTATAGCTTTACTTAAGAGATACAGTTCTTAAAAGCTTAGTAAAGAGAATACATCTTACTTATAATATTATAAAGCTATTAGGACGATTTATAATCTTATAAAGACTATAGAAAGTACTCTTCCAAGCTTAATATAAACGCAACAAGCAATTCATATTCTATATTTCTAATTCAAATAAGGCGTTATACGATATCTCGATCGTGGAAAATGTGCCAAGCAAGCTTCAAACGGAAGCACTACATGATCTGATGCTTCCAAAGAGCGCCGTCGACCTTGGTGTCGATCATTCATAGCGATAACTTAACAAATTCGACGACGTCGTCATCAGCTCGGAGACAGGCTTATCAGGGCCGAGGCCGTGCATAGGCATCTTGTCTGTTACGCCAGACGCAAGAATACGTATGCCCGAAAAGTCTAAGTTTCGCTGCTTAGGGCTCTTCTGCTGCCACATCCACCACAAGCGATCGATCTGTGCATGATGCAGCATGAAAAGAGGGTCTGTATGAGAGGGTACGTTAGTTACAAAACAAGTCGAGGGGGTCTTTTTTTTTTTGCTTGAAGCTTACCGTTGGGTGATGTTGATGGTATCAGGTCTCCTCCAACGGCTTGATGAATAGCACCATGTGGTCCATTCTCAAGATCTGTGGCGAAAGTGCTGAAATTCTTGGAGTTGTTTATTATCTTCGACACCACCTGTGGCGAATACGAGTTGCCTTGAAATTTGCCGGCCTGGCCTAAGCCGTCGTTAAACCCGCGATTCAAACAATGCGGCCTCAGCGCATTGTCATAGTATTGCACAGTGAAGTTGTTGAATGCACCATCGAGGACACACATCGTCAAAGGGTTTGGCCGCGATGGGCTCACAAAGCCTCCGTTCAAGCCGTTACCGCCAAAACCACGCGTCTTGTCGTTCGAGAACACTGGGCTTTTGGACATGTCTTTAGAATCGAGTGTCCAGTCCCAATAGGGCATAGAACCGCGATATCCGTATCCCCGTAGGGAGGTCTCGTAAAGATGCACAAAATATCGGTGCCAGGGCAGGAATTGAGCCACAAAATGGACTAAGCAGGGTCAGCATCATCAGCCTAGAGATGAAGGATGTTGAACTCACTCTGGATATTAAGCTTTGTATGAACATAAGGGAAGTCGTTATAGTGAGATGTCTTCAAGCCAATCTTGGAAGGAAGCTTATCCAGACATTTCACGGCGCTGATATAGTCTGCTTGAGCTGATTTCGACAACTTCCGCCACTCGACTCTGGTCTGTACTTGAGAGGGCGCGGCATACTGGCTTGGTGCTGCGATAGCAACTGCGATCAACAGGGCAATAATGAATGTTACTGACTTCCTGTTGAAGAGAAATCGAGATGTATAGGAACTAAGGGGTAATTGCCAAGCTTGACTCGATGTGTTCTTATATGTAGTGCGCATTGATGTGGCTACTGCGAGCGGCATTACCGAATTTTGATCACCTGGAAAGGAGTAGCTGGTGGTATTCAATACCTTTGGAGCCAATCAGACGTTGATTGTGCTCTAGCTTAGTGCTAGCACTGTAACCGTCCAGGAATATGGTCTATTTATAGCAGTTTCAGTTTTTCAAATTGAATCTAGCGTCGGACCGCTATTTCTTAACACGAGAAGGCTCAAAAAAGCTCATCTTGAGCCTATAATCCAGAGATCTCTTATACCGTACAAACTCATAAAATTAAGTAACGCCTATAGGCCAATTTAGCTAGATTGAGATCTTCTAATTAGCTATATACCAAATAAAGATCTAATATCTTGCTAAATAGCATTATTAGTTAAATAAGTATAGTGGCTTTAGCTAGCGTGGCACCCATCGGCGCTACTCAATTTCATGAGTTTGCACAGTATCTTGATTCCGAACAAGACATCTGTTTGTTGCTTTATTATTCATAGCTCAGTATGAAATCATTGGCTGCTTGTAGGGTGCAGACTCTTTTAGGATCAGTATCTGTCTCACCTCAGTCAATAAACAGGCATGAAGCTGAATAGATGGAACGCAGGTGGCTGCCTCAAATTGGATCCTGAGACAAAGAGCTTAGATGTCAATACAAATGCACTTAGCTTGGGCCGGCATTTGCTGAATGCCGGGGTTGCGGGGTAGGCTAAAAGTGGCCGAGTTAGGGGCGGCGTCGTCCATTACCGTGGTCTGCCGCGTGACTCCATGTTTATTGTATGATGGACTTTATGCTAGATAGAGTCAAAATGCGTGTTTACTCGTATTACAGAGATCTAACACAAGTTGAGACAGAAATAGTAGAGAGCAGGGGCACAGAAACTTTAGGATGCCTGGATCGAAGAGTACTGACTTGTTCGTGAGAACGGGACTCGACTCCACATCCCGATTGCTTCACGGCCATTGGGGCCGAGTAGCCCGTAATCGTGTTTAAAATTATCATGTATTAATCTTATAAACTTGATCAGCCTGTATTCTCTTAGCTTTAAAGCTTCCAGTTACCTAGATATAACTCACCTTAGTAAAAGTATTAACACTTTAACTTTTCAGTCTAGCCTAAGTAACTTAATTAATAAAACCTTTAATAGTTTAACTTTCTGCTATAGTATATATATAATCCTTCTTAAAGTTATTTAATAACTTTAATTATTAACTTTTAAATAGCTATATATTAGCTTTTTTTAGTTTACTGCCTCAAGCTATAGAGTTATAAGCTTTACTATTTAGTTAATATTATCCTTTAATACCCTAATGCCTTTATTCTTCTTATCCTCCTTCTCTACTAGCTCTTCTAGTGCCTTAACCTTATAGTAAGTAAAGTTCATAAGGTAATAAGTATATAAGTTATTAATAGCTACCTTAAATGCCTTATAACTAAAAAGGGCTAGCTTAGTATAAACTATACTATAAATCTCTTTATCTTTAAAGTTAGCTCTTCTAAGAGATTAAAGGTTATCTTTCTTCAGGGCTTTAAAGTTACTTTACCTTTTAATTTTATATTAACTTATATAAATTAGAGTACTAAATATAATAAAGAAATTATAAATATAATCTTAAGTATTCTAGCTTATATAGTTCTTATTTATAATAGTTTAGTTTATAGTTACTATTTTATATATTAAGATATACTATAGTAATATATATATAGAGATATAAACTTAAAGTTATATCCCTTTTTATACCCTCTTAGTCTCTTCCCTTTATAATGCCTTAGGGCTTATAGTAAGATTTATTAGTTATTATAAAAGCTTCTAGGTAAAAGCTTATATTAGGGGAAAAAATATCATATTGTCATTTATTATCTGTGTTCGCAGCCTAAAGCTTAACCTTATAGGCCGCCGTCATCCATTGAGTAGCCCGTAGCTCACGGGTTATTTGACCCCGCAGTGACCTCCGGGCTTCCTATTATTTAAGAAGACGAATAGCCATGTTGGATTTACAAATGCATTCGCTCTCGAAAGCCTAGGCTTAGAATTTAATCGTAGTCTCAGTTTCCTCCTTTGTCATCTTCCTGCTTGTCGCCATGAGCGGCTTATTTGATAGCATTCCGGACTTCTCTCGAGAAGCTCTCCTCGCAGTGCTCTCACTACCATTATGTCTTCTCTATCTATCAATTAAAGTCAGTCACCGTATCTCCACTCATGCAATTGTCTAATCAAGAGCTTTACAGATCATCGGTCGCTTACTCTTCAGTCCACTTCGATATGTCCCCGGGCCATCCTCTACCAAGCTCACTGGAGCATCAGTTTGGCTGAGTACTATACAAGGCCGTCGCGTTTACGTATGTGCATCTTCGAATATACCCTTCGAGCTTATGTTAATTCAAGAACCGTAATACAGAAGCTTGAGGAACTACACAAGACGTACGGCCCTGTTGTACGAACTGGTCCGAACGAGGTATCGATCAGTGACTGGAGACATCTGCGCACAATCTATCTCAATACCAAGGGAATGATCAAAAACCCAGACTTCTATGAAGCTGCTACATTTGTGGGTAAAGACAACATTTTCCAGATGATGTGAGTACACTTTCCTTTCTATCGCAACCTCCCACGCTCCTCCGCTGGCTTCATACGGTAAAGCCTGATGTCTGACTTAATACCATAGAAATGTCCAACAACATACTGCACGAAGAAAAATGAGTAGTCCCCCATACTCACTGCAGTCCGTTGCGCTTCTGGACCCACTTATCAAAGGCAATGCCCAACGTCTCGCGCAACGGCTCAAAAGCGGCACATCATCCCCCGTCGATGCCTACACACTATGCGGTCTCTTCAGCCTCGAGGTAATCTGCCAAGCTGGATTCGCAAAAGACTTCTCCAACGACACCAATGGCGCAGCAGCTCTCAAGCTCCTCCAAGCAATGGATGGAAGCGCCCTTACCTTGCTCTTTGACGGCGCCCTTCCTTTTGTAGCCAGATTTGATATCGGTACTAAACTGCCAGGCGCCATTGGCGACTCATATCGTAAGCGAGAGTACTGGCGCGAGAAGTCTTATGAAATGGTCGATCATTTTCTGGAGAAGAGTGCCGATGATGAGAAGTATTTGCTTACACCTCTTGCGACTGGCGTTGATGGATACTTAGGGCGCAAACTTACTCATGAGGAGCTTGTTGAGGAAGCTATGGGGTATATGTTTGCCGGATCGGGTACTACATCGTCGACATTGACATATCTGCTGTATGAGCTCTCAAAGCCGGAGAACGCCGCTATTCAGGAGCGATTGCGCACGGAAGTACTCGCAATACCTGATGAGGATATCGTGGCTATCAGAAACAACGCATATATCAACGCAGTCATCAAGGAAACATTCCGCGCTCATCCAACGATTATCTCGACCATTCCCCGCCTACTAACCGAGCCCTTAACCCTCGGCCAATACACTCTACCATCAGGCACTGTTATCGGAATGCAGAATTGGCTCCACCACCATGATGCATCAGTGTTCCCGGACCCAGAGAAATTCATTCCAGAACGATGGCTCAACGAAACTCCCGAGATGAAATCCGCTCTCACGCCTTTTAGTCTTGGTAAGAGAAATTGTATCGGGCAGAATCTTGCGTGGCAGGAGCTTTATTGGGCTGTAAGCGAGGTCATGCGCTCGGGGTTGAGGTTTAGAGTTGCGGAGGAAATGAAGGATTGGGAGATGGAGATGGAGGATCGGTTTAATATAGCTCCGCGGGGGAGAAGGCTGATGCTTACTGCTTCGCTTGTTGATTAGGAGCAGGTTGTTGTTGGAAAATGGATGGTGATTGACTTACCCCGGCTAAAATAACATGATGTTGAGCTTTTTCGAGGTGTGCTAAGCAGCCAGACTGTCTTTATCTAATGAAAGTAAATGCCATAGGCTTGGGACATGTGATACATATTGCGATAGTTCATGGCGACATTGATGATCAATGATAAAGAATTATATTATACAGGCCGTGTGTCCTAATCATGCATTTTGAACGCCAAATACCCAGTTGACAAATAAAATATTTAGTACCGTCTTTAAGTCGCATTATTCTTCGCGTCAGGTATCATATTGCTTCCGCCAGTCTATCATTCTATTCCGTTCCATTACGCCTTCTGCTTCGATACCGCTCTGTATCGACTAGGCAACCCGACATTACTCCTCTCCGCCGGCGGAATACTCTGCGCATATCCGCCATAGGCCGGCAGGGCAGGCTTCACCGCCGGAGCCATGCTTCCACTAGTCCCCGGTCTTGGTGGCATGCTACCCCATGAATTATCAGACTGATGTTGCGCGCCAAACGTCATTGTTTGTATAAACTGCATTTGGTCCTGGATGCCTTGCGGTATTTGCTGATGTATTTGACCCAAGGGGGTTTGAGGTCTCGATAATTGATGTGGCATTGGTGCGCCATATGGTGAAGGCATGTATGGCGATGCACCCGTCAAAGCAAACGGGTTCTGCGGTGCTTGAAAACTAGCACTAGGCGTCCCCCGCCGGGAAGCTTTAGCGCGCTCCTCATTCGCAATAACACTGATCAAACCGCCTGTAAACATGGGCTTCTTCGTCTGAAAGGGATCTTGGAAAGGATCTTGGGAAAGATTTGTTGCGAAAGATGGTAAGCGGAGATGTGAACCGTTATCGGGCTTTCCCTGTGCCGAACCAGGTCTCATCATACGTTGTTGCGCGGAAGCCCGGAGATTGGGGTTGGATCGAACGCCTGCTAAGCGAGACATTCGATCGCGTTGGCTTCGAGCCTGCAGCATCGCTAGCGGGACATCGTCGTCGCTATAATCTTCGGGGATGTTCATCCATGGGCCTTGTATAGAGGGAATACGTGAGTGCTCTATTGATGGAGGTCCTTCGGTCGTCTTCATCATTTGTTGTCGGTACCCAGCGAGGTGCGCTTCTTGACGTTTCCGCTGATCATTTTGCTTCTTTGGCTTGTTATCGTCGTCGGAATCGTAATTGATGTTCTCTTCTTCGTCTTCGCTGTTCTGCTCCTCTTTTTTCTTTCGGTAGGCTTCTTGTGTCATGACACTAGGCGTTGGGGAAGTACGGCCTGGCATTTTGGCGGTAATGATGTGTACAGTAAAGACTGAATGGATGGGATTTGCTTTGCGGGGTAATACAAGGTCACCACAAGTTGAAGGACAGAACGATAGAGAAGACAGTGTATTTTGAAGCGCTGCTGTCCTTTTTGTATACCAGTAAAGTTCGTAACGGACAATGTCATAGAACTGCCGGGGCTTTTGCTACTAGTTTCTACGGAGCTCATCCCTGTTTACAATCAGGTACTAGCGCCCCGTAGCTAACGTCAGATTGATGACCAAAGCGGGTATGGCTTCCTCCCCGTGCAGTCATCCCCCAATAATTCATGATCCAAAGCTGCAAACAGAAACTTTGTGGCTGGCTGTGTGGTTTAAATAGTTTCTACAGAAGCAACGTTTCCTTCCAACAGATTCCTTTGCCTCACTGTCTTCGTATCTGTACACGTCTGTCGTGTTTGCTGACGGTCGGAAAGTCCAGGTTCCGCTAGCGCTTTGATGACATGCGTTTTTATGCTTCGGAGAGACCGTTACATAGCGCATTGAGGCTTAACTGGCCCGCCCCCTCCCCTTTTTTTACTCATCCCAACTCTTGGGACTTTGGCTCCAGCCGGGGTTCGGATAATTTTAGAAACGCTGATAGTTTCAGCAGATTTCTCAGTTTGGTGATATCTTTCTTGCCCTCTTGCATTGTTCCGTACAAAATTTGATCTCTGCGTATTTTGACCTGTGTCATCTCGATACTAAAGTTCCAATTGAACAGAGTTTTCACTTGGAAAGCTTATTGCAGACAGAGTGCATTTTCTCATAAATGGGCCCAGAACTTTCCAAGCTCGCGGGGCAAAAACCTCGTATCCCTTAGGATCCGAGAGTGCACCTGTGAAGTACCCGACCCACTTTTCCCCCTCTCTTAGCTTGATACATCTGGGCTACCGGGAATCGGGGAATTATCAGAAGGGATTTTAGCCGTGATTTTTCATCATTTCAATATTACGATACTATTTACAATAGAGGCTGCCTTTAACGCCTTTAACCCTAACCTTTATGTGGCTATATTACATTCCTAACCCGAGCAACCTATTAATAATATAGCCCGGCTAGATAAGGAGCCTGCTACATAAAGGGGATATCATTTTAAACCTCTCAATCTTAAGGAATGTGATCTTAACATTTCCACAATAGCTTTACAAGCTGCTATGCCAGTTGACCTTTTTCTGCAGTTTTTACCTGAAAAAATTATTAAAAAATAGGTTTAATACACTAATAAAGCCACTAACTGATATTTTTAAGAGAATTATAACTTCTTATGCAGTTAGAAGCCGGTTAACCTCACTGAAGTCTACCTTTTTATTAGTATTATTATATATATTAGTCTGCATTAAGAATCTAACCTTAGGAGCTATTAGGCTTCTAATACCTTTAAAAAATTCCTCCCCAATTATCTAATTTTCTGCTTAATAAGCTAGAACTGATTTTTTTAGCTTTTTTATTATATATAGATTTTCAATAAAGCTGCCCTTAACTTAACTAAGAGTTACAATCCCCTTAATTATTAGAAGGTTAATAAATACTCTAATTTCCTCTAAAATAAGGCGATTTCTTTATAGCAGCCTAGCCTAAGAGTTACAGTTAATAAGTATATAATTAGATATAAGGGAAAGTTAAAAATAACACTTATAATACCTTCTAAGCCTAACCTAACAGGCTTTAAGGTATAGGCTATAGCCTAAAAAGGCTATTTTCTTTAGTAGCTTTTTTATATACCTTCTATAACCTTTAGGCCTATAGCTAGAAATATTATAAAACAGCTGCTTTATAAGCTATAGTAGAAATTATTAAATCTAACCTAAAGTATAGTTATTGCCTTAATAAACCTCTTACTAAGTGCTAGTTATTATATCTTTATTAATAACCTCTTCTTATTACCTTCCCTTTTCTATATCCTTTAAGATTAAAGTATTAGTACTATAAGTATAGCTTATATAAATAGTAGCATTTATAAAGATCTTATAAGCTATAAAAAAGCTAATAATAAAGGTAAGCTAAAGTAAGCTTAAGGTAAATATAAGTTAATTCTAATGCCTAATAATAAGGTTAAAGTCTTTAAATACATTATGCTTTATATTTCCCCTTACTAACCTGTATTTTCCTTCTATTAGGTTAACTAAATCACTTAGAAGGATAATGCCCTAGTCTTCTTCCTTTTAACTGTTTTTGCTAGTTATAAGATTAAGCAATATATAAGAAAGCAGCTTATAATAACACATACATGCGCCTAAGTAATAAAGAGATAATTTAGTAATAAAGGCATCCTTAACCTTTAGATCCTCTTAGTAGCAGCTAAATATAATAAGGAAATAGGAGCTATTAATCTAGGTGACTAATTTAGAAGCTATCACCACTACAATCATCACATCCATAAGGGCGGCTAGAGGGCTATTATATATGCCTTCCTCTTGGAAATAGCCCTAATTAACAGCTATATCATACAGCTTAAAGCCCCGGTCAACTAGGCACATTACAAGGCTTAGACCCGTTAGAGAGAAGGGAGGTTTATAGCGGCCTATTTTATTAATACTATCAGGCAGCTTAATCAAGGTTAAATATTCAGTTAGGGAACAGAATTATCCCTATTTTACAGTATAATCACATTAACTGTAAGAAACGGGCTACCTGTAAAGGCTACTAACACATTTAAATCGATAACCCAAGAGGAAAAAGACCTCTCTAAGAGTCATCTGCAAATAGCCTCAATAGCCAAGCCTAGCAAGGCCAGATAATAAGCTAGGGATGTGATGTATGTAATGTAGCGATTTATAAGTCTAAAAATTGTTAGTACTTCTATTATAGGTAAAATTGAGTGGCAGGCAGGTACCTTAAATATATAGCATTTTAATTAGTTGAGCCCCCTTGTTGGTACTTCAAAGGTGCACTTTGGGATCCTAAGGGATAGATAAAATCGGAGCTTGATATTTTCCGCTAATCAATTGGGGCGCGATGGGGCCTCGGCTGTTATTTTAGGGCTGGGAATGACAAAGCAGGAATTCTCCTTCTCCTTTTCTACGCCAAGCTTTCTATTTATATCGTTATCTAATATTCAGCGGAGTATCCAGCGGAGGGATCTATTTTGAACTCGCTTCATCCTGTTTTCCCGTCAAGATGCCTGCAATATTTCTATCTTTATTATTGAAGTTTGGGGAACTCCATTTACAGTGGCATTATAGCTTCGGGTTCATTGCCGATCGCGACGTGATATCGGGTGAAATGGCATGCTTCTCCAGAATTGCTGATAAGAGCTTATCCTTATCGCGATAGCGATAACACAAATACCCTAGAGCTGCAACACTTATCGTATATCTGTAAGTATTACAGCCATACTATAAATCTCGTTGAATAGGTGTCTTAATATTCGTTCTTATTGAATCAATTAAATGATTATCTGCATTGGTATTCCGTGACAGGGTTGACTTCTAAGCTGCTGCTATGGCACCAACGGTGAGCTCTTAACCATAACCATCATTGGTTTACCCAAGCTTTGTGAGTATCACCTGGCATCCATGGTGTCTCTGGAGTCCACTCAAGGTAGCTTCAAACAATTCAATTGTATGCTGATAGAGTATCTAGAGCCAGAAGGATAATTTTCTTGCTCCTCCACATTAGAAAAATTACGCCGCTGATTAATCGATCGGTGAGTGAACGAGATCGGATGGATGACAACAATGCGCGGCCCGCAGCGGCACGATATTTAGTCTTCAGTAGCTCAGCTACCGAAGCCCAAACAGGCAATAATCTGTCTCCTCCCACAAGCTGAAGACGATCTTTTCTGCATCCTCCATCTCGGACAGTGGTCCATCCGAATTGCCTTCCACTCGCTGTATCGTAACTCGTCGAATACAACGACGAGCTGCCAGATCTACTTTTCTTCCTTTCACAACACTACTAAGGCAATGAGCTGTTTATCGTCTCAATTGGCTCGATTGACCTCACCGCCAGCCATGATCATCACGATTCGAAATGTCTCAGCTAAGCCCCGCCACTGCTAGTTCAAAGCGACAAGTGACAGAAAATTGAGCTAACCGCTCAATTGGGAAGATTGGCATTGAGATACTGAGGTGTCCAGCTGTCAATGGTGTAGACCTGCATGTGAGACAGCATTAGGGCTCTCAATAGGCAGGTTTTGCGCGCGCTGTTGATTGAGCGACATCCAACGATTAATCGATCTTCAGTTCGCGACATTTCAGTCTAACTAATTGAGCTAGCTATGGTACCGATTGCTTGTACTTATGGAGACCTTGACTGCCAGTTCCTTCTTGAGCGGTCAACCGTAGTCAATCCTCCAAGCTACTCAACCATTTCGAAACAGTTACACGTCTAATCATGGCATCCCAATTGAGCTACGAGCTTCCCCCAGAATAGGGCCTCGTCCCGCCCAACCCAGATCCGGATTTAGTACTTCCTGGAGATGCCATTGGAAGAGATCTGGACCGAATTGATATGCCATCTCTCAATGTTCCCATCAGTCGCATCATAGGATCTACACCTCTTGCTTTTCGCCCTGATGTTGAGATCCCAGAACTGTCCGAGATCGATTCTGAGACCGACGAGCAGCCCGGCACCCCGCCCGATGCTGCTACTAGCTTCGCAGACTGGAATAGCACAATTAAGTCCGATAGTCCGCCTCTACAGCGAGCTACAATCATCGGAGGCGCTGTTGTCCACAATCTATGTCTTGTTATTCCAGATGATGACATAAATGGCTTCGCCGACCTTCCCGTCCAGCCTATTCGAGCAAGCAAAGGGCAGCCTGCTCAACTGGTTGCCAAGATCTTGGATGACGAGAGCGAAAAGCCCCCCATGCCTTTCCTTATTCTTCCCGATGAACGCCGAGGCGGCTCCGATATCCAAAGTGCCGGTTTCACTGCGATGAAACGTCCCGCGATTTGGAGCTCCTCGATCAGTCCCGGCAAATCGACGCCGGGGCCAATTTCTTGGGCCCTTTCTAGTCTCAAGGTAGGAGAAGCACCTGAGGGGAAGAAAGATGAGGAAGGTGAGAAGGAGAAGCTTGGTAGGTCTAAGATGGATGAGTTTGTCTTGTCTGGAGATATCGATGACTTTTGGGGGATCAAGGGCCTGACTGCTAAGTTATACAAGTATAAGGGTAAGCCACTATATCCTTCCTGGTAGCAGAAGCCTCCTTAAACCGTGTTCGTGTTGATCATGCATTCGAAATGAAGCTGACTTATCGTTAGGACCCGAGAAGGATGCCGTTGATACACCGGAGGAACCGAAAGATCAAGAGGATAAGACCCAGAATGAGACCGAACAGCCGAGCGGGAAGATGATGCCTTTGTCTGACGAACCAGACACTGAGCCGAAAGATGATAAGGATAACGAAGAGGAAGATGGTGAGGAGGACGATGAGGATGAACCTGCTAGGGAGAAGATTAAGCTGAACACGGAAAGCTTCAGCCTCAAAGGCCAACCCTTGGGGACACTGTTTCCCTCTATCAACGACTTTAACCTCAAGAATCTCCCTATGGAGAATCTTGAACTCACCTACTCCGAGGAGAAGAAGAACTTTCTCTTCAAGCCTGGTCTGCGACTCGAAGTGGACGTCTTGTTCAAGGACAGCCTTGCCTGGGATGGAGATGCCTTGAAAAAGCTCTTTGGACCCAACGACCCTCCCAAGTCCATTCATCTCAGCGCCCATTTGTCGGATACTCGCGACTGGTCCAAGAGACCCAAGATTGAGAACTTGGTGCTTCAAGGATCTCTTCCACCACTTGCTCTTAAGGCCTGGGATCTTCTGAACTTCAGGACGTTGGGTGTCGAGATTACAGCCACCAAGGCGACCAAGAACAAACCATCAAAAGAAGAGTCAGAAGGCAATAAGCATAAAGATAGAAAGCCAAAGCATCAGACTGATGGCGATCACGACAATGGCGGTGGCGAGACGGAGACGGCCACGGTTGCTGATTTCCACGTAGCTGAACAGAAACCGGACGAAGATGGTGGTCAGAATGAGGAGGAAGAAGATGATGAAGAAGGCTCTGACGACAAAGCGAAAGACAAGAAGTCTTGGTTCTTTGGCTTTGCATTTTTCGGAACCGTGCTAATCACCAAAGTTCCCCATGCAAATGTCCCACTGGATGTCAACTATAGGATTGCGAGGGATTTTGTTGCCGAGGATGAGGAAGAGAAGAAAGAAGGCGACAAAGAGGGCGATGGTGAGGATAAGGCTGGTGAGGATGAAGGAGGAGAAGGAGGTGCAAAAGAGAAGGCAATCACGAAGATGGATGAAAGTCCTAAAGGTGATAACAAGGAGATAGGAGAGGATGACAAGAAAGGGAAAGAGGCCAATAAGAAGGAAGAGAAGCCCAAGCATAAAAGGAGTTGGAATCTGCTCATCAAACCGGACAAGTGGGAGAACATCTACGGTATTGAGAACGTTACGGTATGTCCAGATGCTACTTCCAAGACATTGCTAATATCGCGACTTAGATGAAAGATGCGGAGCTCAAGGCGTCATTTGAGGAGGGCGACTTTCGCAGCACGGTTAAGCTGGAACTCTCAGCGGAGCTGAAGCTGGGAGATGGAACGTTCAAAGTCCAAGGACAGATATCGCGAGGTACGTTGGAAACACAATTAGACGGTCAACTACTAACATAATTAGATGACAACTTTCTGGAGGCTGAGGTAGGGGACCTTACGCTAACTGACATTAGGAAAATACACGCACAGATCGCGGGACATAAGCTACCCGAGAAAGAGACGAAGAAGTCAGATGACGAGAAAAAAGCTGACGAGAAGAAGTCGGCTGGAGGTAACGAAATCACATTCAAAGAGATGAAACTCAAGCTGTCGAGCAAGAAGTCGAAAGGGGAGAAGACTACTAGGAAGGCACTTGAGCTCAACGGAAAAGTCACCTTCAACGAACATTCGAGCGCAGTCGGGAGCCTTACCTTTGCGAGTGAGGGAGTGACCGTGCAAGGTGGTATTTCAGACGTCAAGATTCCTGACACCGAGATCATGATTAAAAAGGCGGGCTTGGAGATTTTCTTTGGATTCAAGTCAAAGAAAGTTGAGGACAAACCAGATGAGAGGAGTGACGATGACAACAAGGAGTCTAAGCCAAGTGGAGAGAACAAAACCGAGCTACCCGTTAAGGATCAAGATGGCGAGGTGGTAGAGAAGAGTTTGGTGAAGTCAAGTGATAAACCTCATACGACAACGGCACCTGAAGAGAAGGAGAAGGATAACAAGAAGAAGAAAGTCAAGAGAGGAAACAGGTTCGGCATTCTGGGCGTGGTCGAAATCAACAAGGTCACCATCAAGGTCGGACTCTACACCGAGCAGAAGAAGGACAAAGAGAAGAGGGAGTGGCTGGCATTCGGTGCGGTTGAGAACATCAGGTTAAGAGAGATCTGGGATGCTATTCCAGAGGATAACTTTCTCAATCTGGAGTTGAGGAACATTGCCCTTATCGCTTCATCTCACGAGAGGAAGAAGAAAAAGAAGGACAACAAGACTGAAGATGTAGAAGATGATGATGGGAAGAAAGAGAAGGCTGATAGTGATAAAGAGAAGAGCAATGAGGTAAAGCCCAAGGCGATTGGGAACAAGGTGCCAGATGGTGAGGTTTGGATAAATAGTCTTGATGTGTTCACTGTTGCCGAGGAGAAGCCTGATGACGATTCGAAGGAGAAAGAGGGATATGGGGACAAAGACAAGGAAGAAGAGGGCGAGGAGGATGAGGAAGAGCAGGAAGAGCCAGATAACTGGGAAGTCCTGGGAACGGTTGATGCGTATAACTATCCCGTTGTCAAAGGTGAGTACAGATATGACCCTGCAAATTCTTGAGTTAACATTTTGCATAGGCCTACAGCTATGTGCAACTATCCCCTCCTTCCCGCAACTCGAGGAACTTAACGGGAAGAAGAAGTTGGAAGGACTCACGCTCATCCTATCGATAACTTGGAACGGCAAAATCAGCGCTACCATTGATCTCCCGGAATCTTTCAGAGTAAGCCTCCAAGCACATCCTTGCCGCAACATACTGATGTGTTTTAGCTGCAACTTTCGGATACTGCATACCTTCACAGCTTTGGTACTACTATCGCCGTCAGGTCCGTCACGGGACCAGAGTTGAACATCCACGCAACATTGACCTTGACGTTCAAGGACTCAGACCCCATATCTGTGGAGGGAGTCATTGTCGGAAGCTTCAAGGGTGCGAGAGGAGAACTGTAAGTTTGTTGAGACATCATGGTGATATATGGCTAATTGGGTAGGAAAATGTCTGATGACTCCAAATGGGTCAATCCGTTTGGTCTGAATAAGAACATGATCTTTTCCCAACTCGGATTCGGAACAGGCTTTACGTATGCGACAGTTCTCGTCACTGGACCAGAGTAAGTCTCTACCGCATTGTTAGTCTACCAGACTAAAGAAATCTCAGTGAAATTACTCTCCGAGGACAGGTCGATATTGGGAGGTTCCGTGCGAAGCTCGACATGGGTCTACGCGTGACTAGCGCCGAGGCAGTATTCCAACTCGAGATGAACAAGCTTGATGCTATGGAGATTATTCAGCTCGCTGGCGTCCTCATTGATAACCAAGCAATGCAGCAGATGAGCGGAGCGGAGGGCAAGCTTGTGTTTAAGGACCTCAAACTCTATGTCTCATCTGGCGCTGAGTTCTTAGGTCGTTACTACGATCGCGGTATTCTGGTGCAAGGCAAGATGTGGTGCTTCGGTAAGAAAGGAGAGTTCGACGGTAGGTTTGATGAAAGTGGAGTTGTTATCAAAGCCGGGATCGACAACTTCAAGGTGGGCGGTCTCGAGATCACATCAACGCAAGAAGGAGTTGATCGAGCGACCATGGACATCGAGATGACGAAGGACAGGCAGAAGCTGTTCATTGACGGCAGGATCAAATATTACAGCCTCGAGATCAGCGTGTTTGTTGATCTTGATATCCAACAGCAGTACCTCAAACTTGATGTGAATATCAAGCTGACCGAGAGTTTACTGCTGAGCCTCAAAGCTGATGTCGTGGTAAAAAATCACAATTCCCTTGAGGGAGCTGAGATGAGCTTCGAGGCAATCTTGGAGACTGACATCTTCGGTATTATTTTGCAAGGCATTTCGGACGGTATCGATGCGCTGCATAAGCTAGCTGACAAGGCGATCGACGATGCACGGAGCGACTTGACCAAACGGCTCGCCCAAAAGAAAGCTGCTCTGAAAGCAATGAAGAATGAGCTAGACAAGCTTGAAAAGGAGTGCACTGCGGAAACCTTGAAGAAGCAGGAGGAGATCGACGAAGAGAACAAGTTATTGAGGGGACTTCATGATGAGTTCGAGAAGTACGCAGAGGCTTATAGGAAAGCAAAGGAGGCCAAGGATCAAAATGCGAAAGAGATTCACAGGTTGGAAAATCGGAGAGATGAGGCAAGAAGAAGGCTGGGAGACAAGAAGACGGAGATGAAGAAGAAGTATGACGAAGAGATCGAGAAAGAAAAGGCAAAGAGAGATGCTATGGAGCAAGAAAAGAAAAGATTGATTGATAGTCGAGACGCGAGTTGGGGAGATGCGTTGAGAAGCTATAAGGAGGCGGATAGAAGTTGGAAGTGGTGGTGTTGTGAGTACTCGACCTTTGAGCCACCAACAACTTCTAACCTTGACAGGGCTCGAAAGAGACCGGTATGCTTGGAAGAAGAAGTGTGAGTCGAAACTTTATTGGTGTGCATGGTATGACAAGCCATATTGGGTACGTGCCAGTTGGCCCTTGATACAGTTACACGGATCAACTAACACTTTACAAGACCATCAAACTCACCGAGGCCACGCTGGGTCTCGAAGAAGCACATGCGCGAAAAGCAGTCGATGCAGAACTCCGACACGCAGGAAAAGCCATAATGGACCTTCCAGCCTTCCGAAGCATTGAAGCAGCCATCAACGAAGCAGCCAGAAAGATCGACCAGTTTGGAAGAGCGATTGATGGTCTCGTCAACAGAGGACTCGGAAAGTATCTCGAGGAGATGCTGAAGGATGAGAGAGAAGATCTGAATCGCCAGATCAGACTGCTAGAAGCATTGATGAGAAAGAGCGAGGAGCTCGAGGCTGCTTACGAGGAAGCCAAGAAGGCTCTTGATAAGACCGAGCAGAGACTCTCACCGAAACAAGAAGCCGCGAGGAAGAGGATTGCAGAGATTCAGGCGGAGATCAAGATGTTGCCTGCGCAACATGAGTACATGAACAAGAAGAAGGACTACGAAACCATGGAGGTTCAAGTCAACGACATCGTCGCAACGCTGGATGACATTCAGAGGGTTATTAAGGAGGTATCGCAGATCAGCAAGGATGTTATAAATACCTTGAAGAAGGGAATTCCGCGCGTCACCAAGATTATTGTCAGGGCTAGCAACAGGACGTTTGCGGAGGATAAGCCTCTGATGTTTGAGATCCAGGCTGTGTGGATGGATACACCAGGGACGTTCCATGTCGAGTGGGCGCCGAATCAAGGTATTTCTGTTCTTTACTCACAAGCTGCTGAGAAGTTGGCGACTTGGAGGCATGAGGATAAACTTCCTGCTTTACCTGCGCCAACACCACAACCGGACCCTACTCCACAAGACCCGAAGCCAGAGCCACAAGATCCGAAGCCAGTGCCAAAAGATCCAAAGCTTGAGCCCCAAGATCCAGCTCACAAAGCGAAGATCCATCTAATACACCGCGGCGCAAATAACGACGCAGATTGGCCATACTGGAGCACCTTCAATGGCCAGACCTGGAGCAAGGATACGAAGGTTTGGTCTTACGGGCTGCACATCACCGATGGTTTCTGCCTAGCTTCGTTCCAGAAGAAGCTCTTCATCTTCCACCTGAACCCGCGGGGCAAGTCACAACTGTTTTACGAGTCACACGTATCAGGGAATAAATGGACAAGAGGAGCTGTCACGGCTGTTCCGAATACCGTAACCTCACCAGGCATGTGCGCCGTCACCTTCCGAGGCAAGCTCTACCTCTTCCATCATGGCATTCCTCCGGAGAAACTTCGATACAATGTCTTTGACGGTCGAATATGGGAGGGCGACACTGACATCAATATCGATGACGTCAGAGTGGGCTTTACCGCTATTGTGTTCAACGACAAGATATACCTGTTCTATCTCGTTAAATACGGCCCCTCCTCCGCGAGGTATTCTTATGTTACTTTCGACGGAACGCGCTGGGAAAAGGAACGTACGCTTCTTCGGGCTGCGACGTCCGGTGTTACAGCAGCAGTTTACCAGAACAAGCTGTATCTGATTCATCGAGGCTACGTCGGGGCTGAATTTAGGCAACTGTGGTATAATGTATTTGATGGGGTGCGCTGGACAACGTTTTCTAAGGAGACCGGAGCTATGCGCATACCGGACTGCGATGATGTCGAGGGTGATATTTCTTCTGTTGTATATGAGGATAAGATGTATGTGTTTTATAAGAAGGTGGGTGATTCAGGCGTGTATAGACATGTATTTGATGGGAGTAAGTGGGTTGCTGGACAGGTTGAAGGGGTTCGGACGGTAAACGGAGTGGCTAGTATTGTTCATGAGCTGTCTTGAGAATAGCAGTGCTGGATTCAGAATAGTTTGGAATGAGATATCCAAGTGTTGGACTATCAATCATCAAACACGATCATCCATTGTCTATATCTAAATTGGTAACCGCCGAAGTAGTAGGCCAACAGATGGTAGTCACTTTCCTGACTGCGTAGACCCGGTGTATAGGCGGGGTTTCGCTAGTCGTAGAGTAGCGTGTAGAAAGCCATAAGAAAAGATGCGATAGCATAGCCACTGTTGGGTCTAGTAGATGGTCTTCAGCCAGATGTTACCACGCAGTCCAAGTGTAAGAGTGTAAGCAGCATCACGGGATGTTTGCCAGTAGCGCTTATCATGTTAAGCCGGTAACCAGCTGCTGAAAATAGGCTAGCTTGTGCTTACAGCCGCTAAACCACTGGATTTCCAGGAGTTGTTGCACTGCTTGAGGGATTTATATCGCCCTTATCGGGCCGTGCTCAATGAAGCGTAGCCAGGCTTGAGATCACGGAAAAGTCGGAACATAATTCGTAGAGTCATGGGGCGTCAACGAGTTGCTGCTACTTAAAGAAGGCGAACTCGCCTAATTTCGAAATTTAGTACACTTCAATGGCTGTCAAATCTACGAAGCTTCATAGTACAGCAAGTCTCAGCTTAATAGGATGCAAATTTTAGTTCTTGGATTGCCCCGGACGGGTACACAATGTAAGTCTTTATGGAAAGGCTTATTGCTCTGCCTGCCACCCATTTAACAACTATACCATTACAGCACTCGCTGATGCACTGGAAATACTTGGCATCTCTCCGATCTACCATATGCGAGAAGTGGGCAAAAATAGCCATGCGGATCTCTGGACAGCCCTTCTTGATGAAAAGTTTAGTACAGATGGTTTCTCACAGCCTCCGGGAGATCTTCTCAAAATCCTGTCAAATTACAAAGGTGTCTCCGACTACCCCGCCGCCATATTTGTCGACGAACTACTCGCTGCGTATCCTGAAGCTGCTGTCATTCTGACAGTGCGATCGGAAGATTCGTGGGCAAAGAGCATGAAGGACACCATCGTCCACTATCTTGACAATCGGGTGATTGACAAAAAAACTCCCATGGCGGTCATGTCTAGAACCTACGGCAAGTTCTGTTGGGATAACGACTTTGAGAAGAATGGTGTGGATCTTTTTCGACGACATAATGAGCAAGTGAGATTGGCTACCAAGAAGAGAAAGTTCCTGGAGTTCGCAGTAGGTGATAGTTGGGAGCCATTATGTGCTTTTCTAGAGGTACCTGTCCCTGAGAATATACCTTTTCCTAGAAAGGATGATTGGTTAGAGTATAAGAAACAGATACATAAGTAAGAGATGCTGTTTGCCACGGAATCGACGGATACCGCCAAAGTAGTAGGCCAACAGATGACGGCCAAATGTTACTGAGGGCGGAGACCCTGATTATGTGCAGGTAGCTAATAATGACTGGATCTCTAGTGACTGAGGACTTTTTGACTCGAAGTCGGCAATATTCAGAATTAGCTGGGGGAAGGAATGTTATTTGCCGCATTACATCAACAGGTCGTGCCGCATTGCCGGTCAAAGCGCTGAGTCGAAAGATTTATCGCATAAGCCGGCACTTTCTTTCCGAGATGAACTCAAAATCACGGCCGAATGCACTGAGCCTAAAGACCCATCCTATACTAGGGAAACTCGCCTGTCTCGTTAAGCTTACAGCGCGCTTAGCTGTATACTCTATTTCCTTCGATTAAGCGCGGGTTTCCATGTTTGAAGTAGTAGCGATTTGCTATGGGTTGGTTTTTAGGATATAGAAGCGTGAATTGTGAAGGTTTTATGCGTTGTTTGCACTTACTAGAGCCAACAGTCATCACATGTGCCTTGCGAGTTGTTCCGTTTCATCCGGCCCCCCGCATGAAAACCCTTGTCCAATCCTTATATATAAGCAACAAGCAACAAGCAACAACTAGACCCAACAACCCGCACGATCAACTTTCTCAATCCTTTGAAAAACCAGAATTGCTCGTGAGCAACAAAAACGAGAGAACCTTCCGTAACGAGCAACAACCGACAGCAGAGTCCTCCCAAATATAAAAAGACCGTCTAATCCCTAAGATACACATATTCTCTACACCCTTCCAACCAATACTATGGGTGATCTTCAATTCTTACTCCTTATCTTTGTTCTAGACGCCGCCGCAGTCATCATACGCATATCATCAGGATCATGGTCAACCTCAGCAAAACTTGGGTTACTTGCCTCGCATTTGGCCTTGTTGAGTCGAGTCTTGGACTCCATGTCAAACAAGGTCAACGCGTAGGCTACAATCCTCTCGTCAAGCAATGGAACGGCCCAGACTCCAACCTCACGGCAACTTTGGACCTCGTTGATCCCGGCCACGTCTCTGTGTTTGAGAAGCGTCGCCACATCGATGTCACGGCGTGGGCTACGGTGGCATTGGCTGCTGGTACTACCATTCTGGCTGCTGAGGCAGGCATGAATATCTACAAGCAGGTTGCCGACATTATCAAGAGCAAGTCGAACCACAATTCTTGCTCCATGACTACTGGCACCGACTCGAACGGACATATCATCGAGGGCTATGCATACCTGGCGACTACGAGCAGCCATGATTGCAAGACTACGGCCGAGACGAAGACTATCCTGGCGGCGGTGAAGGACTGTGCTGACTGGCAACATAAGCATGGAGCTATCATGGGCTGTTGTGTGCTGTCTCACGGTGGAACTTGGAAGGGTCACCTGCGTCTCACGTCTCAGCCTAACAAGTACCCAGCACATGCGGTGAACTGTGATTAGAAAGCCAGTTGAGTTAGTAAAACTGTGGGGACATAGTTTACCTTGCTTTCGTCGTTTGTTCGGGCTGGGCTCGGTGAAGAGTTTCTTGGAGACGATACGTACGCTGGATCATTCGTTTGTTGGTTTCTTTGGTAGTCAATCGACTTCAATACTTCCCTTTCTATAGCTAAAATAAAATAAGTTGATTATGAATCCAAGTTCTTAGTACAGAAAAACAATTATCGACACTCGAAGCCTTAATGAGATCGCAGATCCACGAAGCCTCGAAGAGACCGGCTAAAGTGGCGATACTCCCGCCAAGAAGAAAAGGTAGTCGTGCAACACGACTGGATCTTACTGAAGTATGCATTAGTGTTATTGCATATCAATAGCAGTGCATTGCGCTATAGCCTCTCAAAAATCTGTTGCTGTCCAGCCTTCGTTGACGTTGACCGATCGCAACATATGACCTGGCAGAGTAGCGTGAATTGCTCGAACATGATGAGCGGCATCGGATCATAACCACCTTGAACTGCATGTTAGCGGCGCCGTGGTCAAACCCTCCATTGGCCCGAGTCCCAGTGGCCTCTGTGTCTACGATCCCCACGATAGATGGAGCGCTTGCTGCGTAAGCGCCCTCCATTGTGCGGCTCATAAAGAGGTACGGCACGCGATGCAAGCAGCAACTGTAGCGTCTAACGAATCAAGATCACACTTCATGCATCGCTCTACCTACTCAAACAAAATGAATCTTTGCAAAGAAGCTAAGAAAATAGATAGTAAGTGGAGTATAACATGCTTAATTAACGTGCTTGACATAGAATATCATACGGGCCCCTATGTATCCTATCCAACTTCTACCTGGAGACAGTGTTTGATATACGAGGTGAAAAAATCCCAAGAAACCAGTGCTTCATCTTAATAGATAGTCATTGCCCTCATTCAAGTGCTCACTTGTGCCCATGTCCAACTTTCTCTGTTATAATGAATTAGCAAGCGTCCGTCACAGGTCAAACAGGGACTTACCAGTGACGGTCCAGGTGATGTGGCACTCATTCCCATCTCCACCACTGCTAGAGATACTGAAGCTATCGGGGCCAGTGGTGTCGTACGAATTATCACCAATAAAGGGGTTATCGAAGTGGAACTTCAGGTCGCCAGCGGCAGTCTTGTAGTGAACCCAGCCTTCATCACCGCTCATGATGCCATCGGATTCAGCCCCCAGATCGGCAGACTGTCCCTTAGGGATAGTGTCAGGAACGTCTCGGTTCAACATGCCGTGTTGCAGATTGACGGAGCCGCTGTGGAAGTCTTGGCTGGTGTGGTTCACGATGGTGATGTTGGTAGCGCGGGCAGGCATTTTGTGAGTATCGGTGGAGAGGATATGGTGTAGTAGTAGTAGTTATTTGTGTAATAGTGAGCTGTTAAATGAATAAAAAAGAGGACACACTGTTCCTATATATAGTTGAAATAGACAAAGGTGATAAAGCACTGAAGTAAGCTACAGCATGGCAAAGAATGCACACAGAAACTTTAACGAGGTCTCGATCCTCATTACTTGCATCACAAGACATCTAGCTTATCTCTCATTGGGCATGTATTCATGTGTCCCGATTTGCTACATGTTGAGTTGCGTCTAATCAGAGCAGCTATTCGTTTACTGCTAAATAGTAGTAGAGATAGGTTCTAGTTTGAATTGCCATTTTCATCTTGGAGTGAAAGCCACAAAGATGTTATGTGGCTTTCGAGCAAACCTTGAGGGCCGAGCAACCGCGGAAGCGAGCCACCAGCTTCGTTGACATTATCTATTTCGACGCACATGCTCGAGCTCTGGAGTGGTAGTTGCTCCGGGAACTTGGAATGTATACTATCTGTCAGTTTATAGATGTATTTGTTCTTTTGTTAATATTTAAGTAAGACCTTTGTTCGTTAATTATGAGGCAGGCTGGGGAATTAAAATTAGTATTTGTATTTGGGCTCGCTGAGACTGAGAATATTAACAGAATATATTATATCTAGTTACCTAGTTACCTGTAACTTCTCCATCCTTCAGAATAGCTATCTAAATCGAGACAATGAGTTATGGCCTTCTCTGCTGATAACAATTCTTAGTATTACCTTAAAGTTGCAAACATTCGACCTGGAGGATGTCAATTCCCCCGCAAATCTAGAACATGGCGGAGGCGGGTTGCCTATAGCTATGGCCTAGTAACCCTGTATGGCCTGTTGACTATAGGCTAGGGAAGTACTAGCGACACGCGCAACCCGAATGGGCAGAATGTAGAGGCTGAAATTTAGGCTTTTAGCGGATAGAATTTCCGTGTTTCCTTCTATCTGGCAAAGAATAGCGCAAAGTATGTATGGAGGCGCATCTAATAATGATACCATGTGCTCAGTTTTGTTCCATTATTCCCTCTTCTACAGGTAAACGGTTATCCGCTTCCGAGATGAGCAGTAATCTTGTGTTTTAGTGTGTATTACAAGCTGCAATAGGTAGTTACCAGTCTTCTGTAAATAATTCACTTATGCCCTTTGAGTATATCGCCTGCATTTGCGAATAAGACTAGTATTCCCTTGAAGCTCAAATAAGCGAAGACATACCTGTAGCAGTGCTATTGACCTCATTGGCCATAGTATGCTCGGGTACAGCCGCTTCCTTTCCGTCTTTGGTGCCCCCTTCGGGCCGCTGGGTATCTGATCGCGGGCCCGGGGGTTGGACAACTCCAGGAGCGTAAAACATTTGACCTTTCAACTTTGCACTGGCGATCTCGCCAAAGGATAAACTACCTCCCGTGCTCCTTTCACTGCTCCTCTTAATGGGGATAGTCTTGGAAGGTTCGGATGGCATCCCTATTGTATATCTTGAAGGACGCGAGGACTGGAGAAAAGTAATAGCAGGTAAGAGTGTAGGACATATGCGAGACATAGATCGGATTAGGATGGATTTTCTTGCAAAAGAATACTGGACAAAGTATTGAAAAAGAGATAAAAAGAAGGACCTAGCCATCTGGGTAGCTTTGGACCCGATGCGATGAGTTTAGGAGGTATACCCCGCATCTGCCATTCCAAGCATTCAAGCCACAACAGCAACTTTGTCAACCAGTTAAATATTGACGATAAATTAAACACAGCGAAGTTCCCGGATAAACGGCCGCAGCCATGTTTGCCTAAATGTCGGGCTGAGCCACATACTCCACGCTACAGCGATTCGGACTGCTCTAGGCCTAGATGTTCCCAAGCCAGCATGGACGCCATTGAAGTCAGTCACTTCACGCCAGATCTGCTGGGTTCACGCAGCCTCAGGTGTCATTTCATGGTCAAGATTGTCTGCCAATTGCACATATGCTGTATCTACTCCGTACTGTAGTTTGCTGTACGTCTGCTTTCGACTATTTGGGCCGTAGAATTGTTTCACCTGAGCTCTGAGATTATTATACATTTACACCTTAATTTGAGCGCGGTAATAGATCAATCGCAGCCAATCGAAGCCGAGTTCCTTGCTAAAGAAGCATTCTGTTTCCCTTCTTCTGCGAGTATGGCCTCTGTAAGCTGCCATTCCCTATGGAACAGATCTCACAGAGACGTGCAATACTGCATTTAGTGTTACAAGGGGCAGGGCGTTGAGAGAGTTAATGGTAATAATAGCTAGGGACGTGAGTTGTAGTGAGGTAGGCAGGGCGGTAATTAAGATATCAAGATATTGCCGCCAGAGCCAAAATGGTTGAGCATGGTGTTTCTTAAGGCTTTGTGAGATAAAGGAGGCAGTATCGTCACTGTACGGGTTCTGTAGATAGGGAACCATAGCCAAGATCCTTTAGACTGCAATCCGGTACAAACATCTGGAGATCCAAAGTATGCAGTTGCAGAGTGGCAATGTGTTTCTGATGACAATTCTTAAGTCAAGACAGATCTGTGCAAGGACAGCGTCTCCCCGCGCTGAAACAATTGTCCAGAACAGGATGCAGCTTTCTGACCTCCCTTTTCTGAACCCGCTTGAAGTGGATATCAATCTGGCCCAAATGTAACATTATATCCCAGTTCATTCGCCAGGTTTTAGTCACATGCTCATCAGCAAGGGCCGCCATCAGCGATAAGCGCTTAGATAAGAAGAGCCCTGTCCTTTAACCCTGACTAACAGAATATTCTCTTTATACATCGCGAAATTTGTCGTATTTGCGGGGGTACTAAGGCACACCTAAGCTCTTTCTACAATAACTACGAGCTAAGGATGTAGAAGTGTTAACTAGTGCCGAATTAAAGTTTATCTCTGCCAGGTTTTTCGCTTAGAAGAAAAGTGCTCCCTGGCGGTCCCATTCGCGACCTTATTTTATTTTTGTATGTTGCTCCTACACCATTGGCATACCTACAACACGGCACTGCAGCTCAGAACAACTACAAGTATTGAAGGCTTAATCTGTTACACACATGGACTGCCAGCAGAGTCCCTCCCATAAGGGAGCACGATATCCAACAAAACATCGTCGGCACTACCCTCGGTCCAGATCTGGTTGTCTTGTCTGTCGCACAAGACGCAAAAAGTGTGACGAGACAAAGCCTTCCTGCTACTATTGTGTTCGAAATGCTCAAATCTGTGTTTGGCCTGACGAAGATAAACCTGAGAAGGCACAATCACAAAATTGCTTTGACAATAGTTTGGGCACGAACTCTAATGCTGATAGTGCATCGGCAATCGCGAAGCCCAGTCTCTTCACAGTATGTTACCGACACTAATATATCATGCCTACTCTGCATCAACTGATTAATTCTCTATAGCCAGCCTCCTTGCAAACACAGATACTAAAAAGATTTTTCTATGACTGGTCAACTCACGCGAATATCCCGTCTGGACACACTTTATCATGGTATAGCCGCCTTCCTCAGATCTACGCCAACTCCAGCGTAAACAGCCTGCTGCACAAGTCGATCAATGCATTAGCCAATGCCAGCTACGGGCAGAGATTCAACTCTAATCAAGCACTGAAGGATGCAACTAAGCTATATGGAGAGTCGATACATATGCTGAGAGATAAAATGCATGACATTATTGATTCCTCTCACTACTGCGAAGTCATGAACTCTATTATGGTCCTTGGCGTATATGAGGTAAGCGGCGCTAAATTGATTGGCTGTGTGACTATCGAAACCCTATTTGCTGATTTACATCAGGGCTTGGTAGATGAGTCCATCGCGCTTGAAGGCTCTTGGGTGTCCCATATCAGCGGAGGCTGTACCTTGTTAGAACTACGGGGGCAAGCCAAAATCATAGACTCTCCCGCAGACTATGAGGTATCTATATTCATTTTTCATGCAAATGGTACGTCCGCCCTTCTGTATTTCCTTGTGTGTAAATAATGAAGCTTATATGACTGTAGATACATATTGGCCTTGTGACCGGCCAAGGACTTTCCATACCATGGGAATCAGTAAAGGAGCTCTGTTTACCAAGGCTGCCTTACTTCTACACGCATACACATCTGATTTACCAGTCTGCATTTCTTTGCATGGAATGGAGAACCGCCTTGTTGACTCGCAAAGCGGATCAACATATCACTCAACTATCTACCATTGTGTCTCAGGCCTTGACCTTAGATAAGCAGCTTGAGGAATGGGCTCAGAGTGTGCCTCCTTCTTCGAAATATGCGGTGGAACCTGTATCGACCGATACCCAACCTGAGTGGTTAAGACCTTTACTCAACACACCGTGGAGGCCTCTCAATTTGCACACATACTCATCGCTCTCGAAACAGATCCTTTGGAGATTCTATTGGATGGTTCGAACTATCCTTAACCAGGCCCTTTTGTTCACCAACAGCATGTTCGAACAAAGCAAAGCAACGCGGAATCCGATTCTCTGTCAGGCCGAAACGGAATCTAAGCTAATTTCATTTACCGATAGCTTATGTGACTCTTGCCTCTCGACTTTCGTGGATATCGTCAAGCAAGATCCGCAATATCACAGAGCTGAGGCTATCCCAAGTGTGTTAGGTTACATCACACTACAGGTTTTGCCCACTATCGGCTTATGTCTGGAGCAAGTTAATATCATTGGTATCGATCTGTTGGGAAGAAGAGAATGGGTAGCCAGGATGAGGCATTTTCTCCGGGTTCATCTTGGCATTGCAAAAGGTGCAACAGCAATACCTCCATCCCTTAACAGTAATATTCCAATTCAGATTTGGGGGGTTTCATAGGAGCCTACCTCTGCTTTTAAGCATGCCTATAGAAAAAGAGGTAAGCATAAATACTAAGGCTTTATAAAGTTCTATAAATAATAGGGGAGAAGGATAAATGATTTATTATGATTACTAGCTCTGTATAGTTTATTCTTTTGAGCATGAATTGCCGGTGGGTTGATAGCCGCTCATAAGGTTAAGGTTTAGGTTACGAACACAGATGATGAATTGAAATCAACTCCTGACTCGTCGTTTATGTAATGCAGTATCCACTTCACGTTCAGACCAGACCATAACGATGGGACTTTTGGTTTTTGCTACCAACAACCAACAGCTTGTTACATCAATTAAGGGCCGTGAACTGCGCTAGACAGGGATTGAGCTCGGTTATAGTGTTGGTTCAGCCGACTTGGCGTCCTTGGCCCCTAAGTTATAATTTTAATTCCGAAGTCTTATTGGCAGACCCATTCAAACGATGCGAGTGACACATGATTCCGCCTCGGTCACGATCATCATAAAGCGAGCGAAGCCGCTCTTTGCGGGAGGGTGTTTCGAGAGCCATCGTTCCATTCACTCGTTTCGAAACCCTCCAATTTCACTCTTTCGATTGTTGGGCCATTGACCAACTACACCATGAAGTTATCCACGATCCTTCTCACTTCTCACCTCCTCTGGAGCGCGAGCGCCTTCCTTGCTTATGAGGAACATGCGGTAAAGCGATTGGTGGAGGAGTACGACCTACCCGAGGCCTGCGCAAAGGTCATGCTGACAGACATCGACTGCGATGCCAGCCTCGACGACGCGGGAAGTACCGGATGGCAGGGCTCGATTGAGGAGGGCGACGATTTCAAGATCACCGATAGCATTTGTGCCAAAAAGTGCGGCGACTCCCTGAACAAATGGACCGCGTCTTTTGCCAAATACTGTGAGCCAGAGGGGTTTCGTCCGGGCAATATGATCGAGGGCCGAAGACAGATCTGCGACAAGGATGCCAAGACCGGAAAATACTGCAACGGTGCGTAAAGAGATTCTTCACACTGCTTAATGCTAATTATTTCTCAGCTATCATCGATTCGTTCCCCGAGTTGGACGATGACGAAGAACTTCCCGCCAAGTACCTCTGCGAACCTTGTTACGTCCGACGTCTCTGGGAATTCGACATCAGCAACTACAGCCCCGCCAACAGCTGGATCGTCACCCAAAGGGAACGTATGGACGAGCTATGCCCCAAGTCAGTGCTCGTTGAGAAAAAGGCGTCAACTATTCTTCCGCACACAGGTACCATGGCGCAGCCTTGGTTGGAGTCCACGCAGACTCCAAGCAGTGTTGACAGTGGAGCTGAGACCACCTCAACTCCGGGGAGCACTGAAACCGCGTCATCAACGACCACTGCAGTGCCTTCTGTTACTGCGGCATCTGAGACTAGCGCGGCTGAGAGCCTTGGAAACGGCCGGCTGAGAGGCCAATGGTTGCTATTACTTGTTTTAGGGATGAATGTCTTTTATCTGTGAGCTTCGGACACTCCAATAGCTCCTTGTTAGAGCAGGGCATAGCTGGATAGCATTGCCGTCTATTTCTTAGACCGGGTTCCTTGCTCTTCTATTCTGCTGTGTTGTACTTCTTGGATGTAGTCTACTTTTTACATTTAATGTCAGACTTACTGGACTCTTGGAAGAGATTTCTGATGTGTATTGCTACAGGCCGGTAGCGGCTGCTTATCATTAAATTTTGCCACTCAATGGATATATTGCCTTTTAACTTAGGAAGCAATGTTCTTCAACACATAAGCTTGAACGGAGTTGTTCGCAGCCGCCTTAGCCGTGCAAGATTTGTGATACCCCAGCCCCCATACACTAGCCGAGGAATAACAGCCCGAAGCCACTGAAGAACAAAGTGAGAATATGCAGGCAGCCGGGCGCTGTTGGCCCAGTTGGCGCCAGCAAGTTATGGCTACTATTATTAGTTCAATCCACCGCTATGGATGTTGTATCACCCCAGAGCGGGTGCATCTATCAGTGGTCTATCTCGACGGACCTATCAAAATCAGACATCAGCCCGAAATTTTCAGCTTTCCTCAGGAAGCTGAAACAATATTGTAGCAAGTGCAGCTTTAGCGCAGGTTGTTCCCACGGGGGCCAATTACAGCTCAAGCATCCACAGCCTGATTAGATACAATTGACAAGATGGCCTGGAATACACGTCGATGGTGCAGGCGAGATCTGCAAACCCCTCGCTGTAATTAATGCCTCCTTATCCTCTTCCTCTTCTTGTTTCTTTCCCATATCTTTAGGTCTCAAAGTTACTGCCCGCCCGAGTGTAATACGATACAACCTGCCCAGCATGCGAGGCGACAATGAACACGACCTTGGGACGCTTTATTCTATTGATACGGGAGCTGATTCTTTAGTACCATTGGTAGGCAATCTTCTACGCCGCGTTTGTAATACGTTCTGACTAATAGTAGGTTGACGGACCATTTGTCGCTGCTGGCCCCCCGAGCGCACAGCCACGAGACGAAAGTGATAATCGACCCAATGACAAGAAATCTCCAAAAAGACGAAACTTCTTTCTCTCCATGATGTACACATGGAAATCTAGGTGTCTTTCCTTCGTTCGGAAATTCTTTCCCTCCCGAAGCACAAGAATCTTAGCTTTATGCCACTTCTCAATGCTGCATCTACCAGCCGCCACCATCACACTTACACTTCTTTCCCTCTACATCGCCAAGATTCGCTGGGATGAACCCTCATCTGAATCACTGAATGCTCTTCAATTTGCGGCCAAAGCGCATGAAGTAGCCATCCTCATGTCCTTGGGAGATATCCTCCTTCACCGAATATCTTACGGACTCAGTCGCCAGGATGTTGGTGTTCCCCTCGGTTTCTTATCGTCCGCCTTGTATCTATCTTCACCGCTTCGTTACCTTGTCAGTCGCCAACTATGGGTTCCAACATTTAGACCTGGTAGTAACGCCAAATACCAACGGGTAACAGGCGTCCTGGTTGTGTTGGTCTCAATTCTCTGCATGAGGGCCAGCCCACTGTCTGCCATTGCTATGATACCGCGCCTTGATTGGTGGAAAGACAATATGTTCAATCCTTTTGACAAGGAGGATAATGATGACTACAGCCCACTGATTGAACGGATACCGGCGGTTGAGTACCGAACAAACTTGGATGGCAATTCTGGGCCATTGATAAAAAACATTATAAGTGCCTCTTTTGATCCCCGAGACACACTTGTCGATGCAGGCGTTGCCGAAGAAGGCCCTAAAACTGAGTTCGCCAACTGCACTTATTCGAACTATGATGAACTTGATTCACTTATTTCGATAAGATCTGACTCAGGAATGGTCTCCGGTACACGTCCACTGTCATTTGTGACTTCGGGTCTATTGGACGCGTCTATGAATGACTTCAGCGAAAGTTCTGGCATAACGTGGCTCACTGTTTCCCATCAACAAGCTTTGGGGTCTGGGAGTGGCATCGCTTGGAAACAGCCCGTCGTCACTGTTGAATGCAACTTTAGCTCTTTGGTGGACGAGAACGCCTGGGAGTATTATTTCTTATCGCTGAACAAGAGTGTCCGACTTAGTGCGGATAACTCCACGGCTCTCGCAGAGTTGCGGAATCGCACAACTGTTGATTACCGATATCCTAACCTGCGGACCAGCATGAAATTGCCCATAAGTGCCGACATCCTTTTTCGTACCACAGAGGAGTGGGGTACTGAATACACGCTTTGCGTGATACTTGCCAGTTGGTCCGAGGCCGATACGTGGATTGAGTCACCCTTGTCATACAACCCGATTTTTAAGTTGAAAAGACCGATATCAAATATCACTGAGGACACACACGGGGACCTCATACATATGGACGACAAGTGGATGGAAGGAATCTCTTCGTTCTCCGACAAATCATTTTTCGCCTCTATCGCAGATTGGTGTGCAGCTAAGGGGACTACTAGGTGCTTTGAAACCTTTCTCACTCTCCATATAACAGACGCACTTGCGCAAGCAGGAAACAATAACTCTTGGCCCGAGTATTTTTCTGACGCGAAACAATCAGATGAAGCATCACAGGACGCGATACTTTATACTCGGTACTACTACACATATGCCTATCGCTTTGGAAGCAGCCGCGGCATTCTACTAGCGTTTACCTTCCTCCTCTTACACGTGTTGATGGTCTTCGTACATGTGGTCGAAATTATCTTGTCCGAGGATCCCTGGCATGGCTGCGATTGGGACAATTTCGGAGACATGCTGGTTCTTGCTCTTGCTTCCAAGCCGCCAGTTGGCACGAATGATTTGACTCAGGAATCTTCCAAATTTGAATTATGGAGAAAGATTGCTACGGTTGCTTCCGAAGGCGACGAAGGTCATCGTCAGATTCGTCTGAGAGAGGCGAAAGGGTATCGGAGAGCAAATCAAGAGGAAGACGGTGCTTGAGTAGAATGGATACTGCCGCCTTTTGGTAAATACAGGACATCAGGATAGGACGAAATTGCCATGCCTAATAGTAGATAATAATACTTGTTTTTGGGCTTGCTGTATTGAGCCTCCTGGCTCGTACGGTCCTTGCCAACAATAGTTCGGTTTACTGGATTAGCTGACATGTTGTTTGTTGAGTTGTGTTGTGGTGTGTGTGCAAAGATGCAAACTTAAGGTTATATCCCTTTTTATACCCTCTTGGTCTCTTCCCTTTATAATGCCCTAGGGCTTGCAATAAGATTTATTAGTTATCATAAAAGCTTCTAGGTAAAAGCTTATATCAGGGGAAAAAAAAAAAAAATCGTGTTATCATTCATTGCCTGTGTTTACAGCCTACAGCTTAACCTTATAGGCCGCCGTCATCCATAGTTGGGCTTGCTGTCTGACGGATACCTATTGGTTGCCCTTCCGAGGTTAATAGTACGGCAAGCTACTGTCAGATTAATGACCGATTGGCTATCGTGGCTTAAAGAGCCTATCTATGAAATATCACACATGCAATGAAGATCTTACTCGTAATTGAATTTTAGACGTATTCCGTTTCTTTGCAGTGAGCCCATCCGCATGTCCAGATCAAAATGGCCATTCCTAGCATCTGTATTCAACTACCGAGTGAAGCCGTAACCCAGATGGTGACTGACTAAGTCACCGATCCATATTTGCAATTTGACAAGCCTGCGTTAGCATCATCATGGCACTAAGAAACAAATTGTACTTACTTTGTAAGAAAATCAAGATATCAGCTTAAAAACCCAAGACTGAGACAACTGCGGATTTCTAATATAGACTTCATTACTGGCTAGAGGTATTGTATATGAGTCTAATTAACCTTTAAAAAAGCAATATTTTACACTTTAAAACATTCATATCTGTTGCTACCTTTATTAATCCTCCACTTTAGGAACTTCGTTTTGAGACTTTTCAGCCGATCTTAATCGAGATAACAAGCCTGTAAACAGAGAGTCATTTAGCCTTTAATAGTGACATTTCTTTCGTAGTCGAACTGTAATAACCTCTGCCCGTACAGGGATACAATGTTGGGAATAGTCTGCTGAAGATAACTTAAAGGGCAGACTAGAGCTACTAGTTATAAGCATAACCTTAATGCAGAGAGTTGGTTGGTGTAAGGATAACTTCTCCAGAAGTTGTTTGAAGGCCGTTAACCATGAAAACTCAAATTCCGAGCTTTCAAGTCGCCGGTCAAGGATTCCAAGATCGATGATCATGTAGACCTGCTTGTTAAAGGCTGAAAGCACCATGCCAAGCAAATCTAGCCACTCTGTTTCGGATCTGGCGCAGCTAACAACGGTGCAATTAAGTGCCATAGACCCTTGGGTCTGAAAACCTTTAGTATGCTGTAGAGCTTGCTTGACTAGATATTTCAGAATATCGATATTAGATACGCAGTCGGGAGCAATATCCTTTGAATGGTTGATCTTTAATGCTAGCAGGCAGGGCACATCTGCAGCGCGTAATTGTTGGATGACATCAAGACAAAAGAATCTCAGCGCAACTCGGGATGGAAAGTTTCCCATAATGAGGCAGATTTCGGACTTTGGCGTTGCCGTCCATTGACGAAGCTTTAAAGAAGAGAAAAAGCTGCTCGGAAGTTTATCGAAATTCTGTCGTCGCTTCAGAGAAGTCAGATACCGGACGGTCTGACTGGGATCCCAAATAGTGTGATTTAGGTCGCGAGAAAGAGATATTAAAATTTGTGAGAACTGTAGATCACTCAGACGATTGTTCGTGTTGCTCAAGGCGGTGGAGTTCACTCTTTGCATTAGCCTAAAGACGCCCAGTCATTTAAAAGTAGAGGACTTACAGCTAATCATATCTTTGATAGAAGCAAGCTCGGCGCTGAGATGATTTACCTTTCGGTGTGTTTCTTCGGCAGTTGCCTTGATGTTCCGAACATCAATAAGGCCATTAGTAGCTCCGATCTGCTTAATAACATCGGAATGATATCGAATGCTCTCCAAAATATCGCTGTACTGAAGTTCGAACGGTGTAACCACGCTTTGCGCAATGCGCTTGATGCTGGAAAACCGGCCCTTCTCACACCAGTTCTGAGCCCTTATGAAGAGTTGTATAATACTTGCATAGAGATTTGCTAGCGCAGTACGAATTCGGGGAGTAGCATAAAGTTGTGCAGTGATGTCTATATCTGGTAACAAATCGCTAATCTCTGTGAGTGCCTTAGCGATACCGACTGCATGGTTTTCATGCTCAATGGAGATCTTTGAGAATGGTTAATATAGAGTCTATTACTCAGGGGATATAGCGGAAGATACCATAAACAGTAGTTTCATCATTCCCCAGGCAAGCGAGACGTATTCTGGATGGTGCTGAACCATGACATCAAGAACGCGTCCGTAATAGTGTATGCGGCGTGAGAGCCGATGCAGCCAAGATGCTACACGGGAATTCCGGTTGCTTTTATATCTTTCGAATGTGGCCTCTACCGCCACTTGTACACTCTCTAGAGAGTCGGATGAGTCACTGAGAAGCTGTGATGCTTTGGAGAATTGAGATGCTGTAACTGCGTTTTTAGCCATCTCAAAAGCCTCCTTAATAATGACATCCGTGCTGAATTCAGAAGATGAGCCTTATGCTATAAATGCACAGTTTAGCTATATTAAGAGTACTCACTCGTCTAGACTCGTTTGATTGACAATGAATGATCCTTGGAAGGCTGCCATTGTGTGGAGGAAACAGGTCGAGGCCTAACTTGATATAGAAAAGAAGACCGAGTGAGCCAAAATAGATGGGAGGGTAATGGATAAAAAAAAGGCAGAGTACATCTACTACAGGAAGTAGTTCGGGGGCGAGGAAGGCGGAACAAGGACAGGCCGCCTAGATTGTAATTTTACACAGCCTTCGAATTAATTTCAAATTTTCTACTGGCTCGGACAAATCATGAAATATGCAAATAAGCCCCATGTAACCTCGTGCTCATCCTTGCCTGGCAAAACAAAAGACAATTACAGTCCACCCTTAGCCCCCAGGATGGCCAAGCAGACGGCTGTAAGCCCAAACACGCCACATCTTACTGCAGTCTGGATTGGCCCGCCTGGCCCGATCCTGGAGGTCATTTGATGCCTGAGCCCCCCATCCATTGTATTTCACCTGTTGTAACTGGCACATTTCTGCTGTGTGAGTGGGTATTGTTATTCAGCTGATAGAAATAACCCAATCACTACTTTTGTGATTTAGCCGAAGGGGCTTTCAAGGCGCCTCTGATGTAATTAGACCGGCAGATTTAGGCGCCATTGGGCCTTCATGCGTATATGTCTGTTGTCCACATCGAAGTCGGGCCGCAATATCAAGTAACTTAATGCTCCTCCAGTATATCATTTGTTGAGAAACTGGAGTTTGGCAATCGATAACATCCCTACCATCAACTTCATATTCAAGCAATCAAGCTGGCGACCCCAAGAAGCTCTGCAAAGGGCCTTGCTTGGCCTCCTAATTATCTTCTAGAGCTTGTCCAAGATTACGAGGTTTATGATTCATCTTGTAGTTCGGATCCAGATTACGAAAATGAAGGTGTCTCTATAGTAGAATCACGCATGAACTTCGAAGAACGAACTCAAACACTCGTCGATCGGGCCATTACGTACTTGGATTGGATCTCAGAACAGGCAACTTCCCCCGATGAGGAGCTTTGGAGCGGTGACATAACAGATCAAGAAGTCTTCCAAAGAGCGGTTACAGAGTTTGTTGCAAAACTGAAGGAAGCGATAGTCAAGACAACCGATTGCTTGGTAGGGTCCCAGAAGCGACGCTTACAAGAGGACTTGCTAGCTCAAGTCAGTGCAGTCGAAGAGGAAGTAAGAATAGAGATTAAAGACGGCTTCTGGCTGTCAGAAAGCGAGGATACCGGCTCGGAAGAGGATGAAAGCCAATCAAACCAGTCAGCAACTGAAGAGCAGACAGCACAAGCCGAACAAGCGGAAGCAGCAAAAAAGGCCGAAGTAGATCGACAAAATAAAAAGAGCGAAATCCGTGCGAAACTATTGAAAAAGAGGGTCAGGAAACTGTGGGCGCATTTGACAATCTCTAGGGACGAGACTGCAGCAAACGACTTTCGCAAGGAACAGCTACTGGCCCTTAGGTCCCCTAACGCAAGTGCGCATGCTGAAGCAGGAAATAGCGTTGTTCAAGGGCACCTGTCATCATTAACAGGGCAGAGTCTTGGCATACTGCGGAAAGGATTGTGTAACGCCGAACAAGGAATCATCAAAAGCCTTTCGGAAATGGACTCCCCAACCTTGGACCTCGGGGTCCCTTTGGGCTCCGCATCGGCTTCCAAAGGAGATGACCCTTTTCCAGACGTTACTGGACAAAATAGTACCATGGAAGCAGTTGAAAATGAGGATGTTGCAACTCTGAGAAAGAAGGTGGAGTTACTTGAGCAGCAGCTTAGTCATTCTCAGAACCCTACAACTAGAAGGGCCACTTACCAAATATTTCACTGCTTGAGAGACCAAGTCGAGGGATTTTGGGCTACATATCTTGATGAACCAACTTGGTACATTGATCAGAATGAGGGAGCTAGTTTGAGGGCGAGCTCTCTTATCCATAATGTATCAGGATATCTTAAAAATCAGTTGGATACAGCATTTGTGGTAACAAAATTCTACAAGTCGGTTCATCAAGATGGGGCCAAACAAGCTATGCGAGATGGCCGCACTCTTCCAAAGCCGAAGTCATTTGAAGAGAGAATACAGCTGTACTCCCAAGACATGATTACTGCATATAACGAGTTTGTGGACAAGCGGCCAGAGCACGAAAGAAAGGTTGAAGATTTCAACACTCACGAGTTCTTCAAAGCTCCTTATTTGTCTTGGCATCGATGTCGTTCGCCGACTGTTTTGGAGGGACTCACTTCCCAGAACTACTATCTTATGAAATTACTCACGTCTTGGATTGATGACAACTATGGTGAGCTTTACAATCGCGTCGAGGAGCAAAGAAAGAGGAGCGTGGTGTCACCAGAGACTTTGCAGTTTCTCATTCGTCCAGGCGATGTTGTCGTCTGGAAAGAAAAGAAGGAACTAATGGCTGTTATAGCCGGAAAATGGCCCAGTCTTATCTCTGAGCCAGACGCGACCCATGGGAGCGACTTCAGCAAATGGGCAAAGTATCCAGATACAAGCGAAACAACCCCTACTTGGACCTGGAGTTTCGAGTCCCGTGACATACAATATGACGGTTCATTTTATTACCAAAAAGGCTACACCCAATCAACGTTAAAGGCTAAATCGCTCCAGAGTGAAGTTTCCATTACAGATCTAAGCACATATCCTCTGGAGTATGTAAGCGATGAGTGGAAGTCGGATCTTGAGAGAAGAGGGAGAACTTTCTGGAGTTGCCGAAGGAGGCGACTTGTATCGTACGAAGATGACCGAGGGTTTTATGGAGTAAGTTCAAGCAGTCACACGCGATGCATAGGAAGACAAGCTGACGCTCATATGAACAAATTAGAGCGGTGAGAGGTTCATGGTTGATTTTGCCACGTACGAAGAGTTGCACTCGGACACGCCTAGCTTCAAGCGATCATATCCCATGATTGACGACCCAGATTGCGAAAGAATGGTAAGCCACTCCATGGATTCCGATGATCCACCATCTGCTCCAGAAATCTATATTTTCCCCAACTCTATCGTTGCATATAACCTTCGAAGTAAGAAATGGAGTAAGTAATATTGGATCCCCTATCATTCTCACATCTAACAATCGTGTAAAAGTCGATCTAGAAGTCGATAAGATTCGCGAAGTTTCCTGGAACAAAAAGTCTTTCAACCATCTTGTTGTTGATGCAGAAACCAAGGAACTTGTCCATGCTCTTGTCACAAACCAGATTGCGCGTGAGAACGCGACCGACATAATCGACCGCAAGGGTAACGGACTTATCATCTTGCTCCATGGCGGACCTGGGACAGGCAAAACCTTTACTGCCGAGAGCGTAGCAGAGCTAGCAGAGAAGCCGCTCTTTCGCGTAACATGCGGCGATATAGGAACCAAGCCTGAAGATGTAGAGAAGTATTTGGAGTCTGTCCTGCATCTAGGGAAGAGCTGGGGCTGTGTGGTTCTCCTTGATGAGGCTGAGGTCTTCCTGGAGCAACGGAGACTCACAGACCTAGAACGGAACGCGCTTGTCTCAGTCTTTCTACGCGTTTTAGAGTATTACGAGGGTATTCTTATTCTTACATCGAATCGTGTTGGAACGTTTGATGAGGCATTCAAATCACGCATCCAGCTCTCGCTTCACTACGAAAACCTCACAGAAAGCCAGCGTCGCCGTGTATGGAAGAACTTCATCAACAGGCTCGAGAGCTTGAGTACGAGTGCCCCAGCGAATTTTCCCAAAAGCTCCACTGCAGCCAATGATCCTATAGATATTGACTTTGAGGATATCGACTGCTACCTTCCAGAACTGGCAAAACATGAGATGAACGGGCGGCAGATCCGCAATGCGATCACTACAGCACGGCAGCTAGCCCAGTTCAAAGGAGAGAAGATGGCAAGCCATCATCTTCGGCATGTTATCAAGGTTTCGAACAAATTTGATGCATATTTGAGAAAGGTGCAGGATGGCTTATCTGACGATGATGCAGCAAGAGGGTATGGAATAAGGTAGTAAAGGAAATAGGAAGGGTAACAAGTGATTAGTCTTAACAGTATGAAGTTTTCTTGCATAATTTAATAGTACTCATGAATATATATCAAGTAAGCCCAAAGGCCTGCGTAGAGCTTGTATCTATCAAGTAAGCTCATTTAACTAGAATAACATATAGAGGGGTACTTTGCTAGGATAGTAGTATTACTATAAAGAGACATAGTCATTGCACAGATCCGGAGGGCATGATAGATGAGAGCTGCTCTTTAGAGAAGCATAATGCTATTCAAGAACAACCATGGGTTGTGATACTTAATGAACGATTAGGATGTTGGCGGAGCGGAGACCGATTCAGACGAGGATGATAAAGGAAACGAAGATTGTGATGAGGATAGTGAAGAGGAGGCAAAGACAGACAGCAGTGACAAAATGGTAAACTTGATACACGGACAAAGCATCTCGGACTTGAGGCTCCAAAAGGCCTCATACAGTAACGGCTATTCACAAATAGTCAGATGAATGCCAGTAGATATGCCAAGTCGGCTCTGGCTTGTCAATGTCCAAATCCGGTACCCTCCGAGATTTGTTGGTTGACTCGTGAGAATGGGTCTTCCAGTTGTAGCGGGGCGTCTGCAGGCAGCATCGGGCCATTCCCACCAAATGCCCAATCAGCGCTACCGTAGGGGAGGGTCCAATCTCCGTATTCAGATGTTCACGACTTCTCTGTTGGTTCTGTCTCGCTTCTTATATCTCAGACTCTGCTGTTTGTCTGCTGTGGGAATCGCCTTTCATTTTCCACTGATCCATGTTCGCAATGGCCTCTCAATTGCGACAGAACCAGAGCATCTTGCTCAGCTTGCCCGCTGAAATTCTCGCCGAGATTATCAAAGAACTACGTTTCATCAGTGTTCCTTTTAGCACTGAGTACCCGTACGGAGGCCCAGTGACGTTACATGTTATTTCACTTCTGTACTGACCTTGCTATCCAGAAATATCAAGGTCGAGAAAGAGACCCATGAGAACCTCAAGTCTCTGAGACTGGCGCACAGAACATTCGCAGATTGCGATGACCTGCATAGCATCCTCTTCAGTAACATCTGTCTCGAGCCCACTCGTGCTGGTCTCACGAGTCTTCAGCGCGGTGACTTCTCGTGCGTCGCCCAGCATGTCCATTCCATCACATTCACGACACCACCGAGCTGGGCCCTTCCTTGCAAGCCGTATGAAAAGATCCTCCGCAGTTCACAGGAATCTTCCGTCCTCTTTTGGCCGGAAGGGCTCAAGTCTGCGTATGATACATACATGAGCGACGCTCGAGATACACAGGCACTGCTTGAGGATCCTGAGAGTGAGCTGAAGAAAGCATGGACAGAGGTTCTGAAGACGTTGGGAGACTGCCTTGAGAAGGTGAAGCTTCTAAGCTACGACTGTGAGAAGATCCGCCAGGTCAAGTATCTTGACACGTTCGATAAGGAGGACATCGGGATGCCATGGCAGCTTCCTCGACATGACCATAAAGAAGATAGATTTGCCCATTTTGAGCTCCGCGATGAGAATTCCGAGCCCACTGTCGAGCACCATTGCAAGCACGCTACAGCCGTCACGGGTGATAAACTCATCGCCATGGTCTTCACATGCCTGGCAGCGTCGGGCATCGCTATCCCAAATCTCAACATTCAGGTGTTCATGACCGGTGATGTCGAATGCAAGGATATTCCCGGCTGGGAAGACCTCGACTTCAGCAAGCTCAAAGTGCTGCACATCTCCCCCGAAATCCCTTCTGGTGAGAACGGCCTCGTCGAGCGACACCTTTGGGCTATGTCCAACTCCTATGCCGAGAAGATGAAGATCAAGGCCGGCGACCTTTGTCACGATCTTCTGGACAAGTGCCATTCCAGCATACAGCACTTCGCTTATGGTATTGATCATGTCGGAAAAGGTGTCCTCTGTTGGCCAATTCGAAAGCCCAGCCATGAGTTCCCGGAGCTTACACGTCTGACGCAAAAGGGAAACATTTTCCCCCACGCGCTTGCACACTGGCTTCTCCACTTGAAGAGTCTGCAGCATCTCGAGGTATCTGGTAAGATCTGTCGAGGACCAGCCGACTTCGACTGGCGGTTTGTCTTTAGTGCGATACGCGAACACCCCAATGTATCAGGCGAAACTCCCAAGGGTCTTAGAGTTGACCTTGATAACCTCCACATGGAGGGTGACGTTTCTCACAGCGGGGTCATCTGCAAGGACGCTAGCATAGCTACAAAGAGACATGAGCGTGATATGAGTCTTGAGCACTGGGAAGATGTGAATTACGGTATGGAAGCTCACTTTTACGGAGAGATGCCTCTTGGAGAGAACAAGGCTCTGTTGTACTGTATGGGTCAATGGGAACCGGAGGATGAGGAGGATGAGAGTGATTCTTGAGAAAGCGATAGCCGAGGACTATGTCGAATTACATCGTTAATTAAACACAAGCCGCTAATTCCGCCCCATTGCCCTGAATGCGTCTAATTGCCTCGTCGATCCACGCAATCTCTCTAGAGAAATTCTGTGCTGATCTGATTAGACATGCTTTGACTACCAACAATGGTGATAGAACAGCTCCAGCGCCCATGCTACGAAACTCTTCTTGGAAGAAATATTCCACTGACTGGCAGATGTAGCGAGCTGATGTCTTTGGCCATGAAACAAAGTCTGATGTTTCGATAGTATGTTGTATATCGGCAAGAGACATATGACCACCCCCATTAGGTGACACATCATCAACTTCAAAGCATGTGAGCTCCTTCGTTTCGCTGGATGTTAATCTGGTGCAAAGGGAGGAAATACTGGCATGTAGCAAGATCTGCACCGTCCAGTGAAGTACCATAGTCTCCGCTACATGGTACGACAGAAACTGGAATGAAACAGGGTAGAGTCTGCCTAGTTCTTCACTATCTGTTGAGCTGCTGGAGGTTGATAACTGTGGCCAGTAAAGTGTTGGGTAGAGGTACTGGTATGACTCAAGCCATTTGCTCAGTTCGTTGTTTAGAGCCAGCAACCCCGTTAATGTTTCGAGGCCGGCAGTAAGTGACAACTCGGAGTGCATTGAAGACATAACCGCTCTAGCTCGGGATAAAAGTTCCGGAACCTGCAGAAGGATATCGAGGAGTATATCGTGCATAGTCTTGGACTTTGACACCCATGGCCCTTCCATCCATGTTGGCTTGGCTAATTAGCTTCCGGATTTCTGGCTCAGGCCTTGAAATGCCTACTTGAAGTCAAGGTTTGTACGACCGTGACATGAGTTGACTTACAGTATGCATTCTTAGAACTTGGAACACATCATGCGCCAGGCCGCCAATATGCTGCTCAGGTCCACGAATCTGAAGGAGTGCCATTGCTCCCTGATAATGTCGCATGTATGCACTGACAGTTCGCCCTGGACATTGTGAGAACTCGAACATTCCAAGCAAGACACAAGCTGCAAGAGTCTGATCATGCAATCTCATTTTCGGATCATCAATGGCTCTTTGTAGCTCGTATAGCCCTCTGGTGTAGAGCTTTAAGCCTTGACCTTTTCCGTGATCGAGGTCGCCATCTTGCTCCAAGGCCGCAGTACTGAGTGCCAAGATGGTGTACTCCATGGCCGGAGTCAGTGATGCGATGTCGGGTAGGCGAAGAAGCCATTTCCGGTGGTCATTGAGATGGCCGGAGGTGAGAATACATGATGGGAGTTGACAGTCTATGAATTTAGCCAAGAACTGATCTCTGGTTGTATTACGTGCTGATACCGCCCGTGGCATTGCTGCTGTCGTATGCTGTCGGTTGATATGTTGTTGTTGTTTGCGCCGCGACAGAGAGGAAGGTGTATCCGACGTCAACGTTTGAACACCCCCAAATTGTGTGAAGTTTGATGATATGAAGACATGTGTTCTCTGATAGCCTGCGCAGGAACGGCCGGACTTGAGACAATTACCGCAACTTGGCCTCTCAGCGCCACACTATGAGAAGATCATCAAGTCAGCTCCAGGTCCGTGAATCGTAGGGCTCATGGTGTAGATCTCATGGATGGTGGGTTCGACTTACCCTAATCCTCCTCTGCCTGCACGTGTGACATGCTTTAGATCGCCCTGCCACTCCAACCATGTCGACACAGATTTCTTCGCAGCTGATGTCAGTAGGAAAACCCCTCAAGTTGCGGCATAGCCGAGATTCTCGAGATTTGAATCGTCTGAGTTCGAATTGCCCTCGGAATGATTGCCATGATGGAGTCTGGATCAAGCTAGATGCCAAAGTCTAACCAATCATCGTTGGCTAGTAATGAGGTTCGCGCCAAGGCTAAGCCATCTTCGGGATCATTGCGCGAGAAATGGGTCCCCACGATGCGGCTGAGTTTCTTCAAGATGCCGATTCCCGGCAGATATGGCGCTATCACTTTTTGGGTATCATGCCGCGAGTCTTAATGGCTATGCGAAAATGCCATACAACTCAGAGCCAGTGCGAAAATGACTATAAAGGTAGAGTATTCGTCTCTTGCGATGGATGATCTGATTGTTACTGCATTACCATTTCAGTTGACAATACCATACATAATGACCAATCCACATACTTCTGTTGGCGTCGCCCAAGTCGTGTTCTACGCCCTTATCTTGCCCATTGCGGTCTTCGTTCTTATCCGGAACTGGAAGCATGGACTTCGTCTTGCCTCTTATCCCCTTGTCACATTCTCTTTGGGTAAGTCACTAGCCTTCCCGTCTAAAGTAAACACTTTGCTGACAATTGGACCTTTTAGCTCGTCTTGCTGGCGGTATCTTGACCATCCTGCGCCAATCCGACCCTACTAGTATCGGCCTTATCATTGCGACTACAGTGCTGCTCAATGTCGGCCTCATTCCACTGATGATTTCTATGGTGGGGTTCATCCGTTTGATGTGAGTCAACATCACTCATCAACAAGGTATATACTAATCTTGCAGTATGAAATCGAGTCTTGATGAGAATAAGCGCGCTTTCTTCCTAATTAAGATCATTCGCATTGCTTTCATTGCCGCTGTAGTTCTTCTCTGTGTTGCTGGAGCTTTCAGTGGTACTAATAACATACACCTCTCAAGACACCTGACACAAGCTGGCTATGTGACTCTTGCTGCTGTCATTGGTTTGATGACAGTCGAGTTACTTCACCTCTACACCCAAAATCGTCGCATCGCTCCCGAGAGACACATAGTACGCGCACCTATTCCTCAATGTCCATAAATGAATATACTGACTCGACGCAGTTTATACAGCTCACTCTGGTAAGCATTCCGACACTTGTCCTCCGAACAGTCTATGGACTTCTTTGTGCTTTCACCGTCGACAACGTGACGACCATCTGGAACTCACTAGTTGGATCTGCTGCGGCATTTGCCTTGATGTGCCTGCTTGCAGAGTACATCACCCTTCTGATCTTTCTTTATCTCGGGATTCGCCATTGGCGAGGTGTGCGCGCCGAGACCTTGGGAAGCGTCGAGATTGAGTCTTTGAGCAAATAATGAACGGATGACAGAAGAGTACGAAGGGTCCAATTGTTGAGATCTATTACGGAAGCAGGTTTTCTTGGGAGACAGTGTTGAATTCCTTGTATGAAGTGTTTTTGTATGTATGAGTAGTCCAAGTTTAATTCCGAAATCATTAAACGGTTGGCAAATGATACGGGGCGTCAAGAGCTAATTCAATATCTACCGCGAATAACCATGAATTAAACTGATTTCCTTGCCTAAAGGTTCTGTGGCCGCCATCTACTGCTCCTGCTTCTGTGATTCAATCTCTGTCTTCCTTGAAAGGTATCTCATGCAAAGGTAAAGGCCAGCAATGTAAGCCGCCCCAGCTAACATGGTAACTCCAGAGAATACTTTGAGGTACGTAGAATCACCGTCTTTAGCCTTAACAAGGGCACCTGCGATAGGACTATCAGCAAGAACACCGATGGAGATACAGAAATAAAGGATGCCGATGCGGCGCCCAATATCCGAAGGCGGCAAAACCTCAACCACAAGAGCTGGAGTCAACGAGATGTAGCACCCAGAAGAAAAGCTAAAGAACGCTGAGTAACAGAGCAATGCTGCATTTGACTTGCCAGGAGGCCAAACTGTTAGAATTAAGACAGCTGACATGGTTGTGCTTACCACCCTCATGTTGAAACGTCCGAACTTGTCGGCGAGAAAGCCAGGTAGAATACGACCAAAGACGCTAACGGCGTTGAGAATGACGATTGAGTAGATGGACAAGTCCCACGACATTCCGACTGACTGCGCTTCTAGAGGAATGAAGTTGAATGGGAGGAATAATCCAAGTCCGAAAATGGTCAAAGCCACAATCGGCTCGGAATGTTTTCAGTGTACTACATCACTAGAAACTTCTCCGTCACTAACCCACGGGCTACCGACGTTATTTCCATCGCAGTCAAGGGTTTGCAACGATCGATATGGCCTCCATTGTCGGATCTGTTCCATCGGCTGTAGTGTGAGAGCAAACGCATTTCATTATGTAAGCTAACTTGAAGCAGTGGCTTGAACACGGAATTTGAGGCTGAAGTCTCGAAGTCATCAGTTGCAGACAAGCTCGGCCTCCTCGCAAAGAAGGTTCATCGCTCGAGCAATATGGGGCCTCTTAGTTTTCGGCTTGATACCAAGAAACAACCCTTTTGGTAATGATTTGAGACATCGCACCGGCGAATTGAGTTATGCTTTTGTGGTGCAGCTCCAGAGCGTGAACTGAGGGGGTGTGGCAGGGTTGAGCATATAAACCCTCCACCCTCCCCTCAACTCTTCACGAACGTCGTTCTCGTTCCCGGCTGTCGACATCGCCGATATCTGACTTGTTTTATTTCCTCTACTGCTATTGCGGTACAGACAAGTTACATCAGTGATTGGGACGAGTCCTCAAGCCCGAGATTAATGTATGCAAGACAATACCCCCTTGACCGCATACCTAAAGCTTACATCTTCTCCTACAGTCCCCGCGATCTAGATCATTGAGCGCAGAAACATTAGCCACCAAGAGCTATCCGCCGTATAGTCGATACCATCCTTGGTCTCCAAACGGTCCACGACGCAAGCCAACCATCAAGTCTACCAACTCCACAGAAATCAGACATGTTCGACCGCATTAGGCGCGCGATAATATGTCTCACGACCTCTGATGAAACGGAAATAATGAACAGACTGGACGAAGTCAAGTTCCGGCGAGCAGTGATAGAAGCAGACATACTCGAGAGCCAAACCATTTTTGACGAACTGATAGCAAGAAAGAAACTTCAGTACGAACGTCGTCGGGAATATAACAAGGCTGAGAAGTATCTCAAAGACCAGCACCGAAAGCAGAAGGATGAAAGGAAAAAGGCTGCGAAGACCCAAGCCTCTCAAAAAAAAGCATCGTGCTGAGTCTTACCCGTATGATATGGTACCCTCGAGTGAGCGTCGTCCTGTCGCGGCCAAGCAAGCATCGATCCCAGAACTCTATTTATAACTCGGATGGAGAAGATCTCGAGTCTCCAACTTCAGCAACCTGATGCAATGGTCTATGAGGAGAAGAGGGCGTTTAGGCCAACTAGAGGCTTCATTACGAGACTGAACCTTAAAAGTAAAAGTTCCGAGGTGTCATTCGTATAGCGGCACTCGGCCTCTCTGAAGTGAAGCTTTATGTGGTAGGGCCGTGGCGTCAGGTTAGGCTTTCAAGGTCCAACTCTATAGGGTTCGCAAAAGAAACGTGGCCATTTGAACACAAAAGCACGTCATCCCCGTTCCCTTGTATTCTTCCTTTTCTTACTAAGTTCCCACTGGTGATGTGAACTCTCTGGTATACGCTTCACTGACTAGACCCTGTTCTTTTGTTTATACATACTCTTGGGACATACTCGATTTCCTCTTTACTCTAAATGCATCTTGAATCTCTGACCTCAAATTTTGCAAGTGGCATATACAAGCAGCAAGGTGAGTCTAGTTAATACTATCCCAAAACGCCCAGTCAATATCCACAAACTCGAACCCAAACGGCTGCAGTTCAGCCTCTACAGGTCGAGTCTGCCAGACATCCTGTGACACGCTGGCTTGGTTTTCTCTAGCCCCATTGATCTTATTTTCCAACGCGGCCAAATCCTTCTCCAGCTTAGAGACAAACCCTGGCTTCTGCATCTCAGCCAGACCTGGTTTCTGGCTGCACTCATACCACGTTGCAACTACTGATCTTGCAGCATGAGACTTTCTTCTATCGTCTTCAAGGTCAGATATATGATCTACTACAGCGTAGAGCTGTGAGAGTAGCGTCCAGGCTGATTTTATAAGGGTGACGTCTTTCAAGTTCGACATGTCGACCAAGATTCCAATAACTACACATGTATTAGCAGGATACGGCGAAGCCAGACATAGGCTGTGACTTACAGGCGTACCAGAGAAATGAGCTCTCCACAAGCCATATAAACGGCTTCAACTGAAGATTTGAGTGAGAGACGACGATGTACCCCATGCCCTGCATACAAGCATTAAAGCGCTCAACATGGCATGGGTCATCACTATTCTGAGATTTCATCCGAGCTTCATGCAGTTTTCTCAGCCGCAAGACATTTACAACAGCCCGTGCAGAGATCTGTAGTATGGTATGCAGCGGGTTAATGGGATCGCAATACTGCAGAAAGTGTTCGTTGAGCCCAGCCTTGAGCAGGGTTTAAAATTCCCATGGGTACCTAATGATAGCTTAATGCCCAGTCACCCAGGCATCTAGTTAGGTAAATAATATTATATATAGGTACCTATAGGTATTTTAGAATATTCTTATAATACTTATAATATATATAGATACTAGAAATTGCCTATAAGTACCTATAGGTAATATTATACTTTTTTATATAACTCTTAAAAGTAATATAAATATAATATATTTATAGTAATTATTTATAATAATTTATATAAAAAGCATATTTATATATATAAAAAAAACATTAAATTATATATATACTATTTATATAAAAAATATTATTAGTTTGTAGCTAACTGCTTAATACTAGTACTTTAAGAATTTATTCTTTTAATTTAGCTTTTAACTTATAATAACTGCTATAAGTTAATATATTAAGCTTTACTTAATTTAAGTCTTTTTAAAGGTATATAAAGATAAAAGTTAATAGAATTTAAATTATAAAAAGACTAAAGTAAGCTTAATAGTATAGATAATAAAAATTAATTAGTAAATAATTATAAAAGTTATAAGTCTTAAGAATAAGAAAAAGATATTTATAAATAAGAAAAAATAAAAAATAGTTATTAATAGATTACTAATAAAGTATTTATATAAATAACTTTTTCCTTATATATTATTAGTAAATAAAGGAAAATTAAATATTATAGTATCTTTTTAAGTAATATAAAATATATAAAGGCTTTTTATAGCTTTTTAAGCTAGTTTAAGAAGTCCTTTATAAAAGAAGATAGCTTAAATAAGTCTAAGTTAAAAGACTCTTAGAATTAATTTAAAGCTATAAAATAGAAATATAATAAAAACCTTTCTTTAATTAAAGAAACCTTTAAAGTATATTATTTATATTAGTATATAAAGTAATATATACTTTATACTCTTTTAATTATAATAGTACTTAGCTATATTATAAGAAGGCTTTTAACTATATAGCTTAATGTAAAATATTTAAGATTATAAGTAATATAAGCTTAGAGTTAAAGGAGGCTTTCTCTAGATTGCCTTTTTATTTATTATATTAGTTAATAATATAATATAATACTATACTAAATATACCTTCTTTAAAGAAAGATTTATATATAGTTAAAGCTAATTTTTAAGAGTAGCTAGCCTATAAACTATAGTAAGTATATAATTATTATATTAGATTACTATAAATACCTTTTTAAAACTAAAAAAACTAAAAAGAAGATTTTATTCTTCTATTAATCGTAATATAAATAGATCTATATAGCTAGATATATATTAAGAGGTATAAAGTTAAATAAAGTTAGCTTTAGCTTATTTTTTAATATTATTAATACTTAAAAATAGAAGAATAGATTAAATACTACTTTAGTAAGTATCTTATTTTAATTTTAGTAGAAATAAAAGAAGAAGAATAATAAGGTAAAGGATCTTAGTAATAAATAAATCTATATACTTATATAGCTTTATTATAGCTTAATAAATACTATAGAAAAGAACCTTTACTTAAGGTTAATAATTTTAGCTACCTTTAAGTAGAAAGAGCCTCTTCTAATAAATACTAAGATAGTAGCTAATAATCTTAAGCTAAGTCTATATAGCAAATAAGCTATTAATAGCTAAATAACTAATAGAATTAAAAAGATAAATAAAAATATAAGTATAATTAATAAGGTAATTAATCTACTACTAATTTTTAGTAGTAATCTTATAATTCCTATTAAAGTAGTCTTTAAATTATTCTTAAATAGATAGTTTTAATATTCTAGCCCTTATAAGCATTATAGTTATTAAGTTTTATTAAGTTAAGATATTATAAATTAATTTTAAAGGTTATAAAATAGTCTTATTTTATATTTAGTAAGCTTAAATCTCTTTAAATTTTTATATAAGCTTAAGACTTTAAGTAAATTTAATAGCAAGGTAATAAACCTAAAAGATAATTAGTTATAATTAACTTAATAATTATTATATATAATTATTATAAGGAATATATTATAAGAATAAATATATATACTTAAAGAATAGATAAAGATAAATAATTAATGCTAATAAGATTAAATAATTAGTTTATAACTTGCTATTTTAAGGCATTAAATTAATTATCTATTAAGTCCTTATTATTAAGGCCTTTATTTTAAGAAAGGTTATTTCCCTTATCCTTATCCTTATTATAATTATTACCCTCTAAAATTACTATCTCTTAAGATATAATTCTAATACAATCTATAATTTCTTATATAATAAGGTTTAAAATATAAGCTATATATTATAAAATAAAAGTAAGGTAAAGGTATAAGCTATAACTTAATTTTAATCTTATAATTTAAATCCTTAATATTAAGATATATACTATTATCTACTATAATTACCTAAAAGCAATTTAAAAGATAATAATTCTAAAGGCTATATATTATATAAGAGTTTAGTATAACTTTACCTAAATTCTTAGATATATTAATAAATCTAAGTATAACCTTTTTAAGTTACTATTAAGTATTAAGAAAATAGGTAAAAATATTAAGAATAGTAAACTTATTATAAGGTATTAACTATATATTTAATATAAAAGAGACTTTAGCCTTTAAAGAGAAAGTTTAAAGAATAGCCTCTTATAAAGATAAAGACTTATCTTAAATTTATTTAGTAAGAGTTAGGCTACTAGGTAATTAAAGGTATAATAAAATAAAGGCTATAAGCTACTAAAATGCTAAATTTACTATAATATTTATAAATAAATAGCTATTAGTAATAAAATAAATAAAATAGTAAATAGATTTTATTTACTATTTAGTAATATTAATTTATTAAGAGTAAACTAGAATTATTATATTTAATTACTATAAATATACTTATATTAAAATTAAAATATATTATATTAATTCCCTTAAATATTCTTATTCTAAAAGCCTTTTTTTTATAAATAGCTAAGTTTAAATGCTTATATATACTTAATATACTAGTTCTAGATATATTAAGATATATTAGAGTAGTATAGTAAAAGCAGTATATAATCTATAGTCTTCTATTTAATCTTTATAAATCTTAATTAAATTAGAACTAGCTAAAAGAGTCTCTCTTCCCCTAGAAGATTTTTAAAGCCTTTAACTTTAGTAATTAGAGTAAATAGGAAGTACTAGGTATAGATTTAATATATAATATCTACTATTATATTATTTTCTATTAAAGAAAAAAGGCATTAATAGTAAAAGGGTTAAATAGAATATAAAAAGGCTTACTAAGTATAGTTAGTTTAAGGCTAAGTAAGCTTTATAAAGACATTTTAGTAATAAAATATAACTTAGAATTAGTTTAAGAGTAAGAAGAAATTTTTAAAAAGGATTATTATAAAAGATTATTATTTTACTTAATAACTTTAAATTAGAAGATTTATAATTATATTAATTAATCTTAGCTATAATAAACTAAAGCTATATTAAGTTAAAGTAAGCCTTTAGTATAATACTTAAGACTTTAGTATATTTTATTATATAAATGCTAGATTACATTTAGTTAGCTAAAAGAGCTATTTTTACTTAAACTTAATAAAAATCTAACTATAAATAAAAAAGGTTTTTTAATTCTTATCTTTTTTTTTTTTATAACTTATAAAAATTTTAAAATAATATAAATATATTACTTTTAAAATAACACTTAATAATCTTAAAAGTAAAATTCTTCTTAAAGTATATATTATATTAATATTTTACTTATTATATATATTTATTTATTAACTATTTTATAAGTATTACTACCTTAATTAAATTAATAATTAAGCTTTTATACTTTAAGATCTATTCTATAATATAGTAAAAAACTATACTAGTTAAATATAAAACTATTAAGTAAAATTAAAAATAAATTAAAAAGGTTAAAAAGAAAATATATAATATAAAATAAGTAAAAGCCTTAAGGTTATATATAGTAGTAATTAAAATAAAATAGTAAGTTAATTCTTAAGTACTTTTTACTATTTATATTAATATAATAAGTAAAAATTCTTTAAAATATCTATTAACTCTAATATATAATTAAACTTCTTATACTATAACTACTATTTTAATAAATTATTTAGAAAATTAAGTTAAGTATAAAGTTTAATTTATAATTTTAATTATTAGTAATTAAAGCGCTTTAAGAAATAAGTAAAAGCTTTATTATTATACTATTTAAAAGTAAGTTAAATATTTATATTTTAGAAATCTTAACTAAGTATAATTAGGCTTAAACCTATATACAATTTATATAAAGTATATAACTTTATATTATACTAATATAAGATTAATAAAGATAATTTATAAAAATATAAAATCTTAAAATAGCTTTTTAAAATAATAAATAAAAGGCATATTAACTAATTACTATAAATAATTAACTTAATTAACTCCTTACTATACTTTAACCTAAGTAAATAAAAATCTCTAGTACCTTATTCCTTATACTAATACTAGCTATATATTTTTTACTTATTTCTTTCCTTTAAAGAGTCTTAAAGGCATTAAGGTAATCTAAGGTTTAGTATTAATAAGCTTTAATAGCTTATAAGCTTTAATAAGAAGCTAGAATATAAGATAATTAGCTCTTTTAAAATGCTATAATACTTCCTTACCTAGGCCTAAATGCTATAAGGTAATATTATCCTAAAGAGATAGAAGCCTAAAAAGGTAATCCTATATAGTAAATATATATTTCTACTAGCAATAGATTTATTAGATCTTTCTAAGTATAAAGAGTTTACTAGTTTAATAAGGATATTAATAAGCTTCCTATTATACTTACTATTCTTAATAATAAAAAACTTAAAATCTATTAAAATTACTATAATAAATTAATATATTATAAAATCTTATAATAATATTATCTTATTATTACTTTTATGCTAAAGGGAACTTAAAGGGAAGAATATCCTTATATGCTTAATTTAAACTTAAAAGCTTACTAAAGGGCTTTTATATAAGAGCTTAATTATCTATAAATAATTTAAAAAATAAATTAAAAGGCTTAAATGCCTTTAAATTCTTTAGTTTTATAATATACTAAATATATAACTTAAATTAAGAAAAGATATTTAAACTATAAAGTAAAAGTATAGATTATTTATAGCTAATTATAAATAGGTAATTACTATAAATAATTACTATAAATACTTACTTAAAGAACTTAAATTTAGTTTAAATAGTATTAATCTTATACTTAATATTTTAAAAGTAATTTATAATTTTATTATATTTAACTTATAAAAAATATAATATAGTAATTATTAGCTATTTAATATAAATTATATAAATTTTAAGATTAGCTTAAATAATTAGCTTAAATTAATTTAAAAATATTATATTTTTATATTATAATCTTTTATTATTTAATCTATTTATTAGTTTTTAGTAGAATTATAGCTTAACTTTTATTTTAGTTAAGCATTTTATTAATATAAGTAAGCTAGTAATTATCCTTTTTAATAAGATTATTAATATCTTCTTAGAAAGAATTATTATTATCTTATAGGATTTTATTAGCCTTAAAAGTTAATACTATAAATACTTTATCTTTAAAGAGATTATAATATTTACCCTTTTTAATACTACTTTAAATTAGCCTTTAAATATTAATAAATAAAATATACTTACTAGTCTATATTATAGTTATTAAAAGTAATATCTTTAAGTGTTTTTTTAATTACCTTATTAGCATTAAGATAATCTATATATTAGTAGAGTTTAGTCTTTAGGTAACTTTACTACTAATTAAAGTTCTTCTTTATAGTCTTATATTTATAGCATTTTATAAGAAATATATCTATTCTTATATAGGCTTTCTTTATATAAAGATTTATTAATAAATCCTTCTTAGGCTTTTATTTATATAATAGCCTACTAGGCAGATGCCCTAGGAGGATTAGCTTAAATAATTACTATAAGTATAAATAAGCTCTTTATCTTAGCTCCTATTACTTATTTTTTCTACTTTAAGAAACATTAAAAAATAGTAGCTTTTACTATAATATATAAGGAAGATAGAAGCTAGAGTATAAAAATTAATATCCTTATAGCTAAAGGTAATTATATCTTAAAAGCTAAAAAATTAAAGGTTTAAGGGAGATAAGTTTAAAAGGAAATTAAGATTTCTAGTATTATAGTAAAAATAAAAAAATAGATTTTAAATTTAAAGTATTAGTTTTAAATAGATAATAATTAGTAAAATACTCTTCTTTAATTAGCTTAAAATTTATAATAAATTACTATACTAAGACTTATTACTTAAAAGATTAAATCTTAATATTAACTTAACTTTAACCTTTTAAACTCCTTAAATTTTAGAATTTATAAGTTTTAAGTAAAATTTAGTATTTCTTTTTATTTTAGCCTTTTTAGTTAATCCTTTTATAGTAATTAATTAAAATAATTGCTTTTATTAAGCCTATACCTTAAATTTTAATACTATATAACCTTTTAAATTTTATAATTTTTAATTCTTCTTTTCTTTATTTTAAGAGTTTCTATCTTTAGTTTCTTTTTTTTATAGTAATCTATTAAGATAATTACTTCTAATTCCTTAATTACTTAAAATAACTAGTAGCTAAAGCCCTTTTCTATAAGTAGCTTAAAAGACTACTAGTAGTAAATAGCCTTAAAAGTCTATTACTAGTAAAATGCCTTAAAAAAGTATATATAAAGCTTAAATATTAAAAGGGAAATCTTACCTTAAGGATCTTATTATTACTTTTAGTAAGCAGTTTATTTATATTATAATTCTTTTCTTTAATACTATTATAGATTACTAGATAAAAGACTATAAAACCTAAATTCTTAAGAGTAATAAGCTTACTATTATATATACCTTCTTTATCTACTTTATCTATAAAATTATATTTAATATAACTAGAGACTATACTATAGTTTCTACTTATATTACTTTTAATGCTATTAGTACTTTTAAAGAAGCAATTAAAGCTTTTATATATTAGCTCTTTAAAGGTAAGTTATTTATAATAATCTTATATAGTAATTAGTTATATTAATTAATTTTAAATTTAAGTATTAATCTTTTATTTACTTATATTAGTTATAAGACTATTTAAAAGAAGAATATATAAATATACTATTATATTTAGTATATTATAATAAACCTTATAAATAATTACCTTTAGTAAATAATTAATTTAAATACTATTAAGTTACTTTTATTTTTTAATACTAAGAAAAATTAAATAGTATAGTATATATAAAATTAAGTAGAATTAAAAGAAATTTAAGCTTATAAAAGAGATAAATGCATTAAAGCTTAAGTATATACTACTAAGGATATTAAAATATAAAAATAGTAATAAAATAAATAGAAAAAGTCTAAAATATAAATTAACTTAAAAGATCTAATAGCTAGACTTAAAAAGGCTTTTAATAAGCTAAATAAAGATAAAGCTATATTTAATTAAAAGATATAAAATAGAAGTAAAAATAAGATTAATTAAAAGATGCAAGATAGAGGTAAAAATAAGCCTAATTAAGAGCTATAAAATAGTAATAAAGATATATATAAAAGTATACTAAAGGATTAAGTTTAAGGTAATAACTAAGCTATTATAGTTTTATGTTTTTTCTTAAGAGATTTATTAGAATATTAAAAGTAAAGGCTTATAAGATATTAATTTACTATTAATTTAAAGTAATTATTATATCTAATTATTATAAATTAAAGATATATATTATAAGTAATTTAAATTTTTATTTAATTATTAATTTATAACTAATCTTTACCTATAAGTACTTATATCTATATAATTATCTTATCTAGGTATCTGCCTATAGGTAGGCATTTAAAATGGGTATCTCTAGGTATATACCCCTGTTAAATGGGTACCTATAGATACCTATAGGCTGGGTATTTTAAACCCTAGCCTCGAGGTCATCAATCACGGAGTCGGCCAAACAGCCGAGGAGAGACGTATCACCCGCTGTAGCCTGGCTCGCTTGCGTCATTCGAAACCTACGTTGCCTCTCCATTTTCCAGTACGTAAACAGCGTATACGAGAAGCTCGTCAGACCAGTCCGTTCTTTTGGTGGTGTTGTCGAACTTGGATCAAGGTCACTGTCTTCGATGTTCAGAGGAAGACTAACACCCCAGCCTGCTCCAAATGACAAGGGAGTCACATTATTCTTTAGCGACAGAATCAGATCAAGATGTTGGAGCTGCCACCAAAGTCGACGACGTTCTTCTGTTTCAATGGGAGAAAGTCCTAGTACTGTGCCGTCGCGGTGCATGCCGAGTTGTTCTGCGCTCCGGGAGATGAGGCCCATTAAAGTCCACATGCTACGGGATGTCAAGACGTCTACGTTTGCTTTCTGACAGCATGTTAGTACGTGATAGGCGGTTTTTGGGAAGGTAACTCACTATATACAGGCACATGGCTTTCAATGTCGAGATGCTATCAATAGCAAGTAGACTTATCCTTGAGAACGCCATGTCACATTGAACGCGACATTCATCTGTCAAAGACGCTTTCGTGCGACCGAATAGATCTAAGCACTCTTGATTCATCAAGCTCGTTGCGCCGAATAAACAAGTTGACAATATCAAGACATGGTCGCCGTTGTCAAGCCTCCTCCACTTCTCAGCATCAGACAATGCGGCTCGGAGATGAGAAAGATTCCAGCTGAAGCTGATCTTGACGATAGGTTCGACTCGCTCCATGAAGAAGTCCCAAAGCCTGAGGGCCTCCTCTTGGGGTATTGGACAAAAGTCGAGCTTTTCTGACAGGATGGTGTTGTCTCGCCATGGTGAGCCGTGGAACGCGTGGGGGAGATGCTTCCCTGGCGATAGGGCTGAACCTCGAGGGTCGGAGGCGTTGAATTTTGGTTTGGAGCCTTTGTAAAGACGCGAAACGTCAATCCAGGTCTGCCATCCCTCTCTGAGGGTATGTCAGTCTTTTAAATGTACACCCTGGAAATGTTGCAACTGACTTACGACTCATGATAAACGGACTTTCCTTCTTCCTGCACAATAATTGGTGTCTCAGCATTACTCCCCTCCCTCGGACTATTCATGACACTCTTCCCTCTCAACCTCTCAGGCGTATCTGACAAAGGATCGCCACCAAGCGCTCTCACCGCCTCCTCCAACTTTCTAATCCTCTCAAAAGGCGAGACTTCAGGGTAAGTGCAAACATCACCCTTGCGACGCTTACAATTGGAACACGGCGGTTCTGCCCTGTCGCATTTGACTTTGCGCTTTGCACATGGTTCGCAGGCTTGAGGTCTCATTTTGGGAGATATTACGGTGTGATCTTCGTGGTAGGATTGAGGTCGTGTCGAGATCCATGACGTGGTGTAATTAAAAGCTCGGGCGACCCCGCGAGGTTTTTGCTGGTGAGATTAGTTAGCTCGGGCTCGGTACCGAGACCGAGATTTTGGGAGTGATGTCTGATTGGTTGATTGACATGATGCTTGACGATCTGGCAGGGAGATATGTAATTGACTTGGAATGCCAGCAACAATTTTTTCTTCATTTAAGAACGCGCTGATGCTTCGCTATAATATTTATTACCCGATCTCATTACAGAATAACATTCTCAACTAAGCTTCTAATTGACTGTTGCACACCGTTCAAGCTCCCTTAATCCAATACCTTATCAAACAAAGCTCTAAAGATCGCGCACCTGTCTTGCTATTCAACAGGAGTTGTCATGATGGACGAGAAAGAAACCAGAGATGAGATGCCACCCAGCAGGCCCAGCGCCGACATGGAAAAGACACCTTCCGAGGACGCTGATACCGAAAAGACATACCCACCAAAGAAAGTCGTCCTACCAACAATGCTAGCTCTCTTCCTCGTGTTCTTCCTCGTCGCACTGGTACGCCACCCCCTACTTACTCTGTCCACATACTAACACTTTGAAGGACCGCACAATCATCGGCACAGCGATCCCCACCATCTCCGCTGAATTCGACAGCTTCGGCGACATCGCATGGTACGAATTCGCATTCCTCCTCCCTCTCTGCGTCTTCCAGCTCTCTTTCGGTCTCGTCTTCAAATACTACTCCACCAAATGGGTTCTCTTCATCTTGACCGCCATATTCGAGATTGGGTCTATTGTTTGTGCAGCTGCACCCAACTCGAATGCGCTAATCGTTGGTCGAGCCATCACTGGCATTGGAGGTGCGGGTATTGGCTCTGGGGTGTTCATCTATATCACGCTGCTTTTTCCTCTGGAGGAAAGGCCAAAGTATCTTGGATCACTGGGTTCTGCGTTTGGTATCTCATCGATCCTGGGGCCGATCCTTGGGGGTTACCTTACGTCTGTCACTTGGCGGTGGTGCTTCATCGGTGGGCTTTCGCTTATTCTTCTGTCCATCTTGGCGCCAAACAGACCACCGCCCAGAGAACCACCTCAGTCATGGCGTCAGAGATTCCTGTATCTAGATCCATTGGGTTTTCTCATGGTTGCTGGATCAATTGTTTGCCTTCTCTTCGCACTCGAGTTTGGAAAAGAGGAGCAACAATGGACGAGCGGACGCGTGATTGCTCTCTTTGTCGTCTTTGGCGTTTTGTTCTTTACCTTCGCAGGCTACTAAGCTTGGAGGAAAGAAAAGGCAACAGTGCCTCCACGAATTCTCTTTCAACGAACTACATTCTTTGCCTGTCTGAACGCCCTGGCTATTGGTTCTGTACTGGTTATCTACGCGTTTTACCTTCCTGTTTGGATCCAGGTGGTCAAAGGCAAGTCACCTCAAGATTCAAGTTTAGCTTTGATACCTCTCCTACTGAGCAATGTGTTCTGCGTTATTCTCGGCGGTGTTTTGGTCAGCAAGATTGGATACTACACGCCGTTTGCTATTGCTGGATGTGCTGTGCTTATTGTTGGCTCGGCATTGATTAGTACCTGGACGGCGGATGTTAGTAAAGCTAAATGGATTGGTTATCAGGTATGTTTCGTCCACATAATGTTGAGCGCCGCTGACCGGCGATTGCAGATTATTACTGGAGCAGGCATGGGTTTGACATTGCAGCAGCCCGCCATCGCCATAGAGACTGTCCTCTCAGAAAGCGATAGCCCTATTGGCCTATCCATCCTCAACTTTGTCATGTTTCTTGGTGGAACAGTCTTTGTCACCGTGTCGCAGACTTTACTGGAAGGCCAGCTTGAGAGCAAAATTGCAAAATATGTCCCTGGGGTCGACATTAACACGCTTACCAACAGTGGTGCCACGAATGTCTGGAATCTTGTGCCTTCGGACAAAGTTGATTTGGTGCTGAATGCGTATAATGATTCGATGAGGTCGATTTGGTATCTTGGCTTGGGCATGGGATGTTTCGGTCTGATTACGTCCTCTGGGTTTGAGTGGAAGAATGTCAAGGCGAAGAAGACGCCTGGGGTAGCTGCATCTGCATAGATGAATGAGTTTATTGATGTATAGTATCTTTAATAGACAGTCTCATCTCATAGCTATAAGACTATTAACCGACCTGTAAGCTGTTTCTGGCTCAGACGTTCTGGCCGTAGTAAGTAAAGATAGCCTAATCATGGTGTTTAAGGGCCTGATCGGCAAGCCCGGTGAAATTCGTCGGGCTGCAAAGTCGATACATTCGTATAAGTGGGTCGAAGAGGTTGTACCCAAAGAAGGCTATTCTGTATCCGTAGGGGGCTCTCACCGCCTTCGGGGCTGATTTTGACAGCGATTTCAGCCGCCCCGATCAACGTGATCACAGCCAGAGAGGCTAAGTTGACCGACCCTTGAATTGATGATAATTTCCCTGCTAAAAGTCAACTTCTGATAGCACGATCAAACGAAATGTCTCAGCTTACAACCCCAACGCCCCTGCCAAATCAGCCGCGAGTGGTCCGACCGTCGCTGCAGCCTGATGCCTCGTCACAGCCTCCTTCTTCGTCACAGCTTCCTTCCTCGCAGTCAATAAGTAACCGCTGGACCTCTGAATAACACTTCCTCTTGATGGACCTTCTTCTCGAGGCTAGGCAAAGCGAGAAGTTAAATTCGAGGAAAAAAGCTGTGCTAAAGCCTGTTTTTGAATCCTTCATCGCCCCCCTCGAGGAAGCCTTCCTAGCGATAAAATGGGATTACTGCCAGGTTGAATCGAGATACGTGGTGTTAAGGGATAACTATCATATATATCAGGAAATGCTTAATATAACAGGGCATACAGAAATTGCAGAGGAGGGAAGGGTACGGATTAGTTAGTAACAGGAGTTAGACCTTAAGCAGAAATACCTGCAAGCGGCAGTAAGGGTTTTAAAAGATAGCCTTAGTGTTAATGATTACATAATGATTAATGCGTAGCATGAGATCTTCTCCAATGACTGCCCAGCGGGGAGATTTATCACAGAGGCTGCCGATGACGATGCCTTCAGGCGTTACGAAGGAATGCCCCTGCCTGCAACAAGGAATGCCTCTGATGACAGCATGAAATAAGAGGAGGTTCAAGATCGGTGGCTAGCTGAGGCAAATAGCAAACAGGGCGGCGATGAACTAGCTGAGGAAGAGCCAGAGGTTGAGCGGCCTATACAAGCAAGTCAGCAAGTTCATAATGATAAGGGAGTCAAAGAGGCACCTCCCCTTCCTTCATCGGGGCCATCACAGACTCCTGCTGCGAGTAGCAGAAAAAGGACTGCTGCAATGCTAATAGCCCCTAACGAGGTAATTCCTTTCCCTTGGAGGAAGAAGAAGAAGATAATAAGAGAGAGTAGCGGTGATATTGATGATCTGAAGGAGCTATTTCTGCAAAGTCAGTCATCTACTCATAATCATATAATATTACTATAGCCAGTTGGGGCAGAGGATTTGCAGGGTGCGATCAGGGACTGTACTTAGCTCTTCATGGAAGACTGGGGCATTGATTTTGTAATGAAGGTGATAAACTGGTTGCAGTAGGATATAAATAATGCTTTAGTCTGGATGTCCTTTAATAAGAAGGAAATGAAGGAAGCTCTTGCTAATGCATTAATATTAATATAGAATATATAGTGTTAATAATTAAAGAAGTATGCATTTTGTGGTGTTATGAGGGGCTGAAAAGTTGAAGCTTCTGTGATGTTGTGAGGCTTTGGAGATATTACAACTCGCTGCAGCTTTGAGCTAAGACCGCGGGGTAATTATTCTAGCCTAAAATGGCTTAGTTGCCGCACGGATAATATTTCTATAGGCTCTAATTGGCCTAAAATTTTTAGCGCGGGGTATTTTTAATGCTAAAATGACCTTAATTGAAAAAATGATGTAATCTCAATCTAGCTCCTGCAAGCTTAAGATAGCTTCTCTCTTATCAGCCTCGTCAGCCTGCAACGCTCCCTTCTTCATCCACCACAGCGCTCCCTTCTTTATCCACCACAACGCTCCCTTCTTCATCTGTTTCCTCAAATCCAGAGTCATCAGGAAGCTATAAATACGCTTAATAAGTAGCCCAAAGCTAACCTGCAATCAGACTTCTCATATTTATCCCAGATCTCCCCGTTACAACCTCATCTGCACGGCTGCAAGCCCTCGCGAGAGCATGGATTTCCTAGTTAGGGAGACCTTCTTCCTCGTGCCCCAGCTCCGGCTTACTCCCTTCAAAAGCAAGGAAGTTATATAGACCGGTCACAGCATATACAATCTTGATTTGATTGCTAAAGGAATATTCAGGTGCGCTATTTCTTATAATCTTCTACTTCCTCTTGCAACAGCTAAAAGCCTGCTCTATGATCGTTTGAAGCTGCGAATAACAGAGGTTATATAATTCCTTCTCATTTACAGGTCTTTTCGCTGCATTGCCTCAATCTTGGAGATGATATTAGACTCAAGAGTACGGAATCAGAATTCCTCTTCATGATCTAAAGCCGGCATCAGCGAGGAAGAATCTCCCTAGCAGGACTCAGAAGCTGCCTATATAAGCATATCCTATTAGTATTGCATCATTAATAGATCCCTTAGCGCCTGCAAGCACATACAGGAATCATCCCTCGAAGTCAACTGCAGCAAAGATATTCTAGGAAACCGTTAACTTTCTTAACTAGAATCTCTATTGCTAAGCAAGAGGAATAAACGCCAGTATATATATGCCATCTATAGCCCTGATTGTACTGTTAAACTGATAAAATTTATTATTTAGCTTAATCTGTAGACTAATGTATCTATAATCTGGTAACTGAATGAATTTTGTATGCAAATACTGCATAAAGTCAATTAGGTAAGAGAAGATAGCTGATATAGTACTCTAACTGACTTTAAACTGATAGGCTATATTCCTTTAAGGCTTACTATAGGCCATTATCCACAAGAAGATCATCAGCTTTAGCTCAAGCGACTAATGCCAGCTATCACCTGCCTTAGTGTTATTCCTTAACCACTGAGAAAGTTAATAAAAGTTACCTTTATTTATGTGAAATAGGTCATTAAACATTACATCCAGGGCGGCTAATAGCCATGAGGTGTAAGCCTAAGAGTTAGCGAGGATATCAGCGTAGGGCCGCTAGGTGAGTGGATTGTCCCTGCAGCGAGGCTTGCGATGATACTGACAGCTGAGGCAATCTAGGAAGGCCATAATAACAGCTAACTGCCGCAGCTATTGATCATTAAAGTCGTTAATGATAATCCTGTAGATGAAGTTATTATAAAGACCTAGTTGTAAGAGATATCCTTTATACATAGTGTTTTCAGTTAAGCTAATAAGGCTATCACAGTTACCCTTACCCTAATTTATATGATTTTACACCTGACATTTAAAGTAGCAGAAAACACCAAAAAATAGGGATATTTCTTAGCCTCTTGCCCTCATCTAGCAATTCGTGGGCCTCCCTGCTAGCTCGGTACATTGCTTGCTTGCACAAGAGCTGCTGAGTTACCTATCCATCGATTTACAGAGATTACGGTGAGAAAACAGCACCGAATATGGAAAGGTCAGTCAGCCGCCCCTCCTTTTGCCACTTTTTCTGCAGAAATTGACTGCCCGGCAGATTTCACCGGGCTTGCCGATCACGCCCTAATCGGAGTAAAAAAACAAATTTGTCATGCTGCCATGTTATTAGCTTAATCGGGGTACTTAAAACACAAAAAGATAATCTGATGAGACTGGGACTCGAACCCAGGAGGATTGCTCCACCAGGAAACTGGTGTTGAGGTTAACCTTAACCTGGCGCCATAACCAACTCGGCCATCTCACCGATGATTGGATGAAGACTGCCTCTAATAATACACACTATGGAGTTAATCTTCGGGGCCATTCATGGCGTTTGTCTCTACTGCGATAACCTTAGAAAAACCCGCTGTTACAACTTTAAATATCGTCGTTAAGGGCGGCGCAGCAGAAGACATAGTAACAGTTAAGAGGTAAGTTTATTAAAATCTCCATTTTTACTTTAATCCAGCCTGGGAACAGGTCACGCTTATCCATCCTTGAAGAAGGCACAGGCTATCTCTGTAGCGCTAACCTATACCGCCCCAACTTTCCTACTCGTCTGCATCCAGGATCATGGTGTATAGGATGGTAAAGCAGATCGCGGGGTGGCTTGGTTTTCTACACGCAGTAAATATGGATGAGAATAGGTTTACTTACTATAACCCTTGAATGAGCTTTAGAGGCTATGAAGGGCAAGTCTTCCGCAATTCCTTATTGAGTAGAACCAGTAATATCCCTTTGGAGAGTGCGGATGAGATAATGGTAATACACAAATCTGCCGTCATTCGGTATATAGCTCAGTTGCTTGAAAAGGTATTACACGCGAATACGCGTAAAGCGAGGATTTGCTCGGCTTTTAAGAACAACCTTTGGAGGCTCATTGCTGGAAGAATAAACCACGATGAGGTCATATGTGAGTGGTATTTAGCTTTTTTGGCCTTAACTATATAGTATTCGGTATCACGGAGGCAGATGAACCTCTGGAATAGGGTTAATGCATTGTCCTTGGTCGTGCAGGTCCATTATGCAGTATGGTTGCATCGCTCCAACTGGTGGACTATATTGGGGGTATATGTGAATCTCCTCTGATCATGCAAGATCAGTATCCCGAGTTTGTCACTCAACGGCACAGACTCGTTAATCCACAAATGGCCAATACCAATCGTGGCGTGACAATGCCTCTTTGGAATTGAAAAGGAAACTTATTGCAATTTCCAAAAGGATAACGGCTCGATTGTCGCGGCGTTCCGGCCCGTATGTGGACGATCGCCCTGTGCCGTTCCGAATCCGGATATCACGGGCTGTTGACCTCCGGTATGCTGCATTATCACCCTATGGGGATGAGGGGAATGGCATGTGTAATTTGCATGCCGAATGTAACAACTATAAAATATGTAAATGATCGCTGTTGATAATGATCAGCAGAATTGATCAAGTTCAATCACTCTTCAGATCTCAAGATGAAGTTTGCTTCAATTGTCGCGGCCGCTTTTGCTAGCGCTCCTGCGTTGGCTGTTCCAGCAGGCTTTGTCACTACCGACGGCACAAAGTTCCAACTTGATGGAAAGGACTTTTTCTTTGCTGGTAGCAATGCCTACTATCTTCCCTTCAACGACGTGAGTAACCCCGATAAGAAACCTAAACGCAGTTTGCTGACCATCTCAGTGGGGAACCGACCATTACGCCGATGTCAAGCTGGGCCTTCAGCTTGCCAAAGACGCCGGTCTCAAAGTGATGCGCACCTGGGCTTTCCACGACAACAACAGAACATATGTTTCTGGTGGCCTGCCTCAGTATGGCACTGGTGCTGAGAGCACTGTCCTGCAGTTCTTTGAGAAGGATGGAAGCGTCAAGATCGATCTGAGCAAGCTTGACGTTGTGGTCAAGGCTGCTGAAGACACCAACATGAAGCTCATTTTGGCTTTGACCAACAATTGGGCTGATTACGGAGGTATGGATGTTTATACTGTTAACCTTGGTGGTCGCTACCATGATGATGTGAGTTTCCTGAATGTTGAGGATAGGATGGAGCACTAACTGATAACACAGTTCTATCGTCTCCCTGCTATCAAGAAGGCTTTCAAGAACTACATCTCAGCCGTTGTCAACCGTTACAAAGCCTCCCCTGCCGTCTTTGCCTGGGAACTCGCCAACGAACCCCGCTGCGGCGCTGATGGTAATCGCAACCTCCCACGTGGACCTGACTGTACCCCTGCAACTCTCACTTCATGGGCCGATGAAATGAGCACATACATCAAGTCCCTCGACTCGGATCATCTCGTCACCACTGGAAGTGAGGGCGGCTTCAACAGACAGTCTGATGACTGGGCCTACAACGGCGCTGATGGTGCCGACTTCGACGCTGAGCTCAAGCTTCCCAACATTGACTTCAACACATTCCACTCTTATCCTCAAGCCTGGAGCAAGACAGTAGATTGGGTCGTCCAGTGGATCAAAGACCACGCCGCCGCCGGTGCAACCGCCAAAAAGCCCGTTATTCATGAGGAATACGGCTGGACTGACAAGTCCACTCGCATCGCTACCTTGAGTAAATGGCAGAAGGCTTCTCTTGATCTCCAAGTTAGTGACATGTACTGGCAGTTCGGCACCAGCAAATTCTCGTATGGAAAGAATCACGATGACGGGAATACTATCTATCTTGAGGATGCTGAGGCTCAGCCGTTGGTTTATGAGCATGCTGCTGCCGTCAATGCTGCTAATGGAGGAGGAGCGGTGACGACTAAGCCTACTACTACAGCTACTGCCACGTCTAAGCCGAGTACTACTCTTTCGACTACTTCTAAGCCGACTGTTACTGGTGGAGCTACTGTACCTAGGTATGGGCAGTGTGGTGGCGCTTCGTGGACTGGGCCTACTGTTTGTGCTTCGCCATATACTTGCAAGGAGCAGAACCAGTGGTATTCTCAGTGCTTGTAGTGACTTCGCCAGGATAAGCATCGGATAGGATAATATATTTTATTCCAAGATCTATTCATCATAGGCATATTCAATTGCAACAAACAATTTTCACCATCAAATGCAAGACTCTACATGATGACAGGCTATCGAGTTAGGCGAGACAAAAAATGTCTCTGCCTAGCCTGGCCTCTAAGCGTCCCCTTCTTACTATGACTCCTTAAACTGGACCCAGACCCGGCGAAGAAGGCCTTTATCTCATCTTGCCCCAGTTTCATCAGATCCATTCTTACCAATTACTTTCCTAATCCAATCCCACCGACTAGTCTCTGAATCATCTTCAGGCTGTTCCAAGGATATATCTCGCAGGTCATTCAGCTCCTTTATCAAAGCCCTCGTAGTTTCCGCGTCAAGCTTATTCCAAGGTGACCATGCCTTCTTATAGATTTTCAGTAATACCCAAACACCGAAGAAACAAATAGTCTGTTGTGATATGATTAGTTCTCCGTTCTGGCTTTGACCTTCAGTGCTCTCACCGTCAGATACCCCGTCAAGAACGGGAAGACATGAAATTCTTTCCACAAGAATACTCCATTGCAGACAAGAAGTATAAAGAGACAGGTCCCAAACGCTGCGTACGCCAGGACTGGCTGCCAGTGGCTTTGATAGGGATAAGCATCGGATTCAGATTCGCGATCTTCAGCCAGGCGTATGCCATCCTCTGCTAGCGAGTCCCGAAACTTATGAATACTGTCGCCCGTAAGAATATTTCCAGCCATAGATAATCAGACAACCAACCAGTAATGGTATCGAGCATATGCCAAGCATAGGCAAGCCCAGATGATGATGATGCTGACGGAACCCATTTGGACAAGAATCTCGAGAAACTTCCCTGCATGCGATCCAGTGTCGATACTCTTCGTTCCTTGGAGAAAAGGCACCCAAATGAAAGCCAGTGCAGTGATGACCATCGCCCGAAGTGGTACTCTGTCGCGATCCGTCACACCAAACCAGGCCAAAGCTGCTGGCATCGACTCACTAGAACGGATGTTACGCGTGATACCGAAAAGTGTCCTAGACGCCACGTATAGATTTGTATTAGCACACGTGAGCGCAGTGAAGAGTATAAAAGCGTTCAAGGCATGGTCAAGATTGGGAATCGTTGACGATTTTGCGATGAGAATAAAAGGCGAGTGCGTGAAGCCTTCCTTGTCAGTCTCGGGAGTCCCGCATCCTGTATCGTTCCGCAATGTATCGTTCCGCCATGTATCGTTCAGCCAACTAAGCCTCTGGAGACCGCAGTCGTCCCTTTTGAGACCCAGGGACACGAGCAATCCGCTGATGGTGTACGCAGAAGCTACCAGTATAGGGAGAACAACCGCTGTGAACCCAATTGTTCGCTTAACAGAATCTCGAGCCGTCTTATGTTTTCGAGGTGAGTCTGCTCTTGGCGGCGATGTTGCAGCCGGAGTCACAAATATACCTGAAGAATCTCTGCTTGAGACTTGCGTAGAGGACTGAGAAGGCCAACGTGCTTCGATGACGGAGACAGCAATATTCTCGATTCCGGCGTATGCAAAGATAGCAAGTGACAAACACATCCTCATGAGAATTAGGAGGTTTCTTCTGTGTTGGCCATTCCAGAGGTACTTACATAAACGCTTCAGGCCAATTATCGGCAGCCTTCTCATCGTATTCCTTGAAAGGGGTGTTCCAACCTATATGTCAGAGCCTATTAGTTGACGATTCTGTAGGATGTATAATACTACTTGATTACTTACTGGACCTCGTGTTGTTATCATCTATTTCGGGGAGTATTAGTGTCCAAGTCTATCCTCTGCTAGATATCAACTTACCTTTTGACTGAGAATCATGTTCTGTCTCTTTGGGAAACCTGAATATGGCAATAGGAAGGCAGATGATAATAATAGCCAAGAAAACTAGTTTGACGATCCCGGTGACAACTTCAATCCAGCCGTAGATCTTGTGAGAATGTCAGATGCCACAGCGGAAATATTCAGTGCGAGACTTGGCATACCTCGACCTTGACAGAATTTATTATCACGAGTATCAATGGGAGCGCAACATAGGCGAACCCCTCACTGAATCCGCTTGTGTTAGCAGTCCAGTAATTGAGGACACCAGCAGATGTAGCAATCAGGGCGGCGAATCCTATAGAATATGTATACCTGCAATAAGTCAGTCTTGGCTGAACCTCCTACGACCGATACCCTTGCGCATACCAATATGCAAGGCCAATAGTATCTCCAAGTTCTTTGTCCACGAACTTCCTCACAAACAAGGGGACTGCTCCTGGAACAGGCCATAGACATAGAAGCTCTGCGATGCATTGCATCACAGACCAAGACAAGATTCCGAGGAAGAGGAAGGAGAAGATCACAGCCAAGGGTCCTCCAAGCTCGAGGATCTGGCCGCTTCGAACATAAAGGCCCGTGCCAAGTGTACCGTTCACAGCAATCATCTATCTCCATGTTAGTCTGGAAGTCTCTATGATACAGTCTGGGAATATTGATGACCTACAAAGATATGAATGCCTCTAAGCTTCCGGCGAACTGTGTGAATGGGGAGTTGAGTTGCTTCTGTTTCACCTATGTGGGTTGTAATAAATGGTTCTGGAGCTTCTGGGCTATCACCATCACTGTTAGGCGGACCAGCAGTATCCGGAGCAAGAGGTGCGTTGCTTGCTGTTGAACCGCTGTCAAATAGCCCATGGCCGTGAGACAATACAGTAAGAGGAATAGCTGGGGGCGCTTCTCCCAGACCGGATGGGTTCTCAGACATCTTGCCTGGGAAGAAATATGTGTAAAGACCTTTGATCATGCGAATTGTTCGCTGAAGTCTTCGTTTTAGAAGAATGGAATTAATAGTAATGGGGAGTTCTCAGGCGCACTCGTTCGCCTGCTCAAGCGTGAGGCGTGAGGCTGGCGGTTCCAGGAAACGAGGCAGATCAGGGGGTTTCAGCCCCAACCTCCCGCCGCGGTTCCAGGTGGTGTCACTTGAGGAGAGAAGACCCGGATAATTTACAGCACCGTGTTACTTCAATTGCCATACATAATTTCACAATGTAACGCCGTCATATGATGTTGGACAAGAGACACGTTGAGCCACCTGTCAACAATTAAGGCAAATAACCACCGCTCAGCCGGACTACCTGGATTTCAATTGTCGCCAAAGGCTTCCTAGAGCCTGATCGCGGCTTGTCGTCATCTTCCAAGCCCTCTCTAGCAACCAAGTCTATACTTGGTCATTTTCAGCCCCAAGCCTCTGATTGCCCTTTCAAGGATGCCTGCATGAGAGTACAGCAATCGGATCCCGTAAACGGGGAAAGATGCATAAGGTGGCTGATGAGTCCATGGCTGCCTGCTGAATAGTCATTCGATAGAGGCTGAAATATCGGCTCCTTGCATGTGGCATGTGACAGAACATGCATAAGAGGCTTATCACATTTGCAACAACCAAACAAACGTCTTGTCGCATAAGGCAAAGGTGGTCTGGCGGTTCGATACGGCCTTGTACGAGTTTTCAACCCCCTATGATCATTAACCCTGCTGTCGGGTCGCACAAGGGGTGAAAATTTGGTTCTGTGTCACTTGGAATCATGTCCCCGAGGTTTGCCCAAATGCTTTGCAAGAGCGCGAAGTACGCAGTTATAGACTGGAGGTTTTACAAATACAACTCAAGAGACACCTGCCGAAGAAAATACTTCATCATCAAGAAAATAGCGGTGCACTTCAATAGAAACGCAAGAATGCCCAAATCCAAACAGGTCCAGGTACATCAAGTCTTCGACAGCCGCTACTACGATGGAGTAAGGATGCAAAGAATCCTCGAGAAACTCTTCCCTGAGCGAAAAGGGAATTTCGGACTCCGCGTAGGCGTGACCCCCTTCCGCCTGGGCCTGCCGCTGCTGACTTGCCCTGGAAGATGACTAACGACCAGTGGGCTTTCAGTGCCCCGAGACAAGTAACCCGGGTGAGATAGGTCATTGAGCGCTTATTACGTGTTTTTTATTAACAGACTGGCAGAGTGAGCTCGAGTAAGCGCAATTGCGAAATCAACTGTGGCGATAGCTGACGACGACAAGGCGTGCGGAGATTCCTCAATCTCGATGATGGTGCCAGGGAACATCTTGGGTATGCTGACTGCAGCGTGGCGTCGATGGCTGGGTTGGCGAGCATGATCAGGCTCTGAGGCAGAATGTCAAGAGAACTTGATGATTGGGATAGTTGAAGGCTGAGCTTCGCATAAATTGAATATAAGGTTCAAAGACTCATATTCACGCCATATGAACCTACTTCCAGCATTTACATATTTCTGTTTCCGTGAAAATCTAACACACCCCCCCTCGTTATCTCTTGCCCCAATGGATATGTCTCACCCGTGCTTTGTCAATGAGGTCACTGAGCCAATCAGTATCATCAGCACAGGTGCTGGGGTATCGGAGGAAGAATGTTCTGGGGCTGAAGTCCACCAGTTCTCGACCTTGGAGCAGATGCAGTCCCACTTCAGACGCACTGAAATCCTTGATCAACCCTACCACTTTATGTACGTATTGTAGGAGCTTTACCTCCGTGAGAAATACCGTGCTGATGCAGGGCAACCAGATCGATATGCCAGCGCCAGTCTTGGAAGCCGCTACAGATCACCAAAACGATGCTGAGCTTTCTCGTTGACGAGTTCAAACTGAAGCCTTCCATCTGGGATGTAGCCTCGTGTTTTTATACGAAAGACTTCGACGTTGAATCGACCCTTTGCGTTCCGTTTACAGTGTCTCGCGATGGGCCAATAACAGGTAAGCAATTCCAAAAGGTGGAGAAGTTGTGTAACTCAAAAACCGTGTAGAGGTATCGTATACAATTCGATATCCTGAGTTCAAGGCTGCTCGAGGCAGTTGGATCATTAGACAGAGCGGCATCTACCAGCGATTCAACAACGAAACAAACCAGAATCTTTGTATCCTATTCAATCCTATACCAGGCTCTAAATTGCATCAAGTTGTGCAGAACTGCGTCTCCAATGTCTCTCGAAATGCCCCGAAAGACGCCTTTTGGCTGCATAAGGAAGTTTTCAACACATATTTCTCCTCTTGGAGGCTTTACAACGTATACTTAGAGAAAAGGCTTCTCCCTATTGTATGAGCACCTCTCACGATATAGCTGTAAGCTAACAGTTTTCGAGGCAAACAAAGCAGTAGCTACGTGGATCGAAGAATTGACGGAAGACGAGTACCGCCATCTCACCGACTTAGCTTATCTAGAGAGCCGCTTATTCCAGATACCGGTCATCCTGGGAAGTTCAAACGAACTGCTGGAGGGCTTGTCTTCTCTCTGTCGCAGCTGGTATCCTGATTCAACTGGCTGTGATAGACAGTCAGCTGTATTGGCGCTAACAGAATTTCAGAACCACCAGCTGAACTGCCGTTCCTATGTGAGGGTGGCTGAGTATCTACAGAAGCTGGCTGAGAAGAACACTCAGCTTCTTGCAAACACTCTATCATTCCGGGAGCAGTTATACGCCAAAACTCAAAATAACAACATGCTTCAGTTAAATAAGTCTGCTGTTTTTATTACTACCCTGACCTTGTTGTATTTGCCGGCATCATTTGTAGCAGTTAGTACAAACTCAAAGCTTTTCGGTATATATAATGCTGACAGATTGTAGACCTTCTTCGGAATGAACTTCTTTGATCTTGACGACAATGGAGATCGAATTGTGATGACCTCCATGATCTGGATATTCTTTTTATCTTCTGCGGGTCTTACTATTGGCACCTTCTTGTTGTATCACGTTCTTTTAGATAATACTCTTCTTAGTCGCATAGTAGGAAATGTTCCGATTGTCAAGACACTCATGGGCGGGAGAAGTAGAAAGGAGTCTTCTGACATGGAAACAGGCAGCATGTAATATGAGCATGCAGCTAACCACGCATCTTATGTATTATGATAAGCTAAACTAATCAGACTTTTGTGATATACACGGTATTGTCCATCAGGTGACGCGGTCGTGATCAAGGCGATGGGTTCGCTCCAGTCGCCAATTACGCTCAGCTTAGCCTGGCAGGATGTCGATACCTCTTTAAGCTCTGCGATCTCGCGAAGTTCCGGGCGGCCGCTGGCACTAGAGAGTTTCACCTCAAGCAGGAAAAGGTGGCTGCTTCCTGAGTGCGCTCCAAGAGCGATGACTACTTGGCCATTTGTCGCAATCTTGAGAATGCGATAGTGTTCAACGGAAAGATAAGCGACGCTTGAGGCAGCTTCTTCGGCGCCTGTGAACTTTAGATGAAATATTCGCTGAGCTTGTGCCACGACAAGGACTTCGGATTGAGCTTCGTTTGCTTCACTTCGGAAGGACACCATGTCTGTGAACAGCCGTTCGACACTGCTAGTGGGTGACTGGGAGCGGTGGTGTTAGTCCATGTATGAAGTACTCTGCGAACAACTTACTCCAAGCTTCAGGTCTTGCTTCACGAGCCTCGGCTGGCGAATAGTGAACAGACATAGAGATAGAGTCGATGCGCTGCTACGGATAATTATATACCCTTCATCTTCGGTTCTAAGCGCTATATGCTCAACTGAGGATGTAGAACAGTTCAGGTCAAGAAGCTTCCGTTGGGAAAGACGAATTCCAGCATCCTGATAGTCTTGGCGTGATGAAGTTTCCGAAAAGAGACTAGTAATCATATTAGCGGCGTAACAAGCAGCACAGCGACTCGCTCACCTAGCGGACGGCGTAGACGGCTCTGATAGATTCGTATCTATGACTGCCGTGAACAATGATGCTCGATCATTGTTACTCAGGATACATGCCATCGCGTTTTGGTTTGGCGATACTGTCAAACTGTAAAATCCAGAATATGGCAAGCTGATTTTGCTGTATGTTCGCAACGTTTTATCTAATTTAATGTCAAACACATAGCACTAGTAGGCTGTGTTAGCTATATGACTCTTGCGTGAACATCTTTTCAAATCTATACTTACTTCCAGTGACTTGGTCTCTGTCGTAGCAGCAACCAAGTACGAATCTGTTAACCCCAGAGATTTCCAGGAGCAGCTGACTCCAGCCAGTCGATGTATTCCAGCGTTCCTTAGAGCAGGTTCTCGTACGCTTTCTGTGGAGGTGGCCCTTGATGCGGTGCCAACTGTACTGCTAGAATTTGTTCTTGAAAAGGTGGTGGCTCTGTCGAATACCATGATAGCCTTGTCACTCCAGTAAGCTATCAATTGACCATCCGGCGAACTCCGACAGTCTTTGAAACGAGTAGACTTGTCAATGTCGAGTCGCCAGCGGTGGATATCTACTGGCACAGTAGAACGCTCTTTGCGAAAACCATTGGTAAAGGCACTAGATATTGTTAGTCTTGGTGCCTTGTAGTCGAAGTCATGTGTATACTCTTTGAATCTCCGTCGTAATGGATATGGCTTTTCAGCAGGAGAATCAGGCCTAGCTGACGATTCTGCAGCTTGATACTCCTTCAATGTGTTTCCTAGGCATTTAACTATTGATTCTGCACTGCACCTGTTGCTTTGGTCAATCACCAGGACGCTACTCTCTAGGTACCTAAGAATAGATGAAACCGCTTCGCCTTCAGCCGCTTTTCGTTTCTTTGCGGCTTCGATTAATTTGCTGTGTTGGGCTTTCACAGCCTCGTTCAAATCAGCACCCCTGATGGACCTGTTCTCCTGATAGAAGACGTCGAACGTCTTGTTATACTTATTATGCTTGCGTCTCGAATTGCTGTAGCGCTCCAGGGCTGAGTACCCTTCTTCCATGTACGTGAATAGAACGCTAATGATACAGCCCAAGGACCAGATGTCACTCTTATGGTCCATAGTCTTGCCCTTATCCAGAGCTTCATTTGGCATGTATGTGCCATTTCCTCGAGGGTTTTGGGTCGGGGATGCTTGGCTTGACTGGTCGATGAGCTTCCTTTCGAAGAGGCTGTCCAATTTCTTTTCCGGCGTTGTTTTAGTCTTAACTCTCGACAAGCCAAAGTCGCTGAGCTTCCAAATCATGCCGTAGTCTCTGTCCTCTGTGCTGGTACGCTCCAATCGTGGTTTATGCAGAAACACCAAAATATTGCTTGGCTTGAGATCCATGTGGTAACAAACCAGTCGATCACCTCCAACTGTAGTCATCTTGCTATGAAGAAAGTCAAGTCCACCTGCCAGGCCTATCGCGGCGCTGATGATACGCTCTCGGGCCCATCTGTCATCGGGAGAGATCTCCGGAGTGCCCTCCATATACTTTTGCAGGTCCATTTGTGCTAGCGGCATAAGCAGACTGAACTTTGGCTCTGGTCCTTTGATGACAAGGGTACCAAAGCTCTCGAGAATGTTGTTGTGCTTGGAGCTGCCACTGAAGATCTCTCGAATAGATCTCACCTCTTTCTCGAAGCTCTCCTCCATATCTTTGGCTGGTTTGTAATCTTTGCGTGCAACCAGCTCGGAGGTCTTGATGATTTGATTAAAATCTCGGTGCTTGGTCAAATGGTCCCTGGGTATCTTGACCTCATAAACGCTTCCGAAAGCGCCGGAACCGAGATATCTTTCGTCCAGCCATGGGAGAGACCGCTTATCGTCTTGATCAATCGTGACGACTCCTGGTCCACCAAGTACGATGGTACAGAAAGGGCGTTGCTCAACGAAGAAATCCTGGGCGTCAAAATGGTCGAACAGATTGGCAAGATAAACCTCGGTCGCTGGGAGCAGATATGGAGTTTCGCTGTATCGCTGATGCTCTTGTGCCATGTTTCCGAATACAAGCTCTTTGGTAAAGACTTTTGCGGCATTGATTGAGCACTTTGCGTATAATAAAACGGCCAAAAAGTCGTGGAGCATCCTCCTCTCTATACCTCGAACAAAAGGGTAGGCATCAATAGCGTTTGGGCCTGTTTCCGAGATATCGACGTCATCGGAGATGCTCGTGTAGAGCCTTTCCAGCATAGACCGTGACAGAATCTCTCTGACCATTCCCCTTGTCGCGAACTTGTCCTTTGTTCCGCCTTTTTTGAACTTGATGGTGAATTGTGATCGTATGTCGCGACATATCTCAGTGTAATCGGGTCTCTCCATTGTAGACGCTAAGAAAACGCGGACATTGATTTGGGGTCGTAGGTAACGCGATAGAAGATCAAGGCGAGAATGCAAGAGCCTTGTAGCGGGGTGCGTGCCACAGGCTTTATGAGTAAACAGCTTGCGCGGGGGAATAAGCAGCCTCTTTCATTCTTCGCTCCCAACGGGAAAAGAGGCAACATGGTTGGCTGAGGTTCGCCAGAGCCCTGCAACAGTGCCAGCAACGCACTATCCTTAGGCACCTAAGACATTTTTTCAGCCGCAGACTACTCGACGGTACAGCGCAGCCATTGGAAAGTGCCATAAGGCAACGCAATTAGGGTGAGTGGCTTCAGGACATAATAACAGAGCCTTCGAAATTATATCTTAAGTAAATTAATTAGACTTTGTTTAAAATAAAGATGTATTATTTAATTATTACTTAAATTGGTTGAATTTACTGTTGTATAGTATATAGGGTAAATATGACTTTATCTTAGCTCTTATGATTTCGTCTTCTTTGGCAATCTTTGTCGCGACAACACCGATTGAAGTCGTAGGGCAGCAGTAGCTTGATTAGTGGATGTCTCTATTGATACCCCATTGGTGGGTGCTAGCGCAACGCATGTTAAAGTGGGCAATATATAGCACTTGAACGGTTAAGCAGATTCATCCTATCCCGAAATTGCCTGCTCCATACATGATTTCATTCTGGCGAGTCTACAGAGTAGAATTTCGATGAAACGGTTATAAGTGGCATGAGGTGCTTGGCATCGGCTATTTCAAACGGGTTTTAGAAAATGCCCTAGCTCCAGTGTTATCACGCTGTTGTTAGTGGCAGAGACTGTAAAATACTGTGGAACTGAGTGCCTTATCAGTGGGGCGATTTTCGCTTAGAGGGACGCGTTTATGTTGAGTTTTACTAGCAAGGGTGCTGTGCTGAATGAGCCGGCTGTCATACACCAGCTAAATACCTTAGGTACCCTAAGGGTTTTCACACTTATATTCCTTAATAATGTTCGTCTGGCTAAAGCAACACCTATAATTCAGGCCGAAGGATACCGGCGATGTCAATAATATAGGAAAGAATTTTTTACTTCTAATACAGATATATCTAATATCTAATTTTAGACTCTTAAGTGTAATACTACTTTAAGATTCTCTACTGGGACTGCTGCAACCCATTCCCTGCGTTCCGGTAAAAGAGTTAAATTCCAGGAACTTTCTTTAGAATTAAGTTCTGATAAGCTGTGCCGTTCTAATCGAAAATGGCAGATAATTTGAGAAATAGAAATATACAGCTCAAGGTATGAGAAACTATAAGTTATGAATACCAGACAGCTTATCAGACTAGGGCTTTATAGAAACTTACTGAGCTCCCAAGCATAAATTTGCTCCTCGTGAAAACGGTATGTAATAGCGATCGCGGAGGGCATCAGCAGTTAGACCCTTTCCATCTTTTGATAACCACCGATATGGATCGTACAGCTTGGGGTTTGGAAATGCGTTCTCGTCATGTAGGTACCAGATGGGCGAAGAGGTGAGAACAGTCTGCAAAGCTTTTTATTAGCATGTCAACAATGGAAAAGCGAAGCACGAGAATACTGACTCCTTCTGGGATAAACGTATCGTGGAGCTCAATACCTCCGCGAGGTACGATCCTGGGAAGCATGGCCGCTGCAGCGCCAGCCCATCGAATACCTTCCTTGACACAGGCTTGAAGACGAGGGATGTTCTCGAGCGTAGTCATGTCCGTTGAGAAGTCAACACTGGCTAGATCCTGATACAGAGCGTCTTGAAAGGTGGGATTATGCGCAAGAGCCCAAACGATATGGGTTAGTGTTGCAGAAGTCGTATCTGTCCCTGGGCCGAGGTTCTCTCCCGCCTCAGATAAGGCAGTTTCAGCCGGTAGCCCGGCCTTGCATAGCGTTTGTATGAGGTTTGGAGACCTAACGGATGTGCCATAGTCTGACTCTGTGGAGAGTGCTGCCTGCCATGATTTTCGAGTCCACTAGAAAGATTAACATGGGAGCTTGGGTAGATGATGGGGGATTGGAAGGTCGGACATACATTGTGAAAGTCAAACAGGCCTTGAGAATACTTTGTTCTAAAACCGGTCAAAGTATACAGGCTCTGCTCAGCGTGTTCCCAAAACCCACATAACATAGGGAAATTAGTTAGCTAAACAGAAGTAGACATTATTAATATCAATCATGAATGTTATTTATCTGAGGTAAACTCACAACAGGCATCCAAGTTGCCTTTTCGTCATTCTTCTCCACCATAGCCAGCTGTTCTCCGCTAGCCCAAGAATCCAGGGCATTGATTGTTGTACCGAAGGAAAAGTCGGCTATTTTAATATTAACGAGGAAATAGAAAAGCTAGATGGACTTCATCTTACACATAATATCTGCTTCGAGAGACCGAGAAGCGACACTTAGATCGACAATCGAATCGATATTTCGAATCTTATCGACAAATCTCATGACATGATGGGAAATTAATTTCTCCAGCTGCGGGACCTTACTGCGGGAAAAGAGCTGTGCCATGATCCTCCTTCGCTTGGAATGCTCTACCGGATCTCTATTGGATATAAGTCAAGCGCTCGCAATTGTTCGCATAAGTAGTAACTTGCGTTATAGAAAACAGAGCCGCATGGCCGCCTTGTACGAATTGTCCATAGACTCTAGGGTCTTTCTTAAATTTACTTCCGACCTTGTGAACTGTTTCATATGTCTTGCGCGAGTAAAATGAGACTTCGTTTGGACCGATACGAATCAGAGGGCCTAGTAATATCAGGATTTATTCCGATGCTTTGTCAGAGTAACCTCCCTACCTAGTTTCTTATGTAACTCGGGTAGTGTGAGGGTGATGGTGCCTTTATACTCCTGCGGAAATGTCCATAATAGTCTTGAAAACGTTGCACCGAAACCTGCGCTGGGGATCTTGGATAGGGGCGATGTATATATTGAGATGATATTCTACAACGTATGTCAGCCCAGAAAACCAGCAGCAATGGATAATAATTCCTACGTAAATAAAGATTGCGACAAAAACCGTGCCGGCAGTCTCTAATATTGGTAAGGCCATGGCTAGGTATTCCGCATTTCGCAGTGCCAAGTCTAGACCAGGGCTATGATTAGTCTCTCTACTTATATCTGAGGTCGGGATCAAGCAATACTTATAAAAGTCACGCCATCTGGTCTACGTATGTCAGATCATCCCAAAGAGGAAGTTAAACCGTTGGCGGAAATAATTCCTGGTGATATGGTACCGTTCTGCTGGGAAGACAGTCTAGATCTATCTGACACAATTATAAGTGCGATGGCGTGCTTGGCATCCGCTGTCGTGGTCAAGTTCGCCTAGGGCGTGATCGGCAAGCCCGGTGAAATCTGCCGGGCAGTCAATTTCTGCAGAAAAAGTGGCAAAAGGAGGGGCGGCTGACTGACCTTTCCATATTCAGTGCCGTTTTCTCACTGTAATCTCTGTAAATCGATAGATAGGTAACTCAGCAGCTCTTGTGCAAGCAAGCAATGTACTAAGCTAGCAGAGAGGCCTACAAATTGCTAGATGAGGGCAAGAGGCTAAGAAATATCCCTGTTTTTTAGTGTTTTCTGCTGCTTTAAATGTCAGGTGTAAAATTACATAAATTAGGGTAAGGGTAACTGTAATAGCCTTGTCAGCTTAACTGAAAACACTATATATAAAGGATATCTCTTACAACTAGGTCTTTATAATAACTTTATCTACAGGATTATTATTAATGACTTTAACGATTAACAGCTGCAGCAGTTAGCTATTATTATGGCCTTCCTAGATTGCCTTAGCTATCAGTATCATTGCAAGCCTCACTGCAGGGATAATCCACTTACCCGGCAGCCCTACGCTAATATCCTCGCTGACTCTCAGGCTTACACCTCGTGGCTATTAGCTGCCCTAGATGTAATATTCAACGACCTATTTCGCATAAATAAAGGTAACTTTTATCAACTTTCTCAGTGGTTGAGGAATAACACTGAGGCAGGTAATAGCCAGCATCAGTTGCTTAAGCTAAAGCTAATAATCTTCTTGTAAATAATAGCCTACAGTAAGCCTTAAAGGAATACAGCCTATTAGTTTAAAGTCAGTTAGAGTACTGTATTAGCCATCTTCTCTTACCTGATTGACTTTATGCAGTATCTGCATATAAAATTCATTCAGTTGCTAGATTACAGATATATCAGTCTACAGATCAAGCTAAATAACAAATTTTATCAGTTTAATAGCATAATTAAGGCTATAGATAGCATATACATACTGGCGTTTATTCCTCTTGCTTAGCAATAGAGATTCTAGTTAAGAAAGTTAATGGTTTCCTAGAATATCTTTGCTACAGTTGACTTTAAGGGACGATTCCTGTATATGCTTGCGGGCGCCGAGGGATCTATTAATGATATAACACTAATAGGATATGCTTATACAGGCAGCTTCCAAGTCCCGCCGGGGAAATTCTTCCTTGCTGATGCTAGCTTTGGATTATGAAGAGGAATTCTGATTCTGTACTCTTAAGTCTGATATCATCTCTAAGATTAAGGCAATGCAGCGAAAAGACCTGTAAATGAGAAGGAATTATATAACCTCTATCATTTGCAGCTTTGAATGATCGTAGAGCAGGCTTTTAGCCATTGCAAGAGGAAGTAGAAGATTATAAGAAATAGTACACCTAAATATTCCTTTAGCAATCAGATCAAGATTGTATATGCTGTAACTGGTCTGTATAACTTCCTCGCTTTCAAAGGGAGTAAGCCGGAGCTGGGGCACGAGGAAGAAGGTCTCCCTAACTGGGAAATCCATGCTCTCGCGAGGGCTCGCAGCCGTGCGGATGAGGTTGTAACAGGGAGATCTGGGACAAATATGAGAAGTCTGATTGCAGGTTAGCTTTGGGCTACTTATCAAGCGTATTTACGGCTTCCTGATGACTCCGGATTTGAGGAAACAGATAAAGAAGGGAGCGTTGTGGTAGATGAAGAAGGGAGCGCTGTGGTGGATGAAGAAGGGAGCGTTGCAGGCTAACGAGGCTAATGAGAGAGAAGCTATCTCAAGCTTGCAGGAGCTAGATTGAGATTACATCATTTTTTCAATTAAGGTCATTTTAGCATCAAAAATACCCTGCGCTAAAAATTTTAGGCCAATCAGAGCCTATAGAAATATTATCCATGCAGCAACTAAGCCATTTTAGGCTAGAATAATTACCCCGCAGTCTTAGCTTAAAGCTGCAGCGAGTTGTGATATCTCTAAAGCCTTATAACATTACAGAAGCTTCAACTTTTCAGCCCCTCACAACACCACAAAATGCATACTTCTTTAATTATTAATACTATATATTCTATATTAATATTAATGCATTAGCAAGAGCTTCCTTCATTTCCTTCTTATTAAAAGATATCCAGACTAAAGCATTATTTATATCCTGCTGCAACCAGTTTATTACCTTTATTACAAAATCAACGCCCCGGTCTTCTATGAAGAGCTAAGTACAGTCCCTAATCGCGCCCTGCAAATCCTCTGCCCCAACTGGCTGTAGTGATATTATATGATTATGAGTAGATGACTGACTTTGCAGAAATAGCTCCTTTAGATCATTAATATCACTGCTGCTCTCTCTTATTATCTTCTTCTTCTTCCTCTAAGGGAAAGGAATTACCTCATTAGGGGCTATTAGCATTGCAGCAGTCCTTTTTCTGCTGCTTACAGCAGGAGTCTGTAACAGCCCTAATGAAGGAAGGGGAGGTGCCTCTTTGACTCCCTCATCATCATGAACTTGCTGACTTGCTTGTATAGGCCGCTCAACCTCTGGCTCTTCCTCAGCTAGTTCATCGCCGCCCTGTTTGCTATTTGCCTCAGCTGGCTACTGATCTCAAACCTCCTCTTATTCCATGCCATCATCAGAGGCATTCCTTGTTGCAGGCAGGGGCATTCCTTCGTGATGCCTGAAGGCATCGTTATCAGCAGCCTCTGTAATAAATCTCCCTGCTAGGCAGTCATTAGAGAAGATCTCATGCTACGCATTAATCATTATGTAATTATCAACACCAAGGCCGTCTTTTAAAACCCTTGCTGCTGCTTGCAGGTATTTCTGCTTAAGGTCTAACTCCTGTTGCTAACTAATCTGTACCCTTCCCTCCTCTGCAATTTCTATATGCCCTGTCATATTAAGCATTTCCTGATATATACGATAGTTATCCCTTAACACCACGTATCTCGATTCGACCCGGCGGTAATCCCATTTTATCGCTGGGAAGGCTTCCTCGAGGGGGGCGATGAAGGATTCGAAAACAGGCTTCAGCACAGCTTTTTTCCTCGAATTTAACTTCTCGCTTTGCCTGGCCTCAAGAAGAAGGTCCATCAAGAGGAAGTGTTGTTCAGAGGTCTAGCGGTTACTTGTTAACTGCAAGGAAGGAAGCTGTGACGAAGAAGGAGGCTGTGACGAGGCATCAGGCTGCAGCGACGGTCGGACCACTCGCGGCCGATTTGGCAGGGGCGTTGGGGTTGTAAGCTGAGACATTTCGTTCGATCGTGCTATCAGAAGTTGACTTTTAGCAGGGAAATTATCATCAATTCAAGGGTCGGTCAACTTAGCCTCTCTGGCTGTGATCACGTTGATCGGGGCGGCTGAAATCGCTGTCAAAATCAGCCCCGAAGGCGGTGAGAGCCCCCTACGGATACGGAATAGCCTTCTTTGGGTACAACCTCTTCGACCCACTTATACGAATGTATCGACTTTGCAGCCCGACGAATTTCACCGGGCTTGCCGATCAGGCCCCTAATCCGTGCTTTTTAGTAAGCCAGGGTATAAATTATAAAAGTTCCACGGAATTTCATGTCCTGATCCGTGGGCTCCGTCTTTCCTTTGTCAATCATAATTATTCCCGCGGCGACATTTTTTTCATTGGCGAGCAGAAAAAATCGCGCAATGTCGACAGCATGGGAGAATAACAAGGACGAGCCTGTCAAAACAGGCGGCGACGTAACAGGCGATTCTAGCGTCAATACAGCCGACAATGTGGTTTTGGTTAGTAGTATAGAATATACCTCAAATAGACCGACAAGCAGAGCTGACGCAGAAGATGTAGGAGAAACTGGGATACAAACCTGTACGAGACAGAGCATGGCTTCCGTTGAATAATCAAGAGCTGATAAACGACAGGTCCTAGAACGTAGCTTCAATCAATTCCACAATTTTGCTACTACCTTCGGTCAGTCATTTTACGAACGAACATATTCAGACAAAAACTCTAACGCTATGTAGCGGCTCTTTACTTCATCGGTGGCGTGCGCGTTACCTTTTCGACTGGTATCGCAGCTGGTGGAAATCTGGCATACTGGTGAATCCTTAGCGTCTGCTTACCCACTAACTTCGCTGATCGCTTCAAAGGACGAGTTACATCATCACATGTGTCTTCACCTTCATAACCGCTGCGGTAATTGCCGAGATCTGCTCTTCACTACCTCTAGCTGGTTCCATCTATCTCTGGGCTGCTGAAGCCGGCGGTCCCCGTTGGGGTCGATTGTTTGGTTTTGTCGTTGCTTGGTGGTCTACCACTGCTTGGACAACTTTTTGCGCCAGTGAGTACAACCTCTGCATGGATCGATAAGTTCTAATCTCTGCGGTGTAAAGGCAACACGCAAGCTGCTGTAAACTACCTGCTTTCGGTATGTATTTCCCCGTGGAAAGAAAAACGTTTCAGTTGATCTGATATCCTCAGGAAATCGTCGTGTTCGGCACAGACTTTCCCTCCGACTCATCAAGCGTTAAGTTCCGAGCTGTGCAATGGATCCTGACAGAAATACTGCTCGCCCTAGCCTGCATCTGGAATTTACTCCCTCGTAAGACTCCCAACACCAACATCTATCTATACCTCTTGTCTAATATCAGCAGCTCGATACTTCAAGTGGATCTTTTCCCTATCTAGCAGTGTTGTCATTCTTGATTTTGTCCTGAATCTGATTTGGCTCCCTATCGCCACCAGCAAAACTCTTGGCTTTCGATCAACACACGACGCTTTCATGACGACTTATAACGGTACTGGGGCCCCGCCGGGTTGGAATTGGTGTCTTTCCTATCTCGCTACTGCTGGTATCTTGATTGGCTTTGATGCCTCTGGCCATGTAGCTGAAGAGACCAAGAATGCCTCGGTTGCAGCAGCTAGAGGTATTTTCTGGAGCACGGTTGTCAGTGGTCTCGGCGGCTTTGCAGTCGTCATTCTCTTCTTGTTCTGCGTGGTAAGTTTCGTGTCGTCAAAACTGCATGAACCATTCAATAACACCATGGCAGCCCGATGCTCAAAGTCTCTTCTCTTATGGTGGTCCTCAACCTTTTGTGTCAGTGTATGCCGCGATCCTCGGTCAAGGAGGCCATGTCGTGATGAACGTTGTGTGTATACTGGCGCTCTGGTTTGTAAGTTTCTCAATGGCAACCATTTCAGTACGGGGAAGCTTACTGTTGAAAAGAACACCGCAATCGCTGTGCTTGCCGCCTCTCGACTGGTCTTCGCTGTGGCAAGAGATGGAGTTCTGCCTTGGTCCAGCTGGGTCTCCAAGGTAGAAGCGGGCCAACCTCGCAACGCTGTCTACGTCGTCTGGGGAGTCGCTTCCATCATCACCTGCACCATCCTCCCGTCGGCGGTAGCATTCACCTCTCTTGTATCTGCAGCCGGCGTACCATCAGCAGCCGCATACGGTCTCATTTCGCTTGCCCGACTGTTCCTAACACCCAAGAACTTCCCCAAACCAGCATGGAGTCTAGGGCGTCTCAGCAAGCCGTTTCAAGTCATTGCAGTGTTTTGGAATGGTTGGGTAGTTGCTGTCTTGTACTCGCCGTATATCTTCCCAGTCACGGCTGAGTCGCTGAACTATGCACCCATCATCATGGCTGGTACTACGATCCTGGCCTTGTTAACTTGGTGGTTCACTCCAGCGGAGAAGTGGTTGCCGAGCCAGAGAATACAGCAGACTTTGGATGCTGATACGAGGTAAGGCATTAGATTAGCAACCTACATGCGGAGTGTCATGATAGTACAGAGCTTACATAAAGGAGTTATGCAAGATTCATAAAATAGAACAATGAGTTTTGAATCTCCTTTTAAGGATTAGCGCCGTCAATTCATGGATAATCCTTCTTGGCATCATCATTTGAACTTGCTCTTTTTGGCATAGCAGCTTTCAGCTCTGCTCCCGACCAATCGGAATGGAAGAACGTGATCCGTCATCCTTGGAAACGGTACGTAGCTTCAACGGGCAAATAATCCAGCATAAAGCGAGCTGAAGTGAACTACCTAGGCTCTGGTTTCTTTTCCCTATCTCTTCTTGATCGCGACTTTAAACACATTCCATTTGCTCGTTTCCGGCCTCCTATCTCAGGCTACAATTGGCTTCCATTAAAAGTATGGATTCTTCGAACTTGCGATGGGTTTACGGGCCAACGTATCGGGCCCAAGACGTGTCAAATGAGGCTGTTGACGAATACAAAAGCATCATTTCACTGGTTTACCTAGACCAGAACAGGACACGTGAAGAAGTCTTAAGCCACCTCCAAGATGCTCATGGGTTTTCGTTGTCGTAAGTCAATCTTAATGTCATCTCTGGTGTAGTATGAAGGTACCTTACTAACTAGACAAACTGTAGTACGAACCAATTCTCCAAGGCCACGAAACGCTGGGGCTTTTACAAGCAGCCTCGACAAGTCCGAGAGAGGATACAGCCTCCCGAGGCAGTCCCTGAAGAGGAGGAGGCGCCTGGTCCACTCAATTCACAGGAAGAACTCTTCGATTTCGAGCCCGATCTTCTCGACACGATTAACGAGACTGAAGCTTGCTTTCAGGCTGGTGGTGAGAATGCTACGGAGTCTCAGATTCTCGAAGATGCCCAAGGGCAGTATCCATACACAGAAAGGAATTTCGTTTCCGAACCGCCTCCTTCAATCAACGATTCGCAGCCGGAGGCTGTGGATGTTGACTTTCCATGCGACGCTCTGCCTTGCGATGCAGACAAAAGCCTTCCCGAGAGCCCTAAAACACAACTCCAGCAACTGAAGACCGTCCGAAAGCTTGAGAAAGGGCCACATTCTGTCAGCTCAAAGATGTTAACCCAGGTTTCTCTTGACAATCAGATCAACAACAAGCTGCGTGTTGATTATTTAACTTGCTGTTACCTCTTTCAAGAAGCTCTTTACTGTTTAGAGAAATCAAGCAACAGGCTCGACAAGCGAGATCATCGCGTTCTAAGAAGCAACATTGACAAGCTTTTCGCACCATATCGTAGAGACAAGGACAAACTACTAGCAAGCCCGACCATTTCCCTCGACATGTGGTCTATTCTTTGCGTCATTGAACCATACCGATCCGGCATCCCGGACGATCTTCTCGACAGGCTAGACACAAATGATCTGCAGTTTATGAACGCAGTGAAGCAATGCTTGGGACTGTGTAAGAAGTGGATCGAGCTGGTCGTAAAAGCGCTGCCGAGGGGCGCTCTCCAGTTTGACAGCCTCCTTTTACACCAGAATGCAAGCGAGGCCGTACAGAACATTTGTCGTCCCCTGCGTGAGCAGAGACGTTCTGATATATGGCAAGAGGCCGGATATCTCTTTGCTTTTGTCTGGAGCAATGAGCAACGAGAGGCTGCAAACTCTTCGTCTTGGTTGAAAGAAGCCGAGATATCCGGACTATCTCCTACATATTACCTAGCTATTATGTGTCGGATAATTGTCCACGAGACTGCCCTTAAATATCCAGATTTCGGGACAATCTCAGGTAAAGGAGGCGATACAGGTAAATATATCTGCCGGCTCTATTTACAAGCAATCAGGAAGATCAAGAGAACGAAGAAGCTACGAACTCTTAAAAGAAATATTATCACCTGCCTCTTCATGCACCACGCGGGGTCTGATATAGATCTAGAGGAGAAAAGAAATCTCCAGAGCGTCCAATCTTATCAGAAGAGAGCTGACGACTTTGTTTTCGGAAATGACAGAGATACTTTGGCTCAAGAGGTCCGGCAGGCCACTCTATTGCATGGAGATGTTCGGATGAGCAATTTCAGCAGTTTAGCATCTAGCAGATCGACCAGCTCAGCCTCGTACTCTTCGAGTTACTCATATGCCCATCAGCAATATCTCACGTTACTGAGCAGCAATCCTGCGATGACTCGATCGCTGGCTTCGGGGTCTTCCCGAGGGTCTTCATTGAATTCGTTTAGAGCATTCCAAGCAGCAAGTCGGGCTATGGAGATATGCTTGAAGGAGGACCAGGGCGAATACACATAAAGCATAGAAAACTGAGGAGCATATGTAATTATACAAGCGCTAATTCATTTTATTATCTTAACTAGAGCATCTCAGTTGTCTAGCTGAACAATATCGCTCTAATAGTGGAAGAACCGCAGAGCACCAGACGATCATGACGGCTATCCATGTAATCCCAAATGTATATCCATGAGTCTGCTTGAACTCTGGGGCCTGCGAAATAGGAAACATCTCTTGCTGAGCAACAGTCTCAACGGCACTAAATGAATATGTCTGTCAGCGACCTCTACTTAATTTGATCATGCATTCGATGGCTGAGGTAGTCGAAACTCACTACCCAATGGAGATCAGTCCTGTTGTTAGAGCCCGAAGCTGCTTCTTCCCGCCGCAACTGGAGTTCAACCAGGCAGATATCAACGGGGGCAGCGCGCTGTATGCACTGGCGAGGTAATAAGTTGCCATCAGGAAAGACTCGTTGTCCGGCCAGACTTAGAAGGACGATGTAGCTGAACAGCTGTACGCAGCCCAGAATGCAGATCGGAAGAGCCTGATTCTGATAGCGGTCTGCAATGAAAGCGCTAAGAAGCATCCAGACAAGGCCCTAGCAAAAATAATCGTTAACGATAGGATCGTGAATGTGACCAGAGTGACGTACTGTACATCCAACCGCCGTAGGAATGGCGTTGACTTTCTCAGTGCTGTACTTGGGCTTTCCATCAACTCGGAGAGACTTGATCCACAGTGCCATCCAACGTTGCAAATTCACACCGCAAGTATGTTCCATGAACCTAAGTTCAGTTAGCAGTGGCCATCAAGGCATGGGAAGAGGGCTACCAACGCCCAAGCAAGACAAAAAGCATATAGTTGCCAACATATCATGATCTGCTTGATCAATGTGCGATCCCAATGGAATTGTTTAGCGTCACGGCCTTCGTCTGCCATTCGCCTGATACATCTTTGTCTCTCCTCTTCAGTCATCCACCAGACTCCTTTTGCCTTTGGTTCATCTGTTTGGTGATGGGCGTTGGCGCCTTACCGGGGCAGACGATAAGACCAAGAATTACGACAGGAACACTGGTCAGAAAGTCTAGAATGAACAACCATCGTCAAGCAGCTAAATCCAGGCGACTATCCATGTTTCTATACCTGAGAGGTTTGTCAGAATGTGCTCGTCAGGTATAGAAGCATCATCATACAACCTATCTTGGATATATCTGGAGAGCATCTGCCCGCCAACAGATGAGAACCAGAATAGAGTGGTGCGCCTGCTGATTTCCGGTTCTTGAATCGCCGATGGTTTGGTCGTCATGACACTCTGCTCAGAGTCTGATGGTTCCTATGGGTCGCCATGGTAAGAAATCAAGCAGCTCTGTTCGCTGAATCCTGCAGTAGAGTAAGTGTAGGATCAGTGCGTTCTCAGACAATCATACGATGACAACACTGCGGTCGCGAATTCTCCCAGACGTCGTTCGATCGTCTTGATAGTTCCAGCATATATAAATTCAAACTATGATACAACGATCGCGTAGTAAGCAGGTTCGCCACTCCCTCCAAAACATCGTAGAGGATATCTAGCAATTAGCTATTTAATACATATATCAGTTATAGATCGATGATAGTCATAATCATTAATCAATTGAATTCAATTTGCTACAACCTTATATGATCTCTTTTACCGTTTGCATCCATGCTGCTATAATACTGCTCTTCCCATACATTCTCATAATGCTCAAACTTTACTTCTCGTAAGTAGTAACTATCATCAGGGCAATGCGCTCCATCACTAAAGCACTTCAAACACAGCTGAAAGTCCGCTAATTTGCAGATATAACACTCATAATAACGTTTCTCTGTCTGGACACCGCAGCATTGGCAGTTGACTATGTGGGGAAAAGTGGTCCTGCAAATATTGGCATCCCGAAGAAGTTTTGACTCGCTATCCGGTGATTCCTTTGTTCTTAGTTCCTTTACACCATATCTCAAATACTCACTATTTGTTCGCGTGGGAAACATATCGAGAAGCTCGTGGGCTGGCTTTCTCATCATGGGATCTCTGGATCGACATACATCGATTACATCTTTTAGATATTGTGGTATGTCGTCACTGAGAGTCAGAAGCTCAATTGGACAGGTGTGTAGTTCGGTACAAACTGTGCCGGCACCCGGGAAACATCCAGAGATCTGACAAAACACGGTCATCCCAGAATCGTAGGTATGGACTATGATAGACCAGAGTCGCAAACCCAGTTGATAAAGGTCTGTTTCCGGTAGGGCCGTAATTGGCGTGTCACTCAAGGTTTTGTGGTATTCGGGGGGGATAGATGCTGTGACAGATAAACCGCAGCAGAACGTCTTTCGAAAGAACCGAAACAGCATGATGTTATCGTCTCCGTCGACCCCAATAGGGTTGCTAGTCTCCTCACCCAGAGAACCAATTACCATGCCGTTCCTATGCACGCTGACGACGGCTTCAACAAGTTGTCGACACCATTCCAGACGCCGTTCTAGACTGACATGCTGGGATGTTGTCATTGCGCTGTGAAGGATGGTTGAGAGTCTCCCTTTAGTAGGAAACTCGGTCAAAAAGCCGGCGATGAGACCGTCGTCATCTAGGAATACACCACCCTACACGAGATTCAGTCAAAACTAAGTCAAGGAAAAGCCAGAAGTATAGGGCTCCTTACGAAAGGAGATATACCAGGATAGTTCTGGCAGTTATATAGAACTTCCAGGTTATACAGATCGCAATCAATCACGCCGGATCGGAATCGAAACTCGAGCATCCAGCGCGAATTCAAGAAAGCGACAAAAAAGGCATCCACTACGGGCTCTCGATTAAGCTCCATATATCGGGGGCAATATAGGTGGCGAAACCTTCTCGTTATCTGTTGTAGCAAGGTTTTGTCCTCGCGAGCTTGAGCATTCGCGTGGGGCGATCCTACAGAGTATTTGCTACCAATGTATGCTCTTATCTCCATATCCTGTTCCAAGTTGTCATATAAGCATAGCTTGGAAGCTAGTGCTCTGGCAAGAGGCGCCGGAAGGATATTGTAGTTGTGTCGATGCGGACGGACTTCTGAGCTGTATAGTTTCCATGGCTTCCAGTACTGGGATTCAACCGTAATGGTGATAGATGCAGTTAGTCGCAGCCATTGGTTGGGCTTATGACGATAGAACATGGTGCATTGATTGGTTCGCCGACAATTCAGTACGTCCAGTTGAAAGGCATCATAGCAGAGCAAGGTTGTTATAGGTTGCCGAGAGGTGTATGCAGCAGGCTGATAGGTAGACCTCGTCTCGAAAAAGCCAGCAGGCCCTAGGGTCAGTGAATGGACACGCGTTTTTGACGGTGTCAAGTGCTCGCTTGTGCTGGAGGATGAGCTGGCTCCTAGCAATGGCAACACACTCCGTAAACCACTCATTGAGTTATTTGTTGTTGGAAATGCTTTTAATGAGGGGGAATCGTTGATAATGCTCTCATCATGTGTCGAGACGTCAGCGAGTCTGTGGCTGATATCGATTGTAGTTGCATTGATTCTTCGCGTAGTCAAACTACAGTATTTCAGTTACGGCCACGCCGCATCGGCGATCAACTTACAATGCTTTTGCATTTAAGTAGAGGAGAATATTCTCACGAGTCTCCTTGAGGTTATCATGCAGACTGAGAATTTTGGACTTATGCCGCAACCAAGCACGGCGACGAGCCCGATTGGAATCTTCCCTCTGCTTGGTCAGCTTAGAGTCAATGATCTGATTCAACTCCTCTATAATTCTTTGAGCTCTAGATACAGCTCTGCATAACACGTCATTTGGCTGCTCCTGAGCGGCCAAGTCCGTGATCTGGAGAATATCTTGAAATAGCTCGAGTTGGTCCTACAGAAGTTAATTAGATTCTGAGAAATAGATGGTTACAAATAAAGAATTACTCGAAGGCGATTAATTTCCGCAGGAGCTTCGTATAGTTTAATTACTTAATCGAGACCTCGCTTTACGACGTTGGCTGCCTGAAGTAGAGCACATACGCTTGCGGCTAAACCAACGATTTCGGCCATGTCGAAGCAGGATATGTGGCAGATGGTATAGAGTTGCGATCCAAAAGCCGTATCTCATTTCAGTGGAGGGAAACTCTACATCAAATAACTTGTGCTGCGTCTCATTAGCCTTGTTGTGGGGTTGAAAATAAGGCGGACTAGTCAGCTGGGAGACTCGCACGATTGGATGGCATATAGTCAGGCTTATGCCAAAAATCACCACTACAATCACATTGCTAGCTCTTTTACTAAAGGTCATTGCGCAGTATGTACCATGATCAGCAGCTTGTTTCTATCCTTTCCGTACTATTCATCCTATACTCACAGTATCTGGAAGTGTGGTGTGGTGTGCTGTAGAGGCTGCGTGCTCGAGGATATCCATATCACTCAAACCTACACAACCGAGTTTGATATGAAAGATGAGGTTTGATTAAGAGAAGCTAATGACCGTAAAAGATGAGGAAGTTCACAAGTACGAGACCACATGTGGCATGCAGAGAATTACTGGCAAGTGAAAGTGCACTGTAGAGCCACTTGACTTACCGAGCTCTGCAAGCTGGACCAATAAGCCTCCCATATCACAGGCGTTGCTGCCCGGAGCGTGCAATTGGCCACCATCTTACGTTCTGCAATGCAGTATTTGCTGTTTTGTTTCCTCTTGTCCCAGGTCAGCACAAAAGACATCAGCTGCCTTGAGGGGTTTTGGATGGCGGCACGAGTACAATAGGGTGTTAGCATAACGGTCGATATGAGGCTCTGCTGTCACAATATGACCACGAATCTCAGGCCTACATTTTGCCGGTGTTCACTGGAATCAGAGCTGCCACCGAAACTATAAGGATTGTATCGACACAGTATTGATTGGTGGTCGCCAGAGTTGCTGCCAGTAAGGGTGACAGTCGATAGAACAAGCCTCGAGGGTGATATACCATCACGTGCACGCCGATGCCATTGCGAGTCCCGTATGTAGTGAATTAAATCGGTAAAAGAGTTGTGCTGCCGAAAGTGGGGGTTGAGCTATACCTTTGCGCCTCGTCTAGGACTCGGCTTGTTTCTTAACGGCATTCCATCATAGTATTCATATATTATTTCTCTTTGAAGTGTTAGAATTAAATATTAAATACTTACTATAGTAAGGATAAAGATAATAACAGTAATAAGCAAGTATTCAGTAATGTAACAGGTCCTTATACATTCTAGGGTTTAAAATACCCAGCCTATAGGTATCTATAAGTACCTATTTAATAGAGGTCTATACCTAGAGATACCTATTTTAGATGCCTACCTATAGGCAGATATCTAAATAAGATAATTATATAAATATAAGTATTTATAAATAAAATTAATTATAAATTAATACTTAGATAAAAATTTAAATTACCTATAATATATATTTTTAATTTATAATAATTAAATATAATAATTACTTTAAATTAATAGTAAATTAATATTTTATAAGTCTTTACTCTTAATACTCTTATAAAATCCCTTAAGAAAAAATATAAAACTATAATAGTTTAGTTATTACTTTAAATATAATCCTTTAGTACACTTTTATATATATCTTTATTACTATTCTATAGCTTTTAATTAAGCTTATCTTTACCTTTATTTTATATCTCTTAATTAAGCTTATCTTTATCTTTATCTTATATCTCTTAATTAATCTTATCCTTATCTCTATTTTATATCTCTTAATTAATTTTATCTTTACCTTTATCTTATATCTCTTAATTAAATATAGCTTTATCTTTATTTAGCTTATTAAAAGCCTTTTTAAGTCTAACTACTAGATCTTTTAAGTTAATTTATATTTTAGACTTTTTCTATCTATTTTATTACTATTTTTATATTTTAGTATCTTTAGCAGTATATACTTAAGCTTTAATATATTTATACTTTTTATAAGCTTAAATTTCTTTTAATTCTACTTAATCTTATATATATTATATTATTTAATTTTCCTTAGTATTAAAGAATAAAAGTAACTTAATAGTATTTAAATTAATTTTTTACTAAAGGTAATTATTTATAGAGTTTATTATAGTATATTAAATATAATAATATATTTATATATCCTTCTTTTAAATAGTCTTATAATTAATATAAGTAAATAGAAAATTAATACTTAAATTTAAAATTAATTAATATAACTAATTACTATATAAGATTACTATAAATAACTTACCTTTAAAGAGCTAGTATATAAAAGCTTTAATTACTTCTTTAAAAGTACTAATAGTATTAAAGGTAATATAAGTAAAAGCTATAATATAGTCTTTAGTTATATTAAATATAATTTTATAAATAAAGTAAATAAAAAGAGTATATATAATAGTAAACTTATTATTTTTAAGAATTTAAATTTTATAATCCTTTATTTAATAATTTATAATAATATTAAAGAAAAGAATTATAATATAAATAAATTGCTTACTAAAAGTAATAATAGGATCCTTAAGGTAAGATTTTCTTTTTAATATTTAGGCTTTATATATACTTTTTTAAACTGTTTTACTAATAATAGACTTTTAAGGTTATTTATTAATAATAGACTTTTAAGGCTATTTACTACTAGTAGTCTTTTAAGCTACTTATAGGAAAGGGCTTTAACTACTAGTTATCTTAAATAATTAAAGAATTAAAAGTAATTATCTTAATAAATTACTATAAGAAAAAGAAATTAAAAATAAAAACTTTTAAAATAAAAAAAAGAAGAATTAAAAATTATAAAATTTAAAAAATTATATAATATTAAAATTTAAAGTATAAGCTTAATAAAAGTAATTATTTTAATTAATTACTATAAAAGGATTAACTAAAAAGGCTAGAATAAAAAGAAATATTAAATTTTACTTAAAACTTATAAATTTTAAAATTTAAGTAGTTTAAAAGGTTAAAGTTAAGTTAATATTAAGATTTAGTCTTTTAAGTAATAGGTCTTAGTATAGTAATTTATTATAAATTTTAAGCTAATTAGAAAAAAGTATTCTGCTAATTATTACCTATTTAAGATTAATACTTTAAATTTAAGATTTATTTTTTTATTTCTATTATAATGCTAGAAATTTTAATTTCCTCTTAAACTTATCTCTCTTAAACCTTTAATTTTTTAGCTTTTAAGATATAATTGCCTTTAACTATAGAGATATTAATTTTTATACTTTAGCCTCTATTTTCTTTATATATTATAGTAAGAGCTACTATTTTCTAATTTTTCTTAAAATAGAAAAAATAAGTAATAAGAGCTAAAGTAAAGAGCTTATTTATATTTATAGTAATTATTTAAGTTAATCCTCTTAAGGCATCTACCTAGTAGGCTATTATATAAATAAAAGCCTAAAAAGGATTTATTAATAAATCCTTATATAAAGAAAGCTTATACTAGAATAGAAACACTTTTTATAAAATGCTATAAATATAAAACTATAAAGAAAAACTTTAATTAGCAGTAAAGTTACTTAAAGACTAAACTCTATTAATATATAGACTATCTTAATATTAATAAGGTAATTAAAAAAGCACTTAAAGATATTACTTTTAATAACTATAATATAAATTAATAAGTATATTTTATTTACTAATATTTAAAGGCTAATTTAAAGTAATATTAAAAAGGGTAAATATTATAATCTCTTTAAAGATAAAGCATTTATAATATTAACTTTTAAGGCTAGTAAAATTCTATAAGATAATAATAATTCTCTCTAGAAAGATATTAATAATCTTACTAAGAAGAATAATTACTAGCTTATTTCTATTAATAAAATACTTAATTAAAATAAAAGTTAAGCTATAATCTTACTAAAAACTACTATAATATACTAAATATAATAATATATTTATATATTCTTCTTTTAAATAATTTTATAATTAATATAAATAAATAAAAGATTAATATTTAAATTTAAAATTAATTAATATAAATATTTTATAGCCTTGACCCAGTAACGACTAATAAATAGGACTCAGGTATTCTAATAATAGCTATAAAAGTATTAACTATAAAGTCTCTAGCTAGACTAAAATCTTAATAAACTTAATTAATAAGGTTACCTTTAGGCTATTGTTGTACAAAGCGTAGATTAATCACAACGAGCATTCCAGCATTGATTGAAAGAGCCTTGTTTTCTTCAATTGAAGGTAGCGGTCGGTTTAACCTTATCAAGCTATGGAAATCGCGCAGTGGGTTCAATCTGACCAATCAGAGAGCGTTTTGCTGTTTATAGCTCAACAGCTATAGTATCTTAAGTAACTCTAATTATAATAAATATATTACCTAACTAGTTAAAGAGCTATAAAAAGCTTAACTAATAGGGTTTATAACTCCTCTATAACTTTAACCTTTTTTAATCTATTTATCCCTTAAAGTTATCTTAATAATTATAAAATTATTAAGAAACTAGCTAAGCTTAAGTTATTTATAAGTTCTTTATTTTAATTATATTAAATTAATAAAATTAACTTTAATTATAGTTAAGATATTAAATCTAAATAATTAGCAGCTAGTAATTACTATTTATTAATAGTATATATAATTCTCTCTTACTTATTATAAGTACTACTAAAAGGTTTATAATAGAGATATTATAGCCTTTTAATAGTAAATAACTTATAAAGTAATATAAAAGAAAGCTATATAAGTAAAAGTAATTAGCTATAATAGTTAAATAAATAACTAGCTACTTAGCCTAGCTATCTTTAAGTATAATATTTTCTACTACTTACTTAAAAACTTTTATTATAGTAGGTAGCTTTAAGGAGAGATATAGTGCTTAATAGATACTTAATTTATAAATAGAGCTAAATAGTATCTTTATAAATTAAAAAATACCTTTTAGCTTAAATACTAAATTATAAGTATTATTATACTTATAATAATAGTTTCTATTAACTTATAGCTAAAAGACTATTATAAGTAATATTTAAAGTTTATATATAATAGAATTATCTAGAAAATTCTATAAAGTTAATTATATAAAATAAAAAAAATTCTATATATAAGAAAGAGTTTATAACTAAAAGTTAAAGAGTCTTTTAATAAGTAGAATAAAGCTATAGTTAATTAAATAGAATTTACTTAATTAAATATATTTACTTTATAAAATAATAACTAATATTAAGGCAATAAACAGTAGTATTAACAGTAAATTAATATAAATATAAGCTATAGTATAATTTCTAGTTATATTAAATATAATTTTATAAATAAGATAGATAAAAGGGGTATATATAATAGTAAGCTTATTACTCTTAAGAATTTAAGTTTTATAGTCTTTTATTTAATAATTTATAATAGTATTAAAAAAAAGAATTATAGTATAAATAAACTGCTTACTAAAAGTAATAATAAGACTCTTAAGATAAGATTTTCCTTTTAATATTTAGGCTTTATATATACTTTTTTAAGGTATTTTACTAGTAATAGACTTTTAAGGTTATTTATTAGTAATAGACTTTTAAGGCTATTTATTATTAGTAGTCTTTTAAGCTACTTATAGGAAAAGGCTTTAGTTACTAGTTATTTTAAGTAATTAAAAAATTAAAAGTAATTATTTTAATAGATTACTATAAGAAAAAGAGATTAAAGATAAAAACTTTTTAAATAAAGAAAAGAAGAATTAAAAATTTTAAAATTTAAAGGGTTTAAAAGGTTAAAGTTAAGTTAATATTAAGATTTAGTTTTTTAAATAATAAGTCTTAGTATAGTAATTTATTATAAATTTTAAGCTAATTAAAGGAAAGTATTTTACTAATTATTACCTATTTAAGATTAATATCTTAAATTTAAGATCTATTTTTTTATTTTTATTATAATACTAGAAATCTCAATCTCCTTTTAAACTTATCTCTCTTAAACTTTTAATTTTTTAGCTTTTAAGATATAATTACCTTTAACTATAAGGATATTAATTTTTATACTTTAGCCTTTATTTTCTTTATATATTATAATAAAAGCTACTATTTTCTAATTTTTCTTAAAGTAAAAAAAATAAGTAATAAAAGCTAAAGTAAAAAGCATATTTATACTTATAGTAATTATTTAAGTTAATCTTCTTAAGGCATCTATCTAATAAGCTATTATATAAATAAAAGCCTAAAAAGGATTTATTAATAAATCCTTATATAAAGAAAGCTTATATTAAAATAGATATACTTTTTATAAAATGCTATAAATATAAGACTATAAAGAAGAACTTTAATTAATAGTAAAATTACCTAAAGACTAAACTTTACTAATATATAGATTATCTTAATGCTAATAAGGTAATTAAAAAGGCACTTAAAGATATTGCTTTTAATAATTATAATATAGACTAGTAAGTATATTTTATTTACTAATATTTAAAGGCTAATTTAAAGTAATATTAAAAAGAGTAAATATTATAATCTCTTTAAAGATAAAGTATTTATAGTATTAACTTCTAAGGCTAATAAAATCCTATAAAATAATAATAATTCTCTCTAGAAGGATATTAATAATCTTATTAAGAAGAATAATTATTAACTTATTTCTATTAATAAAATACTTAATTAAAATAAAAGTTAAATTATAATTCTACTAAAAACTAATAAATAAATTAAATAATAAAAGATTATAATATAAAAATATAATATTTTTAAATTAATTTAAGCTAATTATTTAAGCTAATTTTAAAATTTATATAACTTATATTAAATAGCTAATAATTACTATATTATATTTTTTATAAGTTAAATATAATAAAATTATAAATTACCTTTAAAATATTAAATATAAGATTAATACTATTTAAACTAAATTTAAGTTCTTTAAGTAAGTATTTATAGTAATTATTTATAGTAATTACCTACTTATAATTAGCTATAAATAATTTATACCTCTACTTTATAGTTTAAATATCTTTTCTTAACTTAAGTTATATATTTAATATATTATAAAACTAAAAAATCTAAAAGCATTTAAGCCTTTTAATTTATTCTTTAAATTATTTATAAATAATTAAGCTTTTATATAAAAGCCTTTTAATAAGCTTTTAGGTTTAAATTAAATATATAAAGATATTCTTCTTTTTAAGTTCCTTTTAATATAAAAGTAATAGTAAGATAATATTATTATAAGATTTTATAATATACTAATTTATTATAGTAACTTTAATAGATTTTAAATCTTTTATTATTAAGAATAATAAGTATAATAAAAAGCTTATTAATATCCTTATTAAACTAGTAAACTCTTTATATTTAAAAAGATTTAATAAATCTATTACTAGTAAAGGTATATATTTACTATATAGAATTACCTTTTTAAGCTTTTATCTCTTTAAGATAATATTATCTTATAGCATTTAGGCCTAAATAAGAAAGTATTATAGCATTTTAAGAGTATTAATTATTTTATATTTTAGCTTTTTATTAAAGCTTATAAGCTATTAAAGTATATTAATACTAAACTTTAAATTACTTTAATGCTTTTAAGACTCTTTAAAGAAAAGAAATAAGGAAAAAATATATAGCTAGTATTAATATAAGGAATAAGGTATTAAAGATTTTTATTTACTTAAATTAAAGTATAGTAAGGAGTTAATTAAGCTAATTATTTATAGTAATTAGCTAATATACTTATTATTTATTATTTTAAAAAGCTATTTTAAGATTTTATATTTTTATAAATTATCTTTATTAATTTTATATTAATATAATATAAAGTAATATATTTTATATAAATTATATATAGATTTAAGCTTAATTATACTTAATTAAGATTTCTAAAATATTAATATTTAATTTACTTTTAAATAGTATAATAATATAGATTTTACTTATTTCTTAAAGTACTTTAATTATTAATAACTAAAATTATAAATTAGACTTTATATTTAATTTAATTTCTTAAATAATTTATTAAAATAGCAGTTATAATATAAAAAGTTTAATTATATATTAAAGTTAATAGATATTTTAAAAAGTTTTTACTTATTATATTAATATAAATAGTAAAAAGTACTTAAAAATTAACTTACTATTTTATTTTAATTACTACTATATATAACCTTAAGGCTTTTACTTATTTTATATTATATATTTTCTTTTTAATCTCTTTAATCTATTTTTAATTTTACTTAATAGCTTTATATTTAATTATTATAATTTTTTACTATATTATAAGATAAATCTTAAAGTATAAAAGCTTAACTATTAATTTAATTAAGGTAATAATACTTATAAAATAGTTAATAAATAAATATATATAATAAATAGAATATTAATATAATATATATTTTAAAAAGAATTTTACTTTTAGGATTATTAAGTATTATTTTAAAAGTAATATATTTATATTATTTTAAAATTTTTATAAGTTATAAAAAAAAAAAAGGAATAAGAATTAAAAAACCTTTTTTATTTATAGTTAGATTCTTATTAAGTTTAAGTAAAGATAGCTCTTTTAGCTAATTAAATATAATCTAGTATTTATATAATAAAATATACTAAAGTCTTAAGTATTATACTAAAGGCTTACTTTAACTTAATATAGCTTTAGTTTATTATAGCTAAAATTAATTAATATAATTATAAATCTTCTAGTTTAAAGTTATTAAGTAAAATAATAATCTTTTATAATAATCTTTTTTAAAAATTTCTTTTTACTTTTAAACTAATTTTAAATTATATTTTATTACTAAAATGTCTTTATAAAGCTTACTTAGCTTTAAATTAACTATACTTAGTAAGCCTTTTTATATTCTATTTAACCCTTTTACTATTAATACCTTTTTTCTTTAATAGAAAATAATATAATAGTAAATATTATATATTAAATTTACACTTAATACTTCTTATTTACTTTAATTACTAGAGTTAAAGGCTTTAAAAATCTTCTAAAGAAAAAGAGACTTTTCTAGCTAATCTTAATTTAATTAAGATTTATAAAGATTAAATAGAAGACTATAAATTATATACTGCTTTTACTATATTACTTTAATATATTTTAATATATCTAGAACTAGTATATTAAGTATATATAGGCATTTAAACTTAGCTATTTATAAGAAAAAGGCTTTTAAAATAAAAATATTTAAAGAAATTAATATAATATATTTTAATTTTAATATAAGGATATTTATAATAATTAAATATAATAATTTTAATTTACTTTTAATAAATTAATATTATTAAATAGTAAATAGAATCTATTTACTATTTTACTTATTTTATTATTAATAGCTATTTATTTATAAATATTATAGTAAATTTAGTATTTTAGTAGCTTATAGCCTTTATTTTATTATACCTTTAATTACTTAATAGCCTAACTCTTATTAAATAAATTTAAAATAAGTCTTTATCTTTATAAGAGGCTATTCTTTAAACTTTCCCCTTAAAGGCTAAAGTCTCTTTTATATTAAATATATAATTAATATCTTATAATAAGTTTACTATTTTTAATATTTTTACTTATTTTCTTAATACTTAATAATAACTTAGAAAAATTATATTTAGATTTATTAATATATTTAAGAATTAAAATAAGATTATATTAAACTTTTATATAATATTTTATAGCTTTAACCTAGTAATAACTAATAAATAGGACTTAGGTATTTTAATAAGCTACAGAAGTATTAATAATAAAGTCTCTAGCTAGACTAAAGTCTTAATAAACTTAATTAATAAGATTACCTTTAGACTGTAGCATCTTAAGTAACTTTAATTATAATAAATATATCACTTAACTAGCTAAAGAGCTTTAAAAAGCCTAACTAATAGGATCTATAACTCTTCTATAACTTTAACCTTTCCTGATCTATCTATCTTTAAAGATACTTATCTTAATAATTATAAAACTGTTAAGAAACTAACTAAGCTTCTATTAAATGCAGGTTCTCTATCCTAACTATATTAAATTAGTAATACTAACCTTAATTATAGTTAAGATATTAAATTCACTTAATATATAACTAGTAACTATTAATTAATAATACTTATAGCTTATCTTTACTAGCTATTATAATAACTAACTAATTAATAGTAATAATATTACTTTTCTTTAAACTAATTTAACCCTTAAGGCTAAATTCAGGATAAGAAAAGAAGCTAGGCAGGTATTAGCTATTAGTTATAATTAGTAAATAAATAATTAATTACTTTAGCTAGTTATCTTTAAGTATAAGCTCTTTTACTACTTAACTAGAAGCTTCTACTATATAAGGTAGCTTAATAGAGAGGTATAATAGCTAAGCACTCTAGGTATAAAGAACCTATACTCTTATAAGTTAAAGGATAAGTATAGCTTCTAGATCTAAAGTATTACTATACTTATAGCAGATATCTGTAATAACCTATAAGTAGGAGACTATTATAGGTAGCATTTAGAGTTTATATATAATAGAATTACCTAGAAAATTCTATAAAGTTAATTATATAGAATAAAAAAAATTCTATATATAAGAAAGAGTTTATACCTAAAAGTTAAAGAGTCCTTTAGCAGGCAAAATAAGGCTATAGTTAATTAAATAAAATTCACTTAACTAAGCATATTTGCCCTATAAAATAATAACTAATACTAAGGTAATAAACAGTAGTATTAACAGTAATTCAATAAAGCTCTTATATAATATATAGCTTATATTCTAAACCTTATTATATAAGAAATTATAAATTATATTAGATTTATATCTTAAGACATAGTAATTTTAAAGAGTAATAATTATAATAAGAATATAAATAAAAGGAATAATCTTTCTTAAAATAAAGCCCTTAATAATAAGGATTTAATAGATAATTAATTTAATGCCTTAAAATAGTAAGTTATAAACTAATTATTTAATCTTATTAATATTAATTATTTATCTTTATTTATTCTTTAGGTATATATATTTCTTCTTATAATATATTTCTTTACTATTAATACTACTGTTTATTGCCTTAACATTAATTATTATTTTATAAGATAAATATACTTAGTTAAGTAAATTCTATTTAATTAACTATAGCCTTATTTTACCTACTAAAAGACTCTTTAACTTTTAGATATAAACTCTTTTTTATATATAGAATTTTCTTTATTTTATATAATTAACTTTATTTTATATAATTAACTTTATAGAATTTTCTAGGTAATTCTATTATATATAAACTTTAAATGCTACTTATAATAATCTTTTAACTATAAGTTAATAAAAATTATTATTATAAGTATAATAATACTTATAATCTAGTATTTAAGCTAAAAGGTATTTTTTAATTTATAGAAATACTATTTAGCTTTACTTATAGATTAAGTATTTATTAAATGCTATATTTCTTCTTAAAGCTACTTACTATAATAAGAGTTTTTAAGTAAGTAGTAAAAGATATTATATTTAAAAATAATTAAGCTAAATAGCTAATTATCTATTTAACTATTATAGCTAATTGCTTTTTTTTATATTATTTTATAAGTTATTTACTACTAAAAGGCTATAATATCTTTATTATAAACCTTTTAGTAATACTTATAGTAAGTAGAGAGAAATTATATATACTATTAATAAATAGCAGTTACTAGCTACTAGTTATTTAGGTTTAATATCTTAACTGTAATTAAAATTAGCTTTATTAATTTAATATAATTAAAGTAAAGAACTTATAGATAATTTAAGCTTAATTAGTTTTTTAATAATTTTATAATTATTAAAATAACTTTAAGAGATAAATAAATTAAAAAAGGTTAAAGTTATAAGAGAGTTATAAATCTTATTAATTAAGCTTTTTATAGCTTTTTAATTAATTAAGTAATATATTTATTATAATTAGAGTTACTTAAAATACTATAGCTTAAAGGTAATCTTATTAATTAAGTTTATTAAGATTTTAATTTAGCTAAAGATTTTATAGTTAATAATTTTATAGCTATTATTAAAATACCTAGGTTCTATTTATTAGTTATTACTAGGTTAAGGCTATAAAATAATATATTTCTTATAGTAATTATATATAGTAATTATAAAGTTAATTATAATTAATTATCTTTTAAGTTTATTATCTTACTATTAAATTTACTTAAAATCTTAAGCTTATATAAAAATTTAAAGAGACTTAAGCTTATTAAATATAAAATAAGACTATTTTATAACCTTTAAAATTAATTTATAATATCTTAACTTAATAGAACTTAATAATTATAATACTTATAAAAGCTAAGATATTAAAACTATCTATTTAAGAATAGTTTAAAGACTACCTTAATAGGAATTATAAGATTACTATTAAAAATTAATAGTAAATTAATTACCTTATTAATTATATTTATATTTTTATTTATCTTTTTAATTCTATTAATTATTTAGCTATTAATAGCTTATTTACTATATAGACTTAGCTTAAGATTATTAGCTACTATTTTAGTATTTATTAAAAAAGGCTTTTTTTACTTAAAGGTAGTTAAAATTATTAACCTTAAGTAAAGGTTCTTTTCTATTATATTTATTAAGCTATAATAAAGCTATATAAGTATATAGATTTATTTATTACTAAGACCTTTTACTTTATTATTCTTTTTCTTTTATCTTTACTAAAATTAAAATAAGATATTTACTAAAGTAGTATTTAATTTATTTTTCTATCTTTAAGTATTAGCAGTATTAAAGAATAAGCTAAAGCTAACTTTATTTAACTTTATACCTTTTAATATATATTTAGCTATATAGATCTATTTATATTACTATTAATAGAAAAATAGAATCTTCTTTTTAGTTTTTTTAATTTTAAAAAGATATTTATAGTAATTTAATATAATAATTATATACTTATTATAGTTTATAAGCTAGCTACTTTTAAAAATTAACTTTAATTATATATAGATTTTTCTTTAAAGAAGATATATTTAATATAGTATTATATTATATTATTAATTAATATAATAAATAAAAAGATAATTTAAAGAAAGCCTCTTTTAATTTTAAGCTTATATTACTTATAATCTTAAATATTCTATATTAAGCTATATAGTTAAAAACCTTTTTATAATATAGCTAAGTACTATTATAATTAAAAAAATATAAAGTATATATTACTTTATATACTAATATAAATAATATACTTTAAAGGTTTCTTTAATTAAAAAAAGGTTTTTATTATATTTCTATTTTATAGCTTTAAACTAATTTTAAAAATCTCTTAACTTAGATTTATTTAAGCTATTTTCTTTTATAAAAAACTTCTTAAATTAGCTTAAAAAGCTATAAGAAGTCTTTATATATTTTATATTACTTAAAAAGATATTATAATATTTAACTTTCTTTTATTTATTAATAATATATAAAGAAAAAGTTATTTATATAAATACTTTATTAATAACTTATTAATAACTATCTTTTATTTTTCTTTAATTATAAATATTTTCCTTTTATTTTTAAAATTTATAACTTTTATAATTATTTATTAATTAATTTTTATTAATTATATTATTAAGTTTATTTTAATCTTTTTATAATTTAAATTCTCTTCTATTTATACTAATAGTATACTAATATTTAGCTAGTCTTTATAATTATAAACTAGTTATATGCTATATAGCATAATTAATTCTACTTTCTATTACTACTAATACTAATAGTCTTTAACTTTAAGTACCTAAACTTACATAAAACTTAATACATTTTTCTTCTAACAGAACCCCACAATTACCCCTCTCTTATCCATTTCGCGGTACGCCGCCCCCCTCATCTTCACTGCAGAGTGATTCTCGTCGCCCTCTTGGCCTGCTACCCGATAGCCTCAAGCCACTTGTTATACAAGCTGCTGCAAATGGCTATAATAAATTCCCTTTCCTTAACCTCTAGATCTATCCCTCTAAGCAACTTCTCTCTAAGCGCATTAAGTGCCTTTATCTTAGCATTAAGGAAGCCTGTTGTACAAAGCGTAGATTAGTCACAACGAGCATTCCAGCTTTGATTGAAAGAGCCTTGTTTTCTTCAATTGAAGGTGGCGGTCGGTTTGACCTTATCAAGCTACGGAAATCGCGCAGTGGGTTCAATCTGACCAATCAGAGAGCGTTTTGCTGTTTACAGCTCAACACACCCCCCATTTGACTGCGTATTGTTTACGCAGTTAAATGAGTCCTGAATAGCTTCAATTTTGCCCAATGCGCTTTTTACAATAGAAAAGAAATAGATAGACAATAGGAAATTGTGACGGCGTTATGTCATTGTTACCCTAAGTGCGCGCCCTCTCGATCTCATGAATGTGAGTACAATAGGCACAATGAATCACAATAGAGAAGCGCTGCGTAGCCTTTAGGTCTTCGCTTTTTTAGCTATAAAAGCCTTCCTCTCGTCCCTTCGTGATCTCTTCTTCTTTTCCTCCTTTAAGCTTTACGATTTTCATCATGGTATGTGATCATCTCACTAGCCCCTTGCCTCAAAGCATCCATCCCTTTGATGGTATGCTCTTCATCTTGCTTATGCGCTGACGATTCAATATAGCCTCCTGCTCTTGATGACCCTGCTGTTCGTGAAGAACGCGATGATCGCCTTCGGGCTACTGTTTTTCGTGCTGGTTGCCCCGTGCGCAACCGCTCTGCTTTGCCGCTTCGCGCCCCTCATTTGAGCGCTGCAACTCATACCCGCGAGCCCTCTGTTGATCTCTCTACTGCGCCTGATACCTGGCCTTCCTGCCTGCCTCTTGGTGGGTTATTTCGATCTTGCCGTGGCCGTTCCCCTGGTGGTGCGCATTTGCGCAAGCAACTTGATGCTTGTCGGGTCACGCGCAAGTCTGGCGCTCGTTCTCCTCCCCTAAAAGGCAAAGCTATCATTATAAGTCTTACTCCTATCTCTCATTTATTGTATATGCTAATTAGAGGTAATATAGCCTGAGTCTGAACTCGAAGATAACGTCCCTGAGCTTGATTGTGCTCCAACTGAGGTTAAGAGCTCTGCTGGTGCTGCAACACCTCACAATAGTGAGGTTAAGCTTCCTTCTGATAACGATACTGCGCCTGAGACCCCTTGCCCTGCTGAGAAGAAGAATTCCTCCGCTGCGGTTACTCCGGTGAAAACCCCCAAGACCCTTAAGACCTCGCGTGCTTCAAAGCGTGAGCTTGAGTTCCCTGAAGGCAAAGAGTATGCGTTTCTATGCATGCAGTGCTTTAAGGGTGCCTTATTAGGCAAGAGTCTGTTATCTTATTGCGCTGTGAAGGATAAGCCTAACCTGAAGCGCTGTTATCATTGCTCTCGTGGTAGTTGCAAGGGTTGTGCTAGCCTGTAAGTGCTCTCATGTTTCTTCTTGAGCATATTACTAACTCATTTAGTCCCTGTTGTTTGCTTCCTCCAGCTATCGCCCTTCGCAATGCAATTGCCAATGGCGTTCATTCTGTAAGTTATCTATCTTTCTTCATCTATTTGCTCCAAGCTGATCATTTATGCAGGAGATCACCTGCGCTAAGACTTGCGCTTCAGTTATGTTTAAGCTCTTCGAGGCTCACCCTACCCTTTTTACTATCTCTGACTGTCATATTCTTCCTTCTCGGGTCTTTGAGATTCCTTGTCTTGGTCTAGGTGCGCTCGCTTCTGATGAGGGGAGCTTTCCTGGTGTGATAGATCCTGAGGCTCTTGATATGATCTACAATGGCTTGGCGAGACTTGGTGGCATTATCCCTGTTGATGATAATGATGAAGTTGAGGATGAAGATGAAGATATTGGTGATGATACTGTTGTTTGAGCTTTTCAGAACTGTTTGCTGTGCTTAGATGGAAGTGTTTTAGCTGTGGGAGATACCCTGGGCTCTTTGCCCTTGTTACTAGCTAGTTGAATGATTGAACTTTGCTTTGTTGAGACTTTTAACTGTTTGAGCTGCGTGAGATTGAGCAATGCTCTGAAGTGTTCAAATCGCTGCTGCGATAGAGCTTTAGTTAATCCATCTGCTAGCATCTCTACCGTAGGTAAGTAAGTAACCTGAAAGCTCCCTTTACCTTCTTCTTATTGCAGCTATATGTTCTGGATTTCTACATAGTGCAGTTGAGTGTTGATCTTAGTGCTTGGCTCTATAACAAGATGTATTGTCTGTTGATTATTACAGTGGATAGTATATAGCTTTGTTGGGTAAAAGCGCAATTCGTTAAGAAAGTGCTGTAGACCTATTGCTTCAGCTGCGGTATGCTTCAATGCAATCAGTTCCGCCTCTGTTGTAGAGGTTGAAACCGTGCTTTGGCGCATTGCTTTCTACATTACAGCGCCACTGAAGAGGGTAATGAGATATCCTTGTGATGATCTCCTTGTTTCCTTGTTATCTGCAAATGAAGCATCTGACGCTATGTAGAGTGCTTGAGTTTCATCATGATCGCCTCCATAGGCGATTGTGAAATTACAAGTGACATAAAGATATCGAAGAGCTTGGTCTACAGACTTGTGGTGCTCTTCACTTGGATTTGTGAGGTATTTGGAAAGCTAGGATGCTGCAAAAGCGACATCTGGTCTTACTATCACTGCAGTATATAGCAAAGATCTAACCTTTTCTTAATATGACTTAATGTAGGCTGGGGACGCTTAGTCCTCTCTCTTGGAAAGCTTAGTAATAGGAATAGGAATGGTGGGGAACCAGTTGCACTTATCAAGGTTATATTTGACTGCGCATTTCTCCAGATATAAGTCATAATAGAGGTAGATTTTCTTGTTTAGCCTATCTCTGATGATTCTGATTCCTAAGAACCACTTAGCTTCCCCTTTATCCTGAAGCTTGTATATCTCTTTTAGCGCTTTGATGATCTTATCTGCAGCTTCTTTCTGCTTACAGTAATACAGGACAAGGATATCATCTACAAAGAATACTACCAGTATGTCTCGCGTTTTTGTGTAAAACAAGCACTCCTCTTCCTTGCTAGGTTTTAGACCAAGGCGTTTTAGAGTGCTCAAGAATTCCTTAAACCATAAGACGGGTGAGTCTCTCAGTCTGTACAGTGCTCTTTCCAGCTCTATAAGCTTTCCAGCTTATTCAAAGCCTTGTGGGAAGTAGTACGTAACTGGAGGTTCATTTTTGTTGCGTATTGCGTTAACAAACGCATTCACTACATCTAGTTGGTGGATTTCGAGATCGTACTTAGCTGCTAGAGCGATTATAATATGGAATGAATGCGCTGCAAGAGTCGCTGCATATGTGCTTTGGATTGTATTTTCTGGTTATAGATCTCTACGCACACAGATTCGCGCTTTGCATTTATCCAAGTTTCTATTCTAGTTAAATTTGTATGTAAATACCCATTTTATAGGTATAGGCTTGGTCTACGCATCTTGCCGTAATATCACTGTCTAAGTCTTGAAGTCTATAAGCTTCTTCACTTTAGCATGCACTGCTGCAAGAAATAGCTCTTTGAATGCGTAAGTCTCTAGCTCTTTCCATGTCTTTGGAGGTGGAGGGAGTGCGTTCTGGTAAATCTTTGTAGGCTCTAAGGTCTTATATATCTGCTTAGGCTTTGGAGGATCAAGCTTTAGGTCTGACTTTATTATGCTCCTCCTGTTAGCTTTCTTAGCCTTTTTGATTGCACTGAGGAAAGTGGCAAAAGCTGTAAGAACGCTTCTGGGATATGGTGGCTCTTCTCTATGGTAATTAGTTAAGAAGAAAGCTGCTTCATTATCCTATCTGCGCCCTTGCATCTTCATCTGTGTTTTTAGGTCCTATCTTGTACTCTTTCCTTCTTGCTTAATGTCTTGTTGTCAAGCACTGCATCTTGATGGTTCTCCTGCGGGTTGTCTTTTCCCCCTGGGGCATCCTTAGCCCCTTTTTGGTTGTACTCTATGATTTGCTGCGAGCTCTGGCTGTGTTATTGCCTGCATCTCTGCATCTAGTAGAGCGTTGGTTTGTATCTCAACTAGTATCGTGGAGTGCATCTGATATCCTGGTGGAGCTAAGGTCCCTGTCTCGGTCTAATCTGGTGTTCCAGAGCGTTCAGGAGTTACTCCTATTAGTTCATTTAACGTATGCTTGCTGTCTAACAGCGCTTTCTTTACTCCCTGAGGGTATTGTATTTATGCTCTTTGACTTTCTATTGAGCTTCTGGGGATGTTTCTAGCAGCACTTTGTTGTCCTTGAGGTGTAACACTCTCTTCCAGCGAGCTTTCGTTTACGCTAGTAGAGCTTTAAAGCTCTTAGTTTGCTGCGTTATCCTCTACTTTAAGAGGGGTTTCTCCTCCCTATATCATTATATTAGGGCTTAAAGGAGTTTAAGCTGCGCTGCTACCCCCTAGGTATACATCTAGTTCTAGGGTCGCTTCTGGCGTTCTAAGTCCAGTTAGTTAAGGTCTAGTTAGATCTCCCACTGCGCTTTGAGTATCCTTTGCGCTCTCTGATTTTTGTAGGATGCTTACGGGCGTAGTATTCACCCCCAAGCTTAACCCAACTGGTTGTTCAACTGGTGCATCTGCTTAAGGAGCTCTTTCTATCTCAGTCTCATCTAGATAAGACCAATCTTTGCAGACTACCCAGTCATTAAGCTTAACAATAAGCTCTTCTAACTGAGGCTTAGTGCGTTTGTTATAGAAGACAGATTCATTAAACCGCACATTTCGCGTTATTACTACTCTCTCAAGGCGAGGGATCTAGATACAATATATATTGCTTGCAACATATCCTACTAAGTATCTGATATACGCCCTTAGCTTAATCTTTATATTCCTCTTTTCTTTTCCTCCTTCCCTCTCCCTTCTCAGGGGGTATGCGCAGCAACCGTATGCAAGCAGTAAACTCATGCTTGGTTTAAGATCTGCATTTTCTTTTCTTATTTGTAACGGTGCGTAGTATTTAAACCATTCTTCAAGTACTTCAATTGGTAATTTCTATCTAAGTCTGAGCGATGGGCTGATGTTAAGCAGATAGGATGCTGTTTTGGTGCTCTCAGGCTAGAGCTCCCCCGGCAGGTTAGCCCCATAGAGCATTAAAATGGATTTTGTAGTAATTTGCTTGCTGCTTTGTTTAGCAGCTCTGTTTACTTTATAAGTATCTGGTGGTGCAAGCTCTAGCTTAATGCCCTGAAAATTCGCCCAGTATTGGAATTAGGTTAACCCCTTAACCGCAATTACAGCGCGCTTATTATCTTGGTAGATCATACAGATCACTACTCCAAATTGACATTGCACCTAGCATTCAAAGTAGAATAGAGCATTAAACACTATGTTATGCTGCTTCATGCATAAAGCTCAAGCAAATATCCATTTACTGTATTTATCCTTAATAACTAGCAGCCATCTTGATCCATTGTAGCCTTCTGTGTAATCTTGAAGATCCTAATGTATACGCTAAAAGGGTCTTAGAGCACTCCTTTCTGACTTTCTTCTTGAGATAACCTGAGTGGTATGCGTTCTAGTATAGATCTTGCACTCAATTCTCAGGATTCCCTTGATCTTAATGTTCTGCGCATGCAGTATAGCCTTCTTAAGCGCATCCTTTAATAAATGTCTAAGTCTTAGATGCCACATTATTGCCATATCTTCTCTTAGGTTAGGTTAATCTCGTAAAGATCTCTAAGGGAGCGTTCTTCTCTTGCCAGGAATGCTCATTACAATCCCCGCTTAGCTTATTAGTATCACGTTATATAGTAGCATTAATAGAGCTTTGAGATAGATGTTAAGCTGCTTGTATTTAAGGAAAATCAGGTTGTTAATGAGCTGAAGCTTGCAAACGATAACATTCTTATCTGCTAATCCGTAGCGCACAGTGTAGTCTTCTTTACACATCTAAAGTCCTGAATTGCACATACAGGTGGAAGAGATGATGTTAACGTAGAATCCTTCAACTACGTAGACATCACTAATTGTCAGGTCTCTTCTATTAAGTATTCCCTTGAAAGTGCACTTTCCTTTTCCGATGATCTTATTAGAGGTTGTGCCAGATTCCACGATCCAGTCCACAGCTTTGAAAGTTCCTGGGTTAAGGTGAGCTTTATCATTAACTAAATGCATGGATGCTCCTGAATCCCAGATTGTGCTTTCTGAGAGTGGGTGGGCAAAGGCCCTGAAGGCTGAGAAGATGTATAGCGGTTCTTCCTTATACCATACATTTAGGTCTAGGAGAGCGTTGGCGTAGAAGTTATCAGGAACTTCAAGCGTTGTGTTAGCTTAAAAACTGCTTGGGATGTTACTGTTATTATCTCCAGTGCTCTGATTGTTGCTATTAAGCTTGATGCCTTTCTTTGCTAGTTGCTCTCTAAGTTCCTTCCACTTTGGCTTTGCAACCTCTTTACGGATGGTTATATAGCGCTCTTTGCCTGGATAGCTCTTCTGCTTTAAGTGTCTTTTGCCAGAAAGCGCGTATGTTACTGACCTGCACTCTGTAGGCTTCTACCTATGCTTTAGGGAATTTTCTTGAGTTTGGCATGGGCAGTTATAGCCTTCACTTGTATCAGTAGATTGCGCATTCCAGGCAGCAAACACAATGCCCTTCTTCTTGAATGGGTTGTTTCTTGCAATTGCTTGGAACTCATCTGCCACCTCAAGGAGCTCTGCTTAGGTTGCCTTCTTATCGCGTTCCAGCTATCGGGAGACCTCGCTTGCTTTGATGTTAGGGTTTTGCCTTTTGATCTCTGCAATAAGCTCAGATCAGGTTGGGAGCCCTCTAGATACATCAATTGTATGCTTATCAAGCTTGTTTCAAGCCTATAATGGTTTAAAACGGTCTCCAACTGCTTGAAGGAAGTCTGTTACGGCTACATCTCCCTTGATCTCATTCAGATCATGAGCGATAGCCCGTTTATAGAAGCTGTTCTAGTGCTCATACCACACTATAGGCTTCATGCTTGCGTATTTTGCTTATCTAAGCACTAGGTAGTATTCCCTTTAGAGTGCGCTGAGGACTTATATGTCGCTCAGGGTGTATTGCTTCTTGATACCCTGAACGAGCTTTCTCAGAGGTGTGTATTCATTTTCATATTCTGAGTTGACTTCTTGCTGGATGCGATTAAAGGTAGGACCCTTTACTGTCTCACTGATCTACTCCCTCAAAGCTTTTTCTTTGGCAAGATGCTCTTTGTAGATATGAACGTCGCGGTCATACGAGGTATTTGCAATGTTATAGAACTGCAATTGCATTGACATTGACTCTTAACTAAGCACTAGGTCATTGTTAATATGCTTGGTCTTGTATTCTTCCCAGGTGCGTTTAACTGGGTAAACAAGATAGTTATCATCGCTTTCTGCAACGCTTAGGTTGACGTGTTTCCAGATCCTGAGCGATATAGCGTGCACTCAGAGCTCTATCAGCCATTCAACCCAGTTTTTAGTGCTCTGCAGGCGTATAATGCGTACATTGAGCCCTCTAATAGCGTTGAGTTTGGTTGCTTGTAACATCGTGGCGTTTGGTCTTATGCATGAACGTTAGCGATGCGTTAGATCTTGGCATAGTATGCTCGTTCGAAGGGTTGAGGGATTTTCGTGCAGTGAAGTTGTACGTGAGGGTTTAGGGTTTGCGTTTTGAAGATTTGAAGAATTGGAATTCAGAAAGAATTGAGGAATTGCTGAAATGCTGTTGGTTACGCAGTGGAAGTTACTGGGAATTGCTTCCCATCCGGGCTCATAACTGTTGTACAAAGCGTAGATTAGTCACAACGAGCATTCCAGCTTTGATTGAAAGAGCCTTGTTTTCTTCAATTGAAGGTGGCGGTCGGTTTGACCTTATCAAGCTACGGAAATCGCGCAGTGGGTTCAATCTGACCAATCAGAGAGCGTTTTGCTGTTTACAGCTCAACAAAGCCTCTATTAACTAGCTTATAATAAGGCTATATAACCTTAAGGATCTTGCAACTAAAGGCTGCCTGCTTAATGCAGTTAACATCATCTGTATGCTTCTAGGCCTTTAGGATCTCTATTGCCTTATTATATAGCTTGTAATGGTCACTGCTGCTAATAGCTTGGTTGATTATATCCTTCATTTCAGTCGCATTAGGTCCTTCTGTCAGATAAGGCTCATCGGGATCAGGAGTCTGCAGGCTTCTTCTAATATGCATCGTGACGGTGTAGCTGTGATGTTATTAGTGGCTGCGATCAGAAGGTATGTGGGTTGGATAACTTACTGCTGAAGCGTATTAGACGATTGAAGCGTAGTATGGATCGAGAGATGTTTGAAGTGGGTTGCAAGAGGAAGATCTGGCCTAGCTGAAGAGCAAGGCTCTCCAGCTAGCTTGAGTGCAGTTAGGTTTAGGCTATAATTAAGGCAGCTAACTTAATAATATTAACTTAATAAAGCTTTACTGCCTGGGAGGCAAGTAATATTTAAATTATGCTAGACTTTAGAGATGCTTGGATACCTTTTAAGGCTGATATGCAAACTTAAAAAAAAAAAAAAAAAAATAATTTAAATTCTATTAACTTTTATTTTTATATATTTTTAAAAAGACTTAAATTAAATAAAGCTTAATATATTAACTTATAATAGTTATTATAAGTTAAAAGTTAAATTAAAAAAATAAATTCTTAAAGTATTAATATTAAGCAGTTAATTAAAAATTAATAATACTTTTTATATAAATAGTATATATTTAATTTAATATTTTTTTTATATATATAAATATACTTTTTATATAAATTATTATAAATAATTATTATAAATATATTATATTTATATTACTTTTAAAAGTTATATAAAAGAGTATAATATTACTTATAAGTATTTATAAGTAATTTCTAATATTTATATATATTATAAGTATTATAAAAATATTCTAAAATACCTATAGGTATTTATATATAATATTATTTACTTAACTAGATGCCTAGGTAACTAGGCATTAAGCTATTATTAGGTACCTATAGGAATTTTAAACCCTGAGTGTTAATTGATGCGGGTGATTTGAGTTCGCCGTGCGCTGCCAATATACCAACTGATTGCGGAGACTTAATTACAATCCCCTTACTACAGCAGGTTTGAGCCTGTTCGTCTTCCGTAGTATAGTGGTCAGTATGCAAGCTTGTCACGCTTGAGACCCGGGTTCAATTCCCGGCGGGAGAGATCCAGCCACCTGCGATACGCAGGTTTCATTTTTCCATTTTTATAATTTAAACCATTATTGTTTATGATAAGAGTGAACCTTGTTTTTATCCTACTGGAAGGCCGCCAGGACGTCGTTCGTCATTGGCCCAGAGTCTGGCAAGTCTGGAATTGCTTTTGCCAATACTTAAGTTGTATTTCTCATTTCAAGAGCTGTTTGCCCTTTTGAAGAAGTTCTTCAGGCTGGCCACGTTGGTACTGGTTTCTATGTTACACTTCTTCAATTTGATCCCTGTGATATAAGACAATCGGCGACGGTCTGGTTGCGTGTGCTCCGGCATCTCTTGCCTGCATCTTCAAGGCCCTTTATATGTTCTGCAGCTCGACGATCCTTGTGTCTGTAGATCTGTGTATAAAACAGATGCTGTTCTTGTAGCATAGTCAAATGCAGGGTTCCGACAGAGACAAAGTACGTATAGTTAGCCCAGTCACCAGTGTGTTTTGTCATTGGAGTAGAACAGCTGATCATGCAATGGGGCCGTCATGAGGGTAGTGGAGTACTAATTGTCTAAACACATATTCACAGAGCAAGAGTCAGGTTATGATCACCGATTCTATTCTTTGTTCCTAACTGTGAACCTGCCAGTATACCTGCGCGACTCAGACTCGTATACTAGGACAATATTATTACATAACCAAGCCTCTTCCTCCTATCATCACTGCTAGATCTAGGCCGCCAATCCTGCAAGGGCGTTGGGCTCGCCAAGAGCGCCTTGGGGAAATCGAGAGTTGAAGCCAATAACGGACTGAACGCTGTGGAAGGTGGATGTCTTGATGGAGAGCTTCTGGTCAGAAACGAGCCATCGGACACCCTCGCTGCATGGGGGGGTTGTGAGAGATCCCTCGTATCTATCGATTGTTATTATGGTTCAGGTGAAAGTAATAATTCGTGGACTTACGTCTGGAAAGATCCTGCGGCGAGAGAGCTGACCAACTCAGCCATGCTAAGACCCTTGGTCTTGGTGAGAGTTCCAGGCTCAGAGATTTCACCAACAGAACCAAAGACAGTCTCAAGAAGGTTGGAGGCAGTAGTAGCAGCGGTAGTGGGGGCGTTGACATGGAAGAAAGAGCCACCAACACCAGGAAGTTGTCGCTTATCCTTGCCCTCAGTCTCACTCTTGCGAACAACCTTGGTGAAGCCATCACGCTTACGAGCAGCGGGTGTCGCTGCAGGAGGAGCAGGAGCAGTAGCGTTACCAGCAGAGCTTCCACCAGCGCCATCATCAACATCGATAAAGACACCAACGACAGCGATCTTAGCATCGGCGCTCTCCCAGACCATGTGCATCTCCATAGCCATACTCTTTCCAGCGTCGAGATGTTCGCTAGGCAAGTGGAAATGGAATTGCTGGAGAGTGAAGCTGTTGTTCTGGAAAGACATGGTGCCCTTTCCAGCGACGACTTCGACGGTTGTACCAAGGTTCTCGAATTCGGCGCCCTCGAGCATATCGGGGATTTCAAGGCCGAGCTGACTGGCAGGGACCATGGCGTTGGCGCCTGCGACCATGTCGATGGGAGATTGGTTCACGCCGGTAGAGCAGAGGGCATTGGCCTGAGGGTCGAGAGCGTTCCAATTGGTAGGGCCCTGTAATTGTCAGCATTGCCATTAATCTCTTGAGGTCTCAAAGACTTACGATCTTGCCAGTGTAACCGAAAGTGTTGACCTCAACCTTGCCGCCCTCGGCTCTCGGCTGCAACAGTGTACCATAAGCACAACTCGCAATCGCCTTTGAGGCAAAAGCACTCAAGAGAAGAGCTCTCAAAGAAATGGAACCAGCCATGATGATTATCCTTGAACAAGACAAAAAAAAAAAAAACGTAAAGCTTGGCTGTAAGGACTGAAACAAATAATATTAGCCACTTAACAAAATAGAGGCCAGCCTCAAAGAAGAGAAGAATTAAACAGTTTAGGAAACAAAGAACAGAATAATCGAACGATGATGATTAAAAATCAGCAGGTTGCGCGGAGGCATTGTTTTAATAGAAGATCTGGGTCTGGCTATAGTAACCGGGTTTTAATTGAGTAGAGGGTCGAAAATAGCAGCGGAGTGTTAGTGTTGTTTCGTGAGGTATGCTTAAGGTAACCTTAAACCTTGACGTGTGGAGGTGGGGAATAGCGTGATTCACGCCGCAGGTCTTGTCGCGACGAGGAGTGTGAGACCGGGAGAGTCTCGGATGCCAAGGATGGAATGAAGCCTTGGGAAACACACCAAGAGGGATAATTGAGATGACATACACGTTGCTGACGGTCTTCGTCATGTCTGGTGGTAGTCAATAAGACTGAGACCATCATACAGGTTCAGACACTCAATTGTCCTCTCATCAATTAACTCCAGTCATCCCATGTTCTAGCCCAAGTCAAGATGAACCCAACAAGATGAAACATCCCTTCTCTTATCATCGCGATAAGAATTCATCTCCAGCGCTTATTAAAAAAAAGACTCGCGTCTAGACTCTCCCCTCCAACCATAAAAGTAGCAGATCCCGTTGCAAGGGGCGCAACCTCAAACGGCCTCGCTTACCGAACTTTTAGTGGCTTACCATTTCAGGGCACGGGGCCCAGGGGGAAACATTATAGTTATGATTATACTTAAAGATAAGAATCACGGCAATCGGTACGATTTCAGTTAGGTGTCAACGCTGTTTGTTGTAATTTATAGATACTGTCGAAACGGAAGTGATGCTCCGATATAAACGCTATCCTGTTTTGATTGCCAAAACACTGAACAGTGTTTGGTACGGGAAGTTGGGGGTTTCTGAGTGAGGTCTGGACTTTTAAATGCACTGTCACTGTACGGGTCTGTGAGTCTGTTTTTGTCTTGTTGTCCGGAGGATGGAAGTACTAGAAAACATGTGTCAATGATATCTTGGGCTTATCGAATAGGTGACTTTCTGCCAGGCACGGATCTTCCGATCGTCAGGAACGCATGGCCCAAGAGATCATGGAGGAGGAAAAGTATGTAAGATAGAGGGTGGCTTAGCGATCGGCAATCGTATTACCTGCATCCGATATCATTCGCGTCTCCGGGTTCGTCTGTTCCGATCGTGACCGCGCGTCATCCACGATTATCTTCAGAATCCATAGCTTATACCCTATACTATTACATCAATTTCCGGCTCGGGACCCAGCGCTTGGCTTTTATCTACAGTCCTGAACAACATATGCCAGAGTAACAATATTTCAACTCATGTGGAGCCTGTTCTATGCTATTGTATATGTTTTTTCTCGATGGCGTGAGAAGGATTTTGTTGTTGTGGACAACTGTATTAGAAGACAACAATTGTCCCAGTCTCGCGAGATCAAGATCTCCACCATTGCATACAGACACCTGACCGGACTTTCCAAGGTCTGAGTCCGATTCAATTAATACACGCCTAATTTTGATCGAGAGTCATTTCCCAGCGTATTACATCGAAATCCGCTGAGACCATGTCTTTGCCATTGGATCCGTCGGAACGCGTTCCCGCAGGAAATTGCCAGTAATAGCCCCCCCAACGCCGACAAGCAAATGCGATAATTTAATCTCATCTCATCGCACCCCTCGCTGGACAGAAATGAGATACACTGAAGCCGAAATACAGTCTCCTCCATGCCGTTCAATCTGTCATGAAATGTGGCGGTAATCATAAACTCAATTCCGAGCGACTGAGACATCAAGAGCCTTGTCGGTGTGGCTCAGTTGGTTAGAGCGTTGGTCTCATAGCACAAAGCTGATGATTTAATTACAGATCAGAGTAATCCAAAGGTCGAGAGTTCGAGCCTCTCCACCGACAACTCTTTCTTTTGCCTCTTTCAAGAACTGGACTTCTTTTTGATAAATGCGCAAATGCCTTTTATCTCGTTTGCTGATTGTCAGACACTTTCTCTATTCTTTCATTATTAGGTTTATTACTCTGTATATTGACGGGACTGTTGATTCCTTACTTGTCACGCTTAAACCTTAACGCGTCACTTTATCCCATGAGCGACGGACCTGTCCAGCCAATTGTCTATGCGGGCAGGGCCTTATCCACGTGTGGAATAAGGAGAGACTGGTGGTGAAGAACAGAACGCTGGAACATGCCAGCCAGGACTTAGAAGTAACAGGGATACATCAAAGACGCGGTGACACTATCACTCATCCGCCAGAAATGAGTGGTGCACTGTTAAACCACTTGTAGCTAGAGGTCGCTTAGCGGAATCGCGGGGTGCACCATGCGTACCCTCAATTTCGCGTTCACGACTCCACATGATACTAAACCTCAATTGTAAAAGGCGCAGGTTTTAAAGGCAGAGAACATTTCCTCAGTTGTCAACTTTCACCCTGACTTTCATTCATTTACCCATCACGATGCCGTCATTTCGGAGCCTCCCACCAGAAGTCACCATCTCAATCCTCAAACATCTCAACCCATTCGACCTACTGTCCGTCCTGCAGACTTTCAACAAAGCATTATTCAGCGCAGCAGGAGTCGCATTCAAACCGTATAAAGAATGGACTCACAATGCGCAGAAAATGATAGCTTTGTTTCCTCCGCGGAGCAGCCATAGCACCCGTCGCCTCTGCCCTTCATATCCATCTTACATCCCGCCCTTGGACCATGATAATGTCTCAGAGCGCGAGGAAATTCCAAGGAGGGATTACGAGGCCCTTTCACTGGACCCTGAGGGTGGGCCATATATTCGATGCTCCCCGCCTAATTTGATAACCTGGATGAAGCTCGATGGGTCATTCGAGTGGCTTGAACCTCTAGATAAGGACATGGCGGGCGAGATGCTGCCACATACCGGAGTTGAAGGCGATCGGCCAGTAGCGCCAAAAGCTGACGTCGATGCTCTCGTCAAGCAAGTCAGCGATTTGGGCCTTGTGCTTCCTGTGGGCTTTGAGGCATTTGTCCGAAGCAACAGACTGCACCACCGTATTCCGAGCGCTTCAGCATGGTACTTCCGGCTCTCAAAGCCCATCAAATGTCCAGCTGCCATTGATGACGATCAAGGAGGTCACTTGATTCGCTTTCATTTTGACCAGCAACACTGTGCTTTTGCATACCTGTATCTGAGCCCATCGGGAGGTCATTGCGTTTTGGTATCGACGGTTGATGTGCACGCGTGCTTCAACGATGACGACGAAATCAATGGGGGGCAAGCGGCCGGAGATAATGCTGTGAACGAGGGAGGAGACGCGGATGAAGAAAGTATCGATGACAGCGAGCTTACAAAGGAATATTTCTCCCTCGCTGGCCTTTCATTTGAGGAGTATCTTGTGACGGTTTACTTTGAGGGACTGCTTAGTTTTGAGGCTGATACTTTTGAGGGACTGGAGGATTTTGTAAAGCATGTTTATCGCTCGCCTAGAGAGGTTGAACATCTGCGCGAAACAAGTAAGTCGGACAAAGAGTCTCATGAGAATAACATGCTTACCTGTGTCTAGATGAAGCGATTAGGGTATTCCTTGATGCACAGAAGTGGAAGAGTGTCGAACATTACAGGCAAAGCATTAGCGATTAAGCTTCCTTCTTCCTTTCTCTTTCTTTGCTTGTCGCTCGTTGCTGATCACTCAGGGATATCGCTGATGGACTTCAGTCATTACAAGCGGCTGTTGAATTTTAATACCTAAAAAACAAGGTTCTATCATACGGATCATAGGATTTTGTACTTGGAATAAGATGTGCATAGAGCGAAACCGGATGGGACTACACCGATGTCTTCATAGCTTGTATCAGAAGTGAACATCAAGTTCGAATTTCGAATTCTTTGAGTTGCAGTGCGATGAGTCGGTAGGAGTTTTGTAGACCATCTGCATATTTTTGTCGCCATTTCCAGTGTAAGATCGCCAGCATGTGATATTAGGTGCTAGTTATGATTGTTGGTCGGTGGCTTGCTGCTCATTCGCTGCATTCGTTGTTGGTTGTTGGTTCTACCCCTACTGCTGCCTGGCCAGGATGCTCCATGTTCCATCGAGCGGCTACATGAGCTGACTCTCTGTCCTAGAAGTGTAAAAAGTCGCTGAAACGCCGACCACCCGGCCAGAAAGGCATTTATCGAAGTGCCTTGGCGGTTGCGGCGGCCATGGGGTCGATGGCTATGCAACCTTCATAGAAACTTGAGATATCATTGGAAAGACAACCAACAGATGTTTCATAAGCATCATGGTATCTCGGCACTAGTCGCAAAAATGGCAAGCTGTGCGATAATGGCGTTGGTTCTCGACTTAATACTTTGTATGCGCTAATTTTATATGTTCGAGTACACTTCAAGTAGCCGCCAATGGACCAGCCTCAGCTTGTTGGACGCCATGAATATGGCGGTATAAGAAAGCCATTATGCGTTCGGTTTGAATGCATCTTGGAGAGTTGTATTATCGAGATTCCTCTTTCTTTCCCTGTTATCATTGTCTCTATTGTTTGAGTCTCTATTCGCGATCCATATACTGGATTAGTAGTTGTCTATATACATTAGCCCTTCCCCCTTCAACAATGGGCAACTCAACTATTTGTATGACTATATACATCTTCAAAGGAAATCCAGTCGACGCCTGATACAAGCGGCATGTTCTCATGTACTTCACGTCGCCCGAGAACAAGAACTTCCACGAGACCGTCCACGCTCAACGCGACGATGAGCTGAAGCCTTGGAGGGTCGACAGAATCCACAAGAAGGTCATCTGGGCTGACAGTGCGACGTACATCACCCATGTCAACGCTGGGGCTGTAAAAGTTCGGAAAGGTCACGAACTGGATCCAGTCAATGTCATGGCGGCCACTCCGCTGACGGGTCGAGATGCCGACTGGAACTGTCAGCATTTCCTACTCGAGGGGCTTCAAGCACTTGTTTCTCATGGGTACCAGACCCAAGAGTGGTATGACTGCGTTGAGGGGGATCTTATGGACAAACTGTTGGATACTAATGTAGCCTAGCTGGGGATTAAGAGAATTAGACCTGGCTTGTTGGATACACCGTTAGATGTTCTGGGTGTCTTTTGTAAGGGAGAACTTGCATATTGGATACGGAAGTGCTTGTACGGGATGTTAGTCGAGTCAGAGCGCTAAATCTAAGAGAGTAATACAATAAAGCAGACCAGTATGTACTCCAGATCATACCGCTCGTCAAACAGAGACGGAATATGACTTCCCAGTGTTTTCCAATCAACATTATCCAGACCACGCAATGCGAACACATAATCCCAATACACTGGGTACCACCCTGCCCACTCCCAGTCCAGAATAGCGACTATTCGACCGTCGCGTATCATGATGTTCCTCGACGATATATCACCATGTGTAAAGACGATGGGATAATCTGCACCGAGCTGCTTCGTCATCTGAGCCCAGTGTAATGACTGCTCTTCAATTCGTTTCGGAGGCCGAACAAGCCATTCCTGAAACGATTCAAGACTTGTGAATGGGCCGCCGGATCGCGTCATCATGCTGGGAATTACAGCGCCTTGTCCGTCGAAGCGACCGATGTAAAATCCCTTGAGGGCACGCAGTTGTCTCAGGTAGTCTTTCAGCTGGCACAATATTGCAGTGCGCTCATGTGGTTCAAGGGATGGCCAGGCCTCTTTTAATGTCTGGCCCTCGATATACTCCAGTTCGATGCGATCCCAGTCGCTGCTGATGACCTCGGGAACAGGAATTGTCGTGTTTTCTTTAATGAACTGTAACACCAGCGCTTCATTCGGCTTATCGTTGACGCCCATACCATCTGGGTGAATTGCGTACTTGGTCACGGTATTGCCATGTCGGACGATATAGCGCTCGGTGCACTTGTATATCACTTCGCCTTCTGGGTATGGGGCTGCTGTTCTTTGTGGCGGTGGAGAGTCGCCGTACATGGCGATTAGTTTATCCCGCCTCAGCATTTCCTTCAGTCGTTTTGACATTGCTTTTGAAGCTTGCGCAGGTCAGAGGTGATTTATGCGATGAAAGATGGCGATTGTCAAAGAGGCAGAGTGAGTGAGGAGTGGAGTTTCATAGACTGATTACAACCAACAACAGAAAATCGGGTACTTTCCTGCTAAGTGAATTAAACGGGTTACTTGCAAATGGCCCCAAGTTCGCTTCTGTACTTAACGGAAATACAGTAGAGAAGGTCAGATCAGTTCATAGTGCTGTAATGCAACTTAATGCAATTGTGGACTATGGGTTTTCTTCTGGTAAAAATGATAAAAAGAATGTTGACAAGACTGGGATTCGAACCCAGGCCCCTTTCGAGACTGCGAATCGTCACTGGTTTGAATGAAACCTGAACACAGCGCCTTAGACCGCTCGGCCATCTTGCCTTGTGATTGGATAGTAGCCGGCTTCCAAGACAAGTAGATAGTGTTGTACTGATCTGGCTGCTGTAGTTAGGTAATTGCTAACAATGAGCATCTCTCTCTTGTCTTTAATGGCTTGAAATATTTGGCTTGACTTTAAATCAGGTGGAATGACTGGTCTTGAGCACTTAGCATTTGCTTTAAGCAGTTATGTTTAAGCACTGTTTTATATATCGATTGTTACCGCCAAATCATAACTGAAAGCAGCTGGCAAACTTGTTTACACAAAGCCCATAAGGACACACCCAATTACAGCCACTGAGATTGCCACTCAAACACAGTAACCTGTAAGAAACTATTATAAGGAGTAAGCACTCGCTGTGTACTTTCTGTTCTTGAGATGCTGTTATGATATGGATCATGGCTCAGTGTTAGCTGGAATTACCCTACAGTGAGTGACAGGGAATCGTGCTCGCGATATGCGCGTTTTTTTCGCGTCTGAGCACCAACGCGAATCGCGCGTAACTACGCCCTCCCAATGAGACAATTGCTACTTGCCTTTGGACAGTTGCATCTGTCGCTGGCGACATTCAGAAAGTCATCAGAGTCACATTTTTACGCGTTTATTGCAGGTAACTTTCACTCAGGCGCTTGGCTGGGAGTGTGAATAATTTCGTTCACTCTGAACATATTTAATGATAAACACGCGTCAAAATACAGTATGAGAATTAGATAAAATATGTACAGGTGCATGGTACATAATGAAACAGTCCTGTGCAACGCTGTTTGTTATACGCGTGCATAATCCAGCCATATTAGCTAAAGTCAAGGGCACATCGACTCAAGATGAGAATAATAATTAAGAAATAATGCAAAGAAATCGCGCGCTTGATGATTATCATCGTATGCTCCATGATTGATCATACTCTCGTAGAAGCAAGTGCTTCTGATTACATGCCAGATACAGCAGCGACCCAAACCCCAGGAGGAGTGAAGCCAGGAAGCTTGGGCCAGTTACCAAGCTCTCCAGGATCACCACCAATTCGGACCCAGATGGCATGCGAGGGAGTAGGTCCATCGAGCACAAACATCTGGTACCAAGAGGGAGGGCTGATGAAGGCATCAGGAGGAGCTGTCACGGTGCAGGTCTTGCCGCTGCAGGAGAAATCACGGAACAGGGTGCGTTGACCCATACTGACACCATGAGTAGCACCAACAGAGGCCATGAGAGAGACTTCAACGCGCCCATACTTGATTGTCTTTTTACCCTTTGTGTTGAGACGAGCAGAGCGCACGGGGTTGATGATTTGACCTAATGTGGCGTTGCTGCGTGCTGCGCAGGGCCAGCGGTCGTTGGACTTCTTGATGTCTTTGGCGGTGCATTTTCCCCAGGTTTTGCTGTTGGTGGTCATGTTGACGGTGAAGCCGTTGAGGAGCTGGTCGCGGGTTATGTCTGTGCTTTCGAGCGTCATTGTTGGGACGATGTGAAGGCCTTGAGCGTCGACGTATGAGTTTGCTTCATCGTCTGTTGTCCAGTCAAAGGCGTTGTTTCTAAAAATGTTAGTATGTAACTGAGTAAATGATGAGATGACGTACCCGAAACCGTTCATTTGAACTTCATGATTCCAGTTGTTGAGGTTCCGGAAGGTGTCGTCCATGACAAGGCAGTACTGCATGTGTTAGTGGTGATTGCTTCATTAAATGGAACGTCTCAGTGGATGGAGACTTACTTCATGATTGGGGACGCCGGTGGTTTCTTTCCAGCAGAGATAACCACCAATTCCTGAGAACATGTCAATAATTGAAGGCTTGTTATGATGAATGAACTTACCAAGACCGATAAAAATGCATGTGTAGAAAATGGTGCTGTCCCAATTCCACTGCTTCTTCTTGTCCTCTATCCAAGGCTTCTCAAACTCGCCCTGAAGACGACTGCTCTTGAAGCGCCGCCGAGGTCCAGTAACTAAAAACCGTTAATCTCAACACAGCAATAACAGTAAAATGCACTCACTCTCATAAGAAGATGCATTTCTCTGCGTCAACCGTCGCGAAGCAACTGATCCCGCAATAGGCGTCGCAGCAATGGGCGTCGCAAACGGATTCTCAGTAGACTCAGCTCCAGGCGTCGCAAACGGATTAACCCGCTGAGACGAAGCGTCCTCAGCGGTCGTAGCAGTCCTCGAGCCTTCCATTACAGCGTGTCAAAAAGTGGAGTACGCCAATGTTTGGAAAGGGAAAAAAGAGACCAGGGAAGTTATGTACGAGAAGGTGATTCAATTGTTCAGTTAAATGAGCCTCATGAAACTTTTATTTTCTCTTTGTCATTATCCCGACTCTGATAGAGCTGAGACAGAGACTTACTCTGTTTACTACGTACAATACAATACGAGTACCAAGACGAAGACGATGCAGGGATCGTTACATTTGCGTCTGGAACGAGAGAGTAAGCTCATTTCTTCTGGGGTGATTATGCATCTCGTCCTGATACCAGCCGCGCTGAAATGCACGTACAGCGTGGCAATAGATACAACAAAATCTGTTGAGACATAACGGCATCTCCAAAGGTTCTCACGCCTTTGTGACTAGACTAGCACGTTGATATCTCTCCGAGCGCTAGGCGATAACATTGTGTCATGCCAAAACGCCACATTCTGCAAGTAACAATCATGATTCGTAGACTTGTTAATAAGGCTCTGCGGGCCGCAAGCCTCAACGGTCAAACTAACAACAACCTTCCGCAACGGTCTAAGTGGTCCGTTTGCGAAGACAGGTTTTTTACCATGCGATGTTACCCCTAGAATATGCCGCTAGACATCAAAGCGGAAGCTAGATCGTCTGCCCCTAGAACACATCCATGGAAGCCAAACGTTAAAACACTGGCACCCCTGGTCGAGATTTACAGGGGACGGGATGTTATCAAGATTTTTTAACCATCTTTCGAGATTAGCCGCCCTCCCCCCTTCGCTAACGGACCACGGCCCGCGGATAACGCTATTCCTTAAACATAAACACCCTCTGTTGCTATCTTCGCCCTGAAACGTGCCTTTGCTTACACGTTACAATCTCCAAGAGTTGATCACTGCTCCCATTGGAGGCTCATCTTGGCGATATCAGGATGCCTAACCTTATATTCTAATATTAGACTTATTTCTTGTCTTGCGTGGCGCCGGAGAAATAATCGCAGGCTAGTTTAATTAGACGCCGCACTGATACATGACGCTTCTGCGACCTTGCTCGTAAAAGCATCTGGATATTATCCACCCTCCCCGTTCCCCCGGCCTCTGATATCGAGGCCACGGGCTTGTCATAATCTCAGGCCCCGTCGTCAGCTTCGCTCTGCAACATAGAGTTTTTCTCTCTCTCCTTTCTTATCACGGTGGCGGGTACTGTACTCGGTCGTGATGACTTGGCATCAGCTCGCTAGAGGTGATTCAAACGGAGTCTTCTCGGACCCGAGCGAGGGAAGGGGGGCTGGGCTTTAGATTCTGCAGCAACGGACAAGGTGCATGTGCGGGTTTGTGTTACGTGCTGGCAATCGAGAATGCATGGTCCCAACAAACGTGCTACGAAAGGTACGAGGACAATGGGCCAGCTGAAAAACAAAAAAACCAATATTGTGTTTGCAGTTGCAGTTGCCCGGGTCAGATCTTGTCTGACGCTTACAGGAGATTCGAGACTCGATACTTACAGTAAAGGTTTCATCTAGATCGCCGGATAAGCCGTGTGTAGGAAGTATTCATAACTTAGTTTTCCCACGGCTAATTCTCTCTGCCTCTGCCTCCTCCTCACCTTGGGCAACAAACATCCCTTCTTCTTCTACCACTCCCCTCCCCACCCTCTTCCCCCGTAGAAGCAGACAAGATCTTCACCTTCGCTTTTCCCCTTCACTCTCGTTATTTTCCCTCTGTTCCGTGAGAGAGAGAACTCCCACGTGAACCATGACTTCCGAAAAGTCACCAATGGCTTCGGAAAAGTCTGCCTCTCGCTTCATAGAGTCTGGTGTTCTCCAACCGCCGAGTCCTACCACTGACGCTGCTACGCTCAAGAGACTTGAGGCTGGTGATCATGGCGCGGTCAAGACGTCGGAGTATTTCACGAGGAAGAGTCCCCCGTCGAGATCCGCTCACAGCTCATATTCGGGTACGCCTGCTGCAATGCAGATTCCCGACGCCGCGGCTGCGGATCTGCCTGTTGTAAGTTTTTGCTGTCCATTTGAGTGGATTTGTTTCATATCGTTGGCATCACTTTTCATCCCTCGCATACCGATCCTACTTATCCCGATTCATTCATGTCGTGGCACGGTAGACTTCTTGCTACTTTCGCAGGCTGCAATGCATCACCGTTGTCACAATACTAACACAAATAGGTCGCGAGGTATATCGCCCGTCGCGCAACGCTTCTAGGATGGTTCGATGAACCTGCCGCTACTGCCATCACAAGCGGCTGGTCGTCAACATGCATTGCCCTCAAGAAGCCTGATGGCACATACATCTACAACCCAGATGACCCCAGCCCAGACTTGGCCGCTGCTGTCAATCGCCTCAATGAGAGTGCTATCGTGTCGATGGCCTCTGAGGTCACCAACTCAGTGCTTGACAGCATCAAGCCTGGCCAGGCGAGTCTGGTGAATGAAGACACTGGCGCTCGCATCCCCATTATTCCCAGTCTTGCAGATGTTCACGACACACTTGTGCATTTAACAAGCTCATGTATTGTGGTTCAAGAACGATGTGTACTCATCTGGGCTCATGAAGCGCGGACCGTTCTCACAGTCGCTCATAACGTTGAGAAGCAGATGCTCGGATTCGTAAGTTCGCCTCTTATCACGTCCGGAATTACATTCACCGACAACTGTTACAGATCGTTGGGCCTAATATGCCTCGTGGTCTTCTCGCCCAAACAGAAGAGCAATCCGTCAATGGTATGCCAACTCCCGTCCGCGGTGCCATTGATGAGAGAAATGAGGTTTACCAAGCCGCCATCAAGGTTGAGGAGGGCGGTGATGGAGATGAAGACGTTGAGGGCCAGGAGCTCAAGCGTCCGACTCTTATTGTTCACTCGTTCCGAATTGGTATTGTTATCATGCTGGTGATTCTCACGCAGAGCGTGGGTGTTTCAAGAGTGAGTTGCTGCAATGAGACTAGTGATGAGTGACGACTGACATCAAGCAGTTGATCCGACAATGGTCTTGGGATGGGGATTTTACGCGATTTGCCCTGGTTGCTGTTATTCCGCCGCTGTGCGTTTTGTCATTGGTAAGATTCGCAGCTTCAATTGGAAATGAATGCCTTACTGACAGAGTCTAGTTCTTCTTTATTGTCGTCGTCAGTAGTGTCTTCCAACTACTTCTGCCCGCTGGAATCTGTTTGAGGAACTCGAAATCCACTCCGGTAAGTCCTTTACTCACACGACATACACCAAGTCTGACATTGTGCAACAGCCATCAAGCCCAACCCCAAGCGCTACAGAGATTACCAACTCCCTCACATCACCGTTCAGATGCCTGTCTACAAGGAAGGTCTCCGAGGGTAAGTTCAACCTCACTCCAAATGAATCCCACTTTGAGTAACTCCCCAGTGTCATCGTCCCTACCATGGTCTCCGTAATGGCAGCAATCCAACACTACGAAAACCAAGGCGGCACCGCCTCAGTCTACATCAACGACGACGGCATGCAATGCATCCAACCCGAGCTCGCCGCCGCCCGCAAGCAATACTACCGCGAAAACGGCATCGGCTACTGCGCCCGCCTGCCCAACAAGAAATCCCCCAAGACCAAGTCCTTCCTCTCCTGGTTCAAGCGCTCACCCCCCGTCGACCCTGAAGTCGACAACCAAGACGAGTCAGAAGTCAGTCCCCAAGGCCGCGCCAACGAACTTGGTTTCGTGCGCAAGGGCAAGTTTAAGAAGGCTAGTAACATGAACTACTGTCTTGCTTTTTCGAATAGGGTTGAGGATGAGATGTTGAGACTTACTGAATTGGAGTGTGAGAGTAGAGGGTGTTCGTATGAGGATTTGAATGCAGAGGATGATGATCGTTTGTATGACCAGGCGCTTCAGAATATGGTTGATGCGGATGAGGGGAAGACGTGGGCGGAGGGGAATATCCGCATGGGTGAGATCATTCTTCTCATTGACTGCGATACCCGTGTCCCCATCGATTGTCTCCTCTACGGCGCTCTCGAGATGTATGAGTCTCCCGAAGTCGCTATCCTCCAGCACGGTTCAGGTGTTATGCAAGTTGCCCACAACATCTTTGAGAACGGTATCACATACTTCACTGACATTGTCTACACAGCTATCAAGTATGGTGTCGGCACTGGAGACGTCGCGCCCTTTGTTGGTCTCAATGCGTTCTTGAGATGGAAGGCTATCCAGAGCGTCGCGTTTGTCGATCCCTCTGATAAGGTCACTAAGTGGTGGTCTGACTCGCATGTCTCTGAGGACTTTGATATTAGTTTGAGAGTGCAGATGGCTGGTATGGTATGTCGGTTGGCGACGTATCATAATGGTGGCTTTCAGGAGGGTGTGTCGTTGACGGTTTATGATGAGTTGAATAGATGGGAGAAGTATGCTTATGGATGCAACGAGCTTGTCTTCCATCCTTTGTAAGTCTGACCACTCTCATTTGGTCTACATCTTTGCTAACTGTTTCGCAGCTACAAGTGGCCTTACAAGGGTCCCGTCACTCGACTCTTCCTCCGCTTCCTTTGGAGTAATATGCCAGTTACCAGCAAGGTTTCCATTCTGGCCTACATCTTCACCTGTAAGTCCTCAAGCTTCACTTCACTTTAACATCCTTCTGATCATTGTATAGACTACGCCATCGCTGCTGGTATGCTCCTCACTCTGGTCAACTACGTCCTCGTCGGTCTCTTCTTCCAAGACCTCGACCAATTCTACACTCCATCATGGGGTATCTGGGTCTCCCTCCTGGTCGTCTTCAACGGCGTCGCCTCCATCGCCACAAGCATGACCCGTCACCGTCTTAAAGAAAAGTCCTTCTGGGTCGCTATCCTCGAAGCTTGCAAGTGGCTTCCCTTTCTTCTTCTCTTCTTTGGTGGGATCAGTATCAACTGTGCCAAGGCTCTTCTGTGCCACGCCTTATCCGTCAACATTGAGTGGGCGTCGACGTCGAAGGAGCTGGGCCCTACAGGTATCTATATCGGTCTGAACAAGATGATGCACCGATTCAAGTGGACATTCCTCATCTGCATAGTTATTGCAGCCGGTATGATGTACATGGCTTTTGGTGCGCCTTGGGGTTGGACTATTGCTCCTGGAAAGTTCTCTGCTGGTACATATGCTATTGTGCCTTTGGCTGTGCAAGTTTCATGCGCGTTTACTCTGCCACTCTTCCTCGGCTTGACTTAATTGAATATATATGAATGGAGGGATGGATAGGTTATGGTAACGACTTTAGATATACGAACCAGTTAGCTTAATAGATTTTGTCATCAAACATGTTGACTTGGTAATGCGGATTCTGTACCATCGGTCAATTACTCAAGTGAGAGGTTTCCATTCCCGGAACGCCGGTCAGTCTTCTGCAAATGGGGCGCATTCGACTTTGTGTATTGCGATAGTGTCCTCATGATCCATCAATAAGAAGCGTAATTGGTTTAGTGGTAAAATTCTCCGTTGCCATTCGAGTAACGTCGGGGAGCCCAGGGTTCGATTCCCTGATTACGCATTGATAACGATGTACAAGACAAGTTTATTCTTTTGTCAGTATATCTTTTTACTTTTATCGTTAATTCATGGTGTTGCTGCCAAATGTTACCATGAAGTCATGTTGTGGCTGGTTTCTTTCATTTTGGCATTCCTTCTTACCTACTGCTGTTACCTTTTGAACAAACAGTAGTGCAAGGAGCATATAATATAATGCAGTTTGTATTACAGTCTACTGCCTTTTTCGAATTGCCCTTACCTTTTGTGCTCTCTTCAGTGTTTTCTTACAGCATTCCCTCGCTCTCCTGAAGCAGCACGAGGCATCTGGTAACAAGGCCCATTCAATGCACTACTTCCTATTTGATCTCTGTGATACCAGACCAGCAGGCACTTATACACGAAAGCCGGCTCGACGATATACTCTTCAGTCCTGCCAATACTGTTAACAGCAGTAGTATATGCGTGAGAGGGTCTATAACCAGTCTTCTTAAATGATAGCTCCTCGGATACTAGGAAAGCATTAGTGAATGGTTCACCGAAAGAAGCAGTGTAAATTAAAGAAATGCCACGCCTGGAATTGAGACACCAATCTACTAAAGGTCACTTTAGAGAGTCTTTTGTTGGGCGGGGAACTCAAGAGGCCCCAAGTTTGGAAAACATCCTTTTCCAACGACGAGCTGGATCATCCCTACTATCAACCACGAAGTTGGACAGAGGCTACTAAATGCTTGACTAGCGCGGCCAAAGGCTGATTGAAGCTTTTTGGCTTTATGGATCCGTGGCCGAACCCAGCGGCTCATTTTGAGTTGATAGACCTGACAGCTGATGCTTACATCACGCGTCACGCATGTAGGAACGGCATCTTTTCGGATTCAATTGGATAGAACTTGACATTTCCATTCCCGTGTACTCCATCAATCGCCAGGCCATGTCCTCCAGTTATACCAAAGAGTCGCTTCGACAAGCATTAAACCGCGCATGCATGGGCTGTTTCAATCGCCTTGACTATGATAGAAGAGAGCTGGTCTACCCTTTCTCTCTCCCCTCCTATATGCTTCTGACAGAATGAGAGGTTTGTAATTTGTCTTTGGTCGCCTTTTCTCATGCAAGTAAAATATTTGAAGGCCGCTATGACGATTAACAGCAAGACACGTGGCCACAAGATCACTGCCTTGTCTTTGATTTTAAAGTATTGCAAGCCTTGCCATTCCAGTTAGATCAGAAAATGAAGAATTTGGGGGCCATTCTGTTTTGACTGGCCCGATAAGCAGCCACTACCGTTGATTGTCAGCGTGCAAAATGACGTAAAAGCCACAATACGCAATATATATCAGGCTGGATCTGACTGTCTTTTCTCAATTACTCTGCGACATTGGAGATAAAAACTTCCTGCTAAATCTATTCATTTCGCCATTCCGTACTCAGCAACACTACCATAAGAAACCCAGGTTAGTCTAAAAATTCCTCCCTTGTCTCCTACCAAGTGTGATAGAACCTTGCTGACCTGGTTAGACCAGTGTACTCCAAAAGTCTCGACTATGTCTTTTCGACCGCACCCCTTGCCCTTTACCAGCAAAGACCCCAGAATGAACGACGCAACGGGGGAGGGGGAGGCTGCGATTAGTGATCCGTGTCTTTTTCCATGCTATGTCGCCTCAGAGCCAGCATATGCCCTTGCAAGAAAGATTAAAGAGAAGAAGCACAAGAGAGGTGAAGCTAAAGCGGCTGAGAAGAAGCTAGTTGACGAGGAAAGTACAAAAGGAAAGGAATAGCTTGTACCAGGAGTAATGTAATTTACTATAGCTTGTTTAATTTATTCATAAATCTTTTTTTTTTAGAAAAGAGAGAGAGGAGGAGTAATCTCACCAGCAAACAACCTTTAGTCCGCAGTAAGCTTGTGGCATATGCTAAACAAGGAATTACTTGGACATGTAAGCCATGACGTGTGAGACCTCTGCATTGGGCTTGGGTCGATCTGCACCCCCGCTTTCTTGCACGGCTTTAGATAAGAGACATATGAAGACTAGTTCGCGTCCTTGAATGTCGCGTAAGTAACTGTATCTAGCCTCTGCTCTTAGTAACTGACAAATTAAGTATGTACCTATCAGTCCGCATTATATGAATAAGGGCCCCAGCTGGGTACGCCATTCTTGGTCTTTGGAGACCTAATAGGCTTCAGTGCCATTTTGCCATTTTGACAGGTATATGTAGCCTTGCCGTTGGAGAAGTACCCTCCGCTAGGTGCAAGATTGAATTTAGTGTTAACACCCAGTGACGGCACCTTGGCCTCGGCAGTCCCTGATCCCTTGGTGAAGGTAAAGCACAATGTCCCTGAACCATCGCCTCCTGAAGCCGTGGAGACGACACCAGTCGCTTTCCCGTTGACGACAACGCTGACCGGTGTGTCCTTGTCCAGAAGCGTCTGGACGTACGCGACTGTGAAGTCGTCGTATGTGAAGGTGGCCTGTTTGCCGTGGAATTCGAGCTTGGCTGTTCCGCTGACCCGCACATTCTTGACAGCCGCTTGTGGGATGGCTGTTAGAATGTCTTCCATGAACTTCTGAGTCGTGGGGATATCAAGACTCCAGGACTTCTCCAAGCATGAGTCCATCGGAATCTTTGAGCCCTTGCAGGAGCCTTTGGCTGTCGGTGGTGGACGAGGACGTCGAGTCGGGCGGGGATGCTTGGCAGTGGTTGTTGAGCACTTTTTCTTGTCGTCCCCTTTTCTCGGCCGTCTCTTGCAGCATTCCTTATCTTCGTATTGCTGGACAAAGCCAATCTCAACTTTGTCCATGTCCTCATCCTCGGTCGAAGTGAAGAGTATAAAAATTGCAACCGGGTCTGAGGCACAAGGAATGGTGATGACACCTTCTAATCCACCGTCTAATGCATCGGTAGGGAATTCATTCCAAGCGTTTGGATCTGCAAGACGCCAGGCCAACCTCTGGTTCCCTTTGGTCGAGGCATATAGCTTAATATTCTGGCCTGGATCGAAGGTGGTCGAAAACTCCCTTATGGTGAATGGGGAGATTTCCAAGACCGCAGTTCCCTCGGTGGCATCCTCGTCGGCAGACCATATGATCCCAACCTCCTCAGGAGTCTTAATTCTCGGGAAATATCCGCCGCCTGAGTCTATAATAGAACCAATAGTGAAGAATTTGGCAAATTCGAAAAAGTCGTCTGCAAATGTAGCATAACCGGCAAGGCGGGCCCGCTCTTCGTTTTCGCTACTTGCAAAGACAGTCGAGGTGACGAACTGATGGATGTAGCTCACGTCGTGCGTGGGCTCGAGAGATTGGAACCATATGTTGGCGTTGTACAAATTCCTCCAGATGGGGGCCTCCGGGTCATAGTATGCAGCATCTCTCCACTCGGCGTTCACTCGAGGGAACACAAGGTTGCTAAAATAGTCCGCCGATGACTCTACCACCCAACGCGATGGGCCGTTGGGAGGAACCTGTCCTCCACTGAACTCTTGCTGTACGCAATGATAGATCTCATGAGCAACGCTCTGCATGGCCTTGGGATCCATCTTGAGAGCCTGTTCTGCGCCCCAAAACTCAAAGCTCCGGATCTGGCAGGGGCCATTCGGTATAGGAAACGACGCATCGAGCGAAGCAGAGCTCTGAACAGCCCCGAGGATGATGACGAGGTCCGGGATGGTTGCGAAATTCCCATAGTAGGCAATACTCTCGGTGATGGCTTCGTGCAGCAGGGAATCAATGAGCTTAGCACTGGTGCTCCAGTCCTCAGTGTAAATGACGCTGACTTTCGTGTTTCCAATGGTCTTGGGGTAACCGTCCAGCATTTGGCATTTGCCGACGACGGTGAAGCGATCTCCGGGTTTGACACCAGGCCAGAACTTGGCACAGCTGAAAGCGCCGTTCTGGGCCAGCGCAAACTGGATAGTCTCGCCGAGCAGAAGAATTATAGCCCACATGGTAGATGAGTGAAAGGGAAACATGATGCAGATAGTGAACTTGCAAGTTTGTAAATTGCAGCGGGGATGAAGCATTTCATTTCCTTTTATCATACAGCAAGAGACCTACCAAGGAGGGGGAGTAGCCCCGGTGCTAGACGGAGACACGGCCTCTCAGGCTGTTGGCACTGGTTACCCCGCTGTCTAGGACAAAATGTTATTTTAGCAGCACTCTGGAAGTTGACCAAAGGTCCGTTAAAGAACGGGGGCTGTCCTTTGTATGGTACGGAAATGGAGGTTATCGACTAAGTGATGCTGAAGCGAATGCCATTAAGCCTCTGACATCATGATCGGAGGATTCCTATGGCTCTTTGTGACCCTCTGTCTGGTGGTTTGTAGTAAATAACTGTCCGTTAAAGCATGGATCTAATGTCTAACTGCATGGGCTCTAAGCTGAGTTCTATCTCCTTATAATTCCGGAGTGTCAGCACAGCGCCGTAATAGATATAGAAGTAGTAGGAATGTATACATAATTTACTGCCATTTATAGAGATGCTTAATAAAAGTAAGCATTGTATGTTTAACGTTAAGTATAAGCCTGGTGAGTGTACTGCTTTTTACCCACGTTTCCAGGCATTAAGCAAGAGTAGTATGAGATTAGCTAATAGGAAGGCTTTAGAATACAGAATACCGTATATTCTATTACTGAAAACACCTTACTTAATGTCCTGGTAGTCTAAGTTATAAAAAGCGATTATCTCTTAGCTGTTTAAACTAGAATTAAGAGAGAAGAAGATTTTATAATTATTACACCTCAATACAGAGTACTCAAGGGTAAGTTAACTTCAGAGATAAGATAACAACGCTGGATGTTGAGCTGTAAACAGCAAAACGCTCTCTGATTGGTCAGATTGAACCCACTGCGCGATTTCCGTAGTGTTGTACAAAGCGTAGATTAGTCACAACGAGCATTCCAGCTTTGATTGAAAGAGCCTTGTTTTCTTCAATTGAAGGTGGCGGTCGGTTTGACCTTATCAAGCTACGGAAATCGCGCAGTGGGTTCA
>SRZU01000158.1:0-120289 GCA_013183765.1 Fusarium xylarioides
CCTAACCCTAACCCTAACCCTAACCCTAACCCTAACCCTAACCCTAACCCTAACCCTAACCCTAACCCTAACCCTAACCCTAACCCTAACCCTAACCCTAACCCTAACCCTAACCCTAACCCTACTTAAAGTAATATAACCTCTTCCTAATTAGGTTTAATTAACTTTAGTTTCTTAACCTGCTTCTTTAAACTACACTTTACTTAAAGTAGTAAAGCCTCTTCTTAATTAGGCTTAGCTAAGTATTAACTTTAATAATAGTTTATTTATAAGCATTATAGTAGCTTAATAGATAATAGCCTAGAGGCAATATTAAATACTAATTTCATTAAAGGTATATTAGAAGGAGGCTTTAGATTTAGTATTTTAGGCTAGAAATAAATGTTAATTTAATAGCAGCTAGTAGCTGGATTTAAGGGAGGTAGAGAGGAAGATAGAAGGATTATCTTGTCTTAATAGCTACTTGTAGTTAATGTCTTAGTTTGCTAGTATATTAAGTAAATAATATATTACTAATCTTAAATATTATATAGATAATAATTTCTATTTAATTTCTAATACTTTATTTTTATAATTAACTGTATATAAGATGTATTAATTATCTTAAGATAAAGTAAGAGTATATAGTTAGTTAAAATAGGTACTATTAATAAGCAACTGTGCTAGTATATATCTAGCTTAGTATTAGCTACCTAGATCTATCTTCTTACAGTGCTATCTAAAGCTTGCCAGCTTGAATGCTAGTATCAGAACAAAGAACCAAGATTAGGCTAAGCTCCTATATTCTTTAAGCGTTTTTCTAATATTTAGAAGTTTTTGCAAGCATAATCTATTTCTATTAGAGTGTTTTAAGAAAGTCAGGTGCCGCGTTGTCTGAGGTGCTAGGTGCAAGGTATGTACCATCTTAGCAACCACCAGCGCAAAAATTCCAAGCTTAGACAGTCAGTCAGTCAGTCAGTGCCTGTCGCTCCCGGGTAGCCAGCCATACGCAAAAAGGAACATTAGATCAAGTGTCGCTGAACCACAACGTCACATACGATCTGGCTGCACAACTGTATGTCCTGACAATTCATCTATGACCGGAGATAACTTTCCTTCTATGCGAAATAATACAGCGATGAAGCCTTCATTTTACACATCAGCGATTGGACCAAGGATTGGCGGTCTTGGGCTGGAGCTGTTTCGAGCACATAACTAAGGGTTTAGGAAGTCAATATATTAGATAAAATGGTATAATTTATCTTAATTCCTGATTACAGTAACTAAAGAAGCAGTGTAAATCACTGTAAATATTACACCTAATAGCATTTTATTAAGCTTTTAAATATCTCCTTTATTATTAGTCTTTTATAAGTTTATTATAATACTATAATATATTATCTAGCTTTTTATTATTAGATCTATTAAAAACCTATAGTTATTTTATAATTGTAAGTTAAAGTAATAATATTAAGACTTCTAGTTACTTATTAAATCATCTAGAGATTATAAATATATTACTAACTGGAACACGAGATAGGTAGTACTCTATTGTCTTCTAGATGTGCCCCTATCAGTCACTGCTGCATACATTACTCAACTCAGCAGATCCTGCATTAAACAGCGACCACGCTGCCAAAGTGAACCCATCAAAAATCTTATTTGAAGCAATCATCGACTGAAGGATTTGAGCCGTCACGACTTGAAATGCTAGAATCCCTTCGCTCAGATTCGGATAGTGCTTCGCATCCAACTCTTCATCTGTGATGTGTGCTAAAAAGATATGAGATCGTTGAGATGCCAGGCCAGGGATAGGATAAAATGTAGCCAGCGGTTGAGTGTTGCTACAGGATAACCCAGTCTCTTCTAACAACTCGCGGTGAGCTGCCTCCTTGGGCGTCTCTCCAGCATCAATACTGCCCATTGGAAATTCCCAAGACTGACGAGCGACATGGGGACGATACTGCTTCTGGAGAAGGAAACGATAGCTAGTGCTCACAGGTATGATGATTGTACTGTCCGGGCGGTCAAGGATGAAGTATGGCTTCGGAGAAAGTGTCTTGTCGGTTGCCGTGCGAATTCGGAACCATTCATTTTCGTAGACGATGTTTTGGTTCTGTTTTGAACCCTGTTCGAAAAACAAGCCTTGGCCGCTCTCTTCCTCCTCCAGTTTAGTCGTGGTCCAATTAGGACCCCCTACCCGGCGATAGGAAATACCTAAACTTCGAGCATCATCAGCTATCGCCTCCCAGATGCCTTGGTTGTCCAGAATCACCTGGCCAGGGATCAGGTGGGAAAGTATAGTCGACGTTTTTTTGGTATAAGCTTCATGATTCGCTCCCACATATACGAATTGGAAGCCTCCAAGATCGTTGGGAAAGCCGAATGCCGTTCCGCCAGTTATCGCGCATAGCTCCTCCTTCGTATAATACGGATCGTGCACGCCGACGTCGACTCCAAGGCGAATCAGCTCGTGGGCTAACTTCAAATGAGGAGATTCGATGTGGACACGAATGTCGCCACGATAGCAGATGCCCAGCACAGCAACCCGATCCCCAGGCTTGAGTTGCTTTTTCATAAGAGCAGCAACCTTGATAGGACTGTAGGAATCATATCGAACAGCATCGGTAGCGATGCTCAGTGTTTCTGAATGACGTGCCCCAAGCAGCAAGTACTTGTTTGCCAAAGGGACACAAGGCCCCCCGGTCCCGATGGATGGAAAGTAAACATGGTTTCCGAGTCTCCAGTGCGTGGCAGCGAGCTTGAGGGATTCGGCTACGTTGATGTGCGGATACGCTAAAGCGACTTGGGAAGCGTACATGGCCATTGAGTGGAAGATGCCATTGTCGAGGCACTTGGTCAACTCAACAACACTGCACGACGTTGCGCAGTGGAGTCTCTTGCATGTGATAGAAAGAACAGCCTCCATCTTCTCGCTGATATCGTCGCTTATTCCGCTGTAAATGCGAAAGCAATTTTCAAGATTGTTCTCACTTGCTGTGAACCAGTCTCTTCGGGTTGCGACGCCTATCGGAAGGCCGTACATACGACCGAGAGAGTCGGTTTGTCCGGGGATGAGAGTACTCTCGATAATACACAGGTAGGGGAACATTTCCTTGATTTGTGATAGGACTGTCTCAATAGCTTCCATGTATGGTTCGCCATTACACTCAGTAGGAACTGCAATAAAGTGAGTGTTTACAGATGAGAGTAAAAGTTGGGATACGTCCGTTGTTGCTCTGATGAGGCCGCATTTGATATAATGTTCGGCGGGAAATCCAATCCACGACTCAAAGTTGGGCGGAAATTGAGCTGCGTTAATCCGCGAAACTTGATTATCGTTGATATCAATAATGATGGTATTAACTCCTTTCCTGGCAAGGTGCGCAGCAGTACTCAGACCAATCAGGCCGCCACCCCATATACCAAAAGGGGTGGTGGGTTGGTCGATAGCGGATGGTTGTTGTGTAGAAGTCATCACAAGATATTCGGACGGGATGTCTGGAAACAGATTATATCTTGTAATAAAATACTTTGCTCAGCTCATCGTACAGGAAAAGAGAATGCTTTATATTTTGGCGATTGGCCACGTCCGGGACTGAAATCTCGATCCGGGATGCATGCTGACGCCATACTCACTGCCTCTATTAGTTCGGCTGCAGAAATAATCTTCAGAAGGAACGCCGCATACGCTGGTAGTCGGGATACCCATGGGTCTGTAACCAATCATTAATATGGATATAGTAGATACCTAACAAGGTATCATTTAGCGCCGACTCGAATGAAACTACATAAACCTCAATGGTCACCTCTGGCGCAAACAGATGTATCAATAACATGCAGGAGTGACATGTGAAATTGTCCATTTGTTTGCCTCTTCTATGCGACATGATGAACTACGGATGATATAAAGGCATGGCTCCACCAATTATGTTTCCTGGTTTGTGGGTGGTTCTCAGGTGCCAGTCAAATGCGGTGATTTCAACTAGGCGTAACTCGGTTAAAATTACTTATCAGAAGTGTGGCTGGACATACCTTGCCCTGAAATGGTCATGTCGTACTCGGTTGCTATTGCTACTTCATTCTGAGTGCTGATAGCACGGCTACTGACGAAAATAGTACCTCTGTGTGGCCCCAGAGTAAGCAGGAATGCACCATTGTAGGTATACGCTCGATCACGGGTCTCTACCTCTAGATTGTGTGGTGTGTTACATGCTCAATTATCACTGTACTCCGTTTGCTGACGTTGGATTGAGGCCTTCAACTTCAACGTTACATGCTCAATTATCACTGTACTCCGTTTGCTGACGTTGGATTGAGGCCTTCAACTTCAACGTTACATGCTCAATTCTCACTGTACTCCGTTTGCTGACGTTGGATTGAGGCCTTCAACTTCAACGTTACACAATTCACCATCATTGGACTGAGGCCTTTAACTCTGACGTTACACAAATTACCGACTTTGGATTGAGGCCTCCTACCCCGCATTATCAATATCCAAAGATTTATCCTGTGCAGTCTCAAATTAGGATTCACTTAATCACCTTTTCAACTTCCCACACTAATGGCGCTTGGAGCCTGACAGCTGATATGTGGGCTAGATCAATATCCACCAGCGAATCGTCTAGAGCACAATGCTTAAAGTCTTCACAATCGCGGTACGGCGTTGTTCAACTTTACCCGTCTGCCGAAAAGCCTTTGCCAGAGGAGAAGGAACTTGTCTTGGAGTAGGTCTGACCCCCCAGCTAGATCAGCTTATATTCAGATTTACAGTGTTATTCTCGTTCATGGCCTCAACGGTCATGCTAAACGCTCATTCACGGACTCAAAGACTCAAATTTACTGGCCTCGTGATCTCCTACCGTCCCAAGTTCCGAATGCCCGTGTGTTGACATTTGGTTATAATGCCAACTCCGAGAAGTCGGGCATTGGGAAAGATATTTTCGATATCTCTCTACAGCTCATCAATACTCTGAAAGACTTTAGGCGCGAAGAGAACGAGAAAAGTCGCGATATACTTTTTATCTGCCACAGTTTAGGGGGTATCATCGTCAAGAAAGCTATTCTCCTCCACTTAGCAGATGAGCCTGCCAAAGCCATACAACGAAGTATTGTGGGAGTATTTTTCATGGGAACACCGCATAGTGGTAGCAGTATTGCTGGGTTTGGCTCAATAGTTGCTAACATTACTTCGTCATTTATTGACGCACCGAGAAGTTTGATCAGGCTCCTCAAAACCGACTCCTCTACCCTGTACGCTTCCCCTTTATAGATCATGCTTTACACCTGAACTCATATTGGTAGATATGATATTTCCCGAGACTTCGCCAATGCGGTTTCTGATTTGAAAATCCGGCTGGTAAGCTTTTATGAGCTGGAGCCAAGTTCTCTTTCTGTTTTTTCAAAAAGAGTCATTGTCGAAAAGAAATCCGCTATTATCGGGCTCCCTGGGGAAGAAGTCTTAGGAGTGCATGGACGCCACGGTAACATATGCAAGTTTGCATCTGCTGAAGATCCCAAGTATAGACCAGTTTGGGTCAGAGTTGAAGGATTCTCGAAAGAAGCGGAGGCAAAGCTTCTTCGAAGACAGCCCCCGATTGAAGGCAAAGTTGCATGAATATATCTCTGTATCCATAACTAATCATGTCTTTCAGGACCAATGTTTGACAACTTCCTCGAACCGAGACTGAAAGAAGTTGGGACCAGTAATACTGAAAACCCAATAGCTCAATCTATCGGTTCAACTACAGTCCAATCAGCTTCTGTACAAAGCCTCAACATCCATTGGATGGTCCCTTTTTTGCCTTGCGCGTCTTTTACTGGACGAAAGCTTGAATTAAAACAGATTCAAGACTATTTTATCAACCTTTCAAGCGATAGACAGCGATGGTACGCGATATATGGCCTGGGAGGCTCTGGTAAGGATTCAACTCAAGCTACTCGTATCATTTGACTAACTGCCGCTTAGGTAAGACTCAACTCGCATTAACCTATGCTTTGCAGAATCGATCGAGTTACAAAGGTGTTTTTGTCCTTAACGCCGATACCGAGGTATCTCTTCAAGAGTCTTTTGAGCAGATCCATGATAAGCTGTTACTGGCGTTCTCAAAGGATAAAGTAGGTGCTGTCAAGGGTCATTTTGATGAAGAAAATAGCGTGGACTGGCTTCTGATCTTTGATAATGCGGATAATCTAGAGTCCTTCCACTTGACAGATTATTTCCCTCTCGGTCGGAATGTGCACGTCATCATCACGTCTAGGGACCATAAGGCTAGCGAACTCAGTCCTGCCGGAGTTCTCTTAGAGATGATGGACCCTGAGGATGCTCTAGACTTGCTACTCTTTGGCAGCGGTCTACTCAACCCTTCTGACCAAATCGTCGAGGACCTACGGTCCATCGCCAGACAGCTTTTCTACCTGCCACTTGCAGTTGATCAAGCCAGCGCCTACATGCGTTGCCGGAAATGTTCGCCAGCGGCATATCTTGAGCGACTGAAAACTGAGCGGGATATGGTATTGAAATATGCGCCCAAGCTCTCTTCTTATAAAAGATCAGTCATCATTGCCTGGGAAGTATCCTTTAGACGTCTGGAGTTGGAGGCGTCTGCGGCTTCAAAGTTGCTCCTGCTGTTCAGTTATCTTGACTATACGAGGATTTCGGAAGAGCTGCTCCTTGGAATCACGAAGCCAGTCAGTAAAATGAAATCTGATGGGAATCCGACAATGGTCACGGCGCAAGAGAATGGAATTGACCTAGACCTATTAGCCCTGATGGAGGATCTAAATGAATACGAAGAGGCCATTGGGAGACTAAAAGAGTTTTCTTTGGTTCGAGATCATGTGGAAACAACCGGAGCAAGGCACATTCGGGTTTTTTCATTACACCCTTTGGTTGCATACTGCACCCAGAACAGAGCTACTATAGCTCTCAAACAGACATTTGCCAAGCAGGCTATCAATTTCGTCAGCCATGCCTTTCCCGAGTGGTCCACAAATTTTAGGCAAGTATTCACCCAGAACCTATTCAGACTGAATTTTTCACTAACAGCATATTTGGTCAGCGTTCTTGACTTTGGCAAGCTGACTCGCTCCCACCTGTACCAATGTCTTTCATACATCGACAAACCAGAGATCTTCGGTTCGAATCTCGAAGAGCATGCCCGAAAGCTCCTTTTGGTGATTTGGTCCATCCGGACTGTCCAACTAACTACCATGAAGCCAACGAAGACATCACTAGATAAAACGATTCTCGAAATGGCATTCGGCTTGGCGAAGAGGCATGGTGACCTATACATCAAAGCTGTGGCAACCTTTATTTATTACCGGCAATTGAGAAGCAAAGAGATGGCGGAGGCGATATTTGCAGATTATGTGAGAGCGTACAGGGAGAAGTCTAACGATGGAAACGATGGAGGCCGAGTAAATGCGGCAATTGGTGATATGATCGTCTTTCGTGGGACCCTCCGTCGAGACTTGGGACGCGACGATGATCCGAGCGTATTGCTTCATGCATGGGATCCTTTAAACCCTGACGCACCATCTGTGCTGGAAAGGAATGTCAAATGGTTTCGGGATCGCACAGTTGGATCTCATTACCGAGCATTGGGTCGATTCCAAGAAGCAGAGGATATTCTGGTTCATCACGTAGCAGAATTCCAGGAGACTGGACTCAACGGAACTGATGAGCACCTAGCGGGATCGAACTTTTTGGCGAAACTCTACTATGTGCAAAAAGACTGGAAGAGGGCTGAAGCCGCGCTCCGAGGTCCAGTGGAGAGTGTACGGGAAATCAATCGAGACTACATGTCCTGGCACGTATTATATACGGAGATAAGATTTGATGAAATCTTGGTTTGCAGTGGCAAATTTGAAGAGGCCGGGAATCGGGTGCAAGACTTAAGGAAACGGCTTGAAGGAATAGCTTCGGTGGAATTCACAGCGGGGCCAATGTACGCAACTTGGTGCTTGCTTGCTTGGATGTCTCAGGAGGGGCATCAATGGGATGAGGCAGAAGCAAGTTGGAAGCAAGCTATACAGCTCGGAAACTTTTTAGATTGGCCGGCAGGGCCCGATATGAACTTGATACAGTGCTCTCTAGACGTTCTGCATTACGAGAGAACCGGGGCGTCTTGCGAAGCTGCCAAGTTCAGGATGTGGCAAGAGGCTCTACATATAAGCCGCGAAGGAGCTGAGAGCGGTGAAGGGAACCACTTTCTTTCCGGATTTGGAGATGAATGGAGGAACCAGCTTGAAGTTCAGCTCGAGATGCGGAGCAGGGTTTGATATCATTTGTCTACAGACGTTATCAAAAACCGCTTCATATCCAGGCATGCCAGGTATCCGGGTTGAGCTTTAGTAAGAGTAATTGTAAAACCAATACGCCTAACCTTAATTAGTCCCAGCCACCTTAAACTGAGGTCAAGCAGACTGGGGCATATTCTCATTAACATTTTTAAGCAATATCTTCTAAAGGCAGTATAGACCTTTTTTTAAGCTGCTAACTATATTCTTATTAACTTATTAGTGTATATATAATACTATAGTAATTTAAGACTAGCTATAAATGTAAAGTAACTTAAATATAAGATAGTAGTTATAAATATTATAATAGAGAAGTGTAAAAGGATTAAATAATAAAAATAACTAGGTATTACTAGAATTATATAGAAGTCTAAATAGTATATAAGTTTTATAAGTAAGTATACTTAATAGTTAATTTAGTTTTAATAGTTTTAAATAACTTATTTATAGGAGTTAAGATTTTAGTTTAGCCTAGTTAATAAGTTTCTTAAAAGGAGTTTATGTATTCTTACCTTTATTATAAGTATTACTTACTATCTTTTTATTAAATTCTCCTTTTACTTTTAGTTATTTTATTCTTTATTATCTTTAATATTACTATTTTTAAGTCTTTATACCTTTTTATAAAATATTAATATATCTTTTAATAAAGAAGGCTTAATACTTTAATTTTTCTTTATAGTTTTCCTTATAGTAATAACTTTTTATTATATTTTAAGTAATTTAATAAATAAGCAAGTAATATAATAGCTATTACTTTACATCTTAAAATTAATATAATATATCTCTTTTAATATACTATGCCCTTACTATACTTAAAGTACTATTTATTACTATAAGTTTATATTATAGTATAAAGTGCTAGGTTTTTACATTTTTAAAAAAATGTTTTTATATCTTAAATATCCTTTTTCTTTATTATAAGTTAAGCTTTTTTTATTTATATACTAAATACTTACTTAATATAATAAAATATAATAGTATATAAGTATTAAAAAACTCTTTACTTCTTTTTATACTTATACTTCTATCTTTTAGTTCTTTTATCCCTTTTAAAGACTTACTTTCTAATTAATATTACTAGAAAATACTATAATAAAGCTAATAAATCTTATTCTTAAGTACTAAAAGGATAATACTTTTAACTTAACTATAATTAAAAGCTATTATACTACTCTCTTATTTACTAAAACTATTACTACTTAAGTTATATAAGTTATAATTACTATTATATCTCTTATTATACTTATTAAGCTTAAAACACTTAAGGCCTATATACTAAATAAAGTCCCCTGTTTATACTAATAGTATACTAATGTTTAGCTAGTCTTTACAATTATAGACTGGTTACATACTATATAGTGTAATCAATTCTGCCCTCTATTGCCGCTAACGCTAATGTTATAACTTTAGGTCTTTGACTTTAGGCTCCTGAACCTATATAAAACTTAATACATTTTTCTTCTAATAGAACCCTGCAATTACCTCTCTCTTATCTATTTCGCGGTACGCTGTCCCCCTTATCTTTACGCTCTCATCAGGTTATAGCGGCTTAGTCTTCTCTAGTACCCTTTTAGCCTGCCCTTAGATAGCCTCAAGCCACTTGTTATATAAGCTGCCCAGTTAAATAGCTATAATAAAGTTGCTTTTATTAATAGTTAGATCTATCTTTCTAAGTAACTTCCCTTTAAGCTTATTAAGTTACTTTATCTTGCTATTAAGGAAGCCTCTCTTAATTAACCTATAGTAAGGCTATATAACCTTAAGGACCTTATAACTAAAGGCTATCTGCTTAATACAGCTAGCATTATCCTTATACTGCTAGGTTAATCTAATTTCTATAGCTATATTATGTAAGTTAGTATAATTATCTCTATTAATAAATAGGTTAATTATAAGGATTACTTCTTAGTAGCATCTTATCTAATATGCCCTGTTATCTTAGGCTAGTTGCAGGCTTCTTTGGATAGCAGGCATTATGATAGTGTAGCTGTGATGTTGTTAGCGTCTGCGATCAGAAGGTATGGAAGGCGGGTTGGATGACTTACTGTTAAAGCGTGTTGGATGATTGAACTGTGGTATGCTGCAGGGATTGATAGATGTTTAAAGTAGGTTGCAAGAGGAAGATCTAGCCTAGCTAAAGAGTAAGGCTCTCTAGCTAGCTTAAGTGCAGTTAGGTTTAGGCTATAATTAAGGTAGCTAACTTAATAATATTAACTTAATAAAGCTTTGCTGCCTAGAAGGCAAGTAATATTTAAATTATAATAGACTTTAGAGATGCTTAAATACCTTTTAAGGCTAATATGTAAACTTAAAAAAAAAAAAAAATACTAAATAAAGTAATCTTTAAGCTTTATAATTAATAGTTTAGTTTATTATTATATAAAAGTAAGTAAAGTAAATATCTTTTTTTATTATTTTTAAAATAAAGCTACTTTTTATTTTTTATTAATTATAATAATATAAATTATTTTATTAATAAAATTAAAGAGAATTATTATATAAAGTTACTTTTTAACTTAATTTTATAGCTTTGACCTAGTAACGACTAATAAATGGGACCCAGGTATTCCAATAAGCTACAGAAGTATTAACAATAAAGTCTCTAGCCAGACTAAAGTCTCAATAAACTTAATTAATAAGGTTACCTTTAGGCTACAGCATCTCAAGCAACTCTAATTATAATGAATACATCGCCTAACTAGCTAAAGAGCTTTAAAAAGCCTAACTAATAGAGTCTATAACTCCCCTATGACTTTAACCTTTCCTAATCTATCTATTTTTAAAGATACTTATCTTAATAATTACAAAACTGTTAAGAAACTAACCAAGCTTCTATTAGATGTAGGTTCTCTACCCTGACTACATAAGATTAGTAACGCTAACCTTAATTATAGTTAAGATGTTAAACTCGCTTAATGTATAACTAGCAACTATTAATTAATAATGCCTATAGCTTATTCCTACTAGCTATTATAATAACTAACTAATTAATAGTAATGATATTACTTTCCTTTAAACTAATTTAACCCCTAGGGCTAAATTCAGGATATGAAGGGAAGCTAGGCAGGTATTAGCTATTAGCTATAGTTAGCAGATAGATAACCAGTTACTTTAGCTAATTATCTTTAAGTGTAAGCTCCTCTGCTGCTTGACTGGGAGCTCCTGCTATATAAGGTAGCTTAACAGGGAGGTATAGCAGCTAAGCACCCTAGGCACAAAGGACCTATACCCTTATAAGTTAAGGAATAAGTATAGCTTCTAGATCCAGAGCATTACTATGCTTATAGCAGATATCTATAATAACCTGTAAGTAGGAGACTGTTATAGGCAGCATTTGGAGTTTATGCATGATAGAATTGCCTAGAAAATTCTGTAAAGTTAATTGTATAAGATGAAAAAAATTCTATGTGTAAGAAAGAGTTTATAACTGAAAGTTAAAGAGTTCTTTAGCAGGCAAAATGAGGCTGTAGTCAATTAAATAGAATTTACCTGACTAAGCATATTCGCCCTGTAAAATGATAACTGATGCTGAGGCAATAAACAGTAGTATTAACAGTAATTTAACAAAGACTTTTTAACTTAATAGTAAATTAAAAGTAAAAGCTTAAAAAAAAAGTTAAGTTTAAGGCTATATTATAGTAAAAGGCTTAATTATACTTAAAAGCTAAAGTTAAAGCTTATAAGTATTTTAAAGATCTTTAAAGTATTTTTATTTTTTTATATATATATCTTTATATAACTTTTATCTTTTACTACTAGTAGTAATATTAATAAATACTATAATATTAATAGTATTATTTTATACTTTATTTTAAATTAAATCTTAATAATTTACTTAAATTATTAACTTTACTTATATTATAATAAGAATAAATTTTAATTATTTAATATACTATTAAAAGAATTTATAAAAGTAATTAATATAATATTTTACTTAATAATAACTATTTATATAATATTTTAATTAATATATAATTAAATTAGCTTTTTATTATTAACTTTATATAGTATTACTTTAAAAATTAACTTTATAAAAAGTATTAATATTTTAACTTTAATATAAATTAAAAGAATTAAACTTCTTAAGTTAAATAATATAAAAGTATAAAATACTATAATAACTTTAACTTAATTAGTTTACTTATATAAAGTAAGTTTAAAAGAGTTAAGAGATTTTTAATTAATATTAAGTATTTAAAAGAAAAAAAGGTTTTTAGTAATTATAAGTAAAGGCTTTAAAGGAAATAAGTAAGTATATAAAACTTAAAATTAAAAGTAAAACTAAAAATAAATAATACTTTAAAGCTTTAAGTAATTTAATTATTTAGTAAATTAAAATTAAATATATTAAGCCTACTAGTTAATATTAAAAGTATAATTATATTTTATTATAATATAAAAAAGCAGTATTACATTTTTAAGTAAAGATTCTTTAAAGACTTTTTAAGTATATTAAGCTTTTTTTTTTATTTTATTTTTTTACTATTAGCTCTATATAAAGCTATTTAGCTTTTAACTTTTTAATTAAAGGCTTAAATAATAAGGCCTTTATAGTAAATTAAAATTATAAAAGTTAAAATTAAAAAAAGTTTATTTACCTTTATAATATAATTACTACTTTAATTAAGTAGTATAAATACTGCCTTTTAGTAGCTATATTAACCTTTTTCCTTTACTTTATTTAATAAATTAAAATATCTTTAATTAACCTTTATAATATATTATACTTAATATATTTATTATAAAGTATATTCTTTAACTTAACCTTTCTTATTAATTATAATTATTAATATTAATTATAACTACTAATAAAATGCTATATAAAAGCTTAAAGTTTAATTAAAGCTATTATATAATTAATTATAATTTTATTATTATAATTAAATTAGTATTAAGTTAAGCTAATAGTAAAAATTACTATAAGATTTATATAATAGCTATAGCTATTATAAAGAACTTTTTATTAAAAAGCCTATTTAATTTAATTAAAATAGTTATTTTTAATTATACTTTAATTAACTAAGTATTAATTAGCTGTATTTACCCTTAATTTATATTTCTTATACTATACTGCCTTGCCTTATAACCTAATTTAATCTATTACTAACCTGCTAAGCTAGCTTTAATTTACTAATATTTATAGTTTTTCCTTTAATGCTAAAACCTTTATTTTCTAATTTACCTTTTTTCCTCTCTTTTCTCTTTTACTTCCTCTCCTTTATGCTATAATAGCTTTTAATTCCTATAATATAACATTTATACTACTAATTTAACTACTATAACTATATATCTTAACTCTATAAACTATAGCTAGTATAAACTGTTACTATTGCTTAATATAATACTATTAATAAAGGCTTACTATTACCTTAATAGGCATTAACTCTATTCTAGGTAATTTACTAAGTCTTCTAATGCCTCTATATACAGAGGCTTCTAAGTAAGTTCCTATAAAACCTTTCTCTAGAGACTTGCTTATACCTATAGTATATTTATCTTCTAAAGTGTTCTAAAGATGCAATGCAATAGGCAACTAAATAGTATACTAGCTTATAGTATAATTTTAAGATAAATTATCTATTAAAGGATTATAATAAATAGATAGATAACTTAAAATAAATTACTTATCTTATAAATACTATTCTTACTACTAGCTAATTTACCTTAGTATTACCTAGTAATAGATAACTTCTATTAAAGCAGTTTATAAAATACTTTATAATAGTAATTATAGCTATAAGTAACTTAATAATAAATATAATAAAATTAATTTTTTATATATATAAAAGTTATATTACTTAAGTCTATTAATAGATATTTAGTATACTTAGAAAGTATTCTTAATTACTATAGCTTTAAATACTAAGCTTTTTTACTCTTTATACTAAGATCTCTTTTAATATACTATTAAAAAGGAAGTTTACTATAAATAATTCTCTTAAAGTTATAGAAAAATCTAGTAATTAGTTAATTCCTTTACTATACTATATAGGAAAATGAAGCTAATAGTAGTACTTATAGAATCTACCTTATTAATTTTATAGTATTTAGATTAGTATATCTAGAAATACTATAGCTATATAAGAGAATTGCTTTATAAATTATTTTTATTCTTTTTAAAAGGAAGTCTTTTAATTAAGGCTTTATAATATTTCTTAAGCCTTTTATTATAAATACTAATAAAATATTTAATTAATAATAGAAATAACTAATAACTGCAATAAGAGACTAGATCTATTTAGCTAATAAAGAGCAGCACTATACTAGAAGTAACTAGAATATTTTAATTAAAGCATTAAATAAGTAAAGGTAACCCCTAGGCATAAGATAAGGCAAGAAAGAGTATATAATAATAAACTCTCTTATAAGTTTAATCTAAACTATAATAATCTATTTAGAATATAAATAAAAGCTTTAAATTTTATTTTAAATATTAATATTAATTGCTTAGATAGTTTAAGACTTAAAGAAGTAAATCTCTACTAAGACTAATATTATACTATAAGAATATACTAACTTAAACTCTTTTATACTAGTGCCTTAAGGTAAGGCCTCCTTCTAGCTAAAGATACTTCTATACAGTTTAAAGGTTTAAGTATATAAAAGATAATAACTAACTTAGATTTAATCTTAATAAAAGTAATAGTAGATTTAAGGTTTTATTAGTATATATCTTTATAATTAGCTTTTTCTTAGATAGAGTGATGCGTAAGAATCACAGCTCTCCCGAATAGCAGGTCATAGTTAATCCAGTCCTTAGTATTTATCTCACAACACCAAGGCCCACTCTCAGAATTAACCTAGCATACCCTTCTAAATACCTTCATTTTGCCTTACAAGCTGTAATTCAGTATTAAATAGTAGCAATTACAAAAGATCTATAGTGCTTAACTATCTATAATTAGCACTACAACTACTATTAAGCAACCTCTAAGCCTATAGAAGGTTATTATTACCTTTAGTACTATTTATTAACCTCTTAATAACCTTAATTACTATTACCTATATAAGTGCTATTAAAAGCATTCTTAATAGTATAAATTACACTTAAAATTAGCAGTTATTTAATCCCTTAAGAAGTACTAATTAAAAAGTTATTATTACATATATACACTATAACCCTTAATCTCTACCCTTATATATACATTATATTACAGTAAAAAGCTAAAAAGGCAAAAATTTACACCTTGCATTTAAATTTAAACCTATAATCTTTAGCTTTTCTAGCATTTACCTAAGAAAGCATGCTTTACCTTATATAATTACTAGCATATATAAGTAGAAATTATCTCTATTAATGCATTCTTTTATAAAGTTAACCTACTCCTATAATAGCCTTACTTTTTCTTAAATAATTAGCCTTTTTATGCTAATTTTTAATTTAAAAGTACTAGTATTACTAAAAAAGAGGCCCCTTAACTGCATTTACTTAGGTCTACTACTTAGTTATAGAAATCCCTAAAGGAAACTAAGCAGGATAAATCCTTTAGCTATCTAACATTTGCAGGCAAGACCCTCTAAGTAGTATATTAGGATAAAACTAAGGTTAAGAGGTGTAAGATAGCTTAGTTAAGCAGTATAGTCTTTAGTGCAGGGCAGCTACCTTTTATAGTTATTAGATAGGAAAGAGCTACTATCCTATTAAATTACTATTAAGGTATATTATATCTCTACTTACTTAAAGTAATTAGTATAACTACAGATTATATACCTTTTAATGTAGCTACTATATACCCCTAATTAATATATTATTTAATACTACTCCTTTATACCTTATATGCTAAAGTTATTTTAAGGCTATTATAACTGTATTTTTACTGTAATAGTATAATCTAACTATAGAAATAATATAGGTAATCTACTAAGCTAGTAATATAGCAGCCTATCTAATTCTACATAATAATAACAGCAAGATAAGTCTCTTAATAATTGTAATAATAGTTAGCGTTTAGTATCTCCTCAATCTCTAGGTTATTAGCACACTATCTATCTATTAGCTTCTTAGCTGCATTATAATAATAAGTCTAAGGATAACAAATTAAATTCTTTATCTCAATAACTGCAACTATAACTATAAGCCAGTTAACGCTCTATTCTCTATAATCTAAGAGAATAAGAGGATAATATTATAGATTAAATTGCAGAGAATGAATCTATACTTATATAGGGAGTATACTTCTATTAAATGATAGAGGAATATTGCCCTATTTAAGCTTTTAATGCATTTACCATTTAGGATAGTAATGTAGCCTTATAGATACAATAGATGCTAAGTTGCTAGGTCTTTAAGTCTATAATTGCAAATATGCTTATTAAGTATCTTTATATTAGGCTTTTATATCTTAAGTATCTTCCCTAGTAGCAAGAGCAGGTATAGCAGAGGTTTAATATCTATGCATTTAATTAGTAAAATTAAGTAAAATTAATTACTGCTTATTATCTATATTCTGCAGAGATCCTAGAGGCATAGCTAGGCAGACTACTAGCACCCTAAGATAATCTATTAAAGAGATCTAATAATAATCTTGCAGTATAATAATAATATAAGACTACTATTAATACTATATAATCTATAGGCAGTAATATTAGCAAGAAGATTTAAAAGGAAATACTTAGCATCTTTAACTCTAATAATCCTAATAATAAAGATTATTAAGGTCTTATTACTACCAGTATAGGTAAGATAATTTATACTAATATATATATATTCTATAAATATTTCTATTTATTTAAGCGTTTTAGTAAGTTTAATCTTATAAAATACTATATTAGAATGCTTACTAGGAAAGCTAGTATCTAGCTAATATCTAAGTTAAATAAAGCTAGTTATAATTAATTTCTTAATTTTCCTATTAATAAATTTAATTAAAAGCTTACTAAATGGTTTAAGCATTTTAATATAGAGATCCTAGAGGATCTTTATTAAACTTAATTTACTTTTAAGCTTATTCTTTATAGTATTATGCTTACTTAATAGGCTTAGTAAAAAGCTAATCTAGCTAAGTAAGTTAAATATAATAAAGATTATACTATTATCTTTATACTATTTAACTAAATAGATATTAAGATCTTATATTTCCTTAAATATCTTAAGAAAACTATATTATTAATAGCATTTATTAAGTAGTATAAGTAATATTAAATTATAATTAAATACTTCTATTATTACTAAAACTAAGGTAATAGAAGTAAGTACTAATATAAGTCTAATTACTACTTAAGCAGAGATAAAAGTAATTAATTTAATTAATGCCCTTATAATAAATACTCTAGCTCTAAGTAATAAGATAAATATAACTAATTAAGGCAAGATAACTAATATTATAGCAATTAACTATTACAGTTATATATAAAGGATAAAAAGAATAATAATAAACTAGGTAATTGTTATTGCAGTAATAACTAAGATTGCTACTCTTACTTACATAATAATAACTACATTTATTGTAATATTAAGGAAGAGAAGAAAGTTTATTTTAAATAGAAATATCCTACCTTAGAAGATAAAGGGGATAAATTTAAGTTAGATAGAGCTAATACTAATAGCAATAGTAAGAGTGTTTATTCCTCTTAATTAATATCTTTTTAATAAGTATACTTTAACTATATAACAGGCAGCATAGTGCTAGCAGATATTATGTAAGAGTTTCCCTGCAGCATTTGCTATTAAGTCTTTCCTAGCTAGGCTATACTGTAAGAATATAAGGCTATAAGATCTTATATTAGCCTTATGCAGTTAATAAGCAAGCAGGCACCTGCTAAGTCTAAATGTTATATCTATTATTATAGAGATTTTCTATCTTATAATAAGCTTTATAGATACCTAAAGTCTAGATATTTTAAGAAGTTAGCTATATAAGAGATTGCTCTTTAGGTTAATAATACAATTGCATCTATAGAATATATTCCTATGTATATTTACTATTAACTGCAGGTTTATAAGGTTAATAGTAACTATATATACTTTAAATTTAATGCTATAAGCTTTCTAGGAGGAGAGATAGCTTCTATTTATGCTAATACTAGGTATAGAAAACCAGTTATCTCTAGGGAATAGTTATAAACACTTTAGCATATTATTAAGGAAAAAACGCCTATCTTCATTTAAGGAGTTAATAATAAGGTAGAAAAGCTATATAGTAAGTAAGTAACATTTACGTTTTATATTAATAGTATCTATTATAATAGATTAAATGCTAGCTATATAGAGTTTATCTATAGAGCCTAGATTTAGGATAGAATGCTATCTTTATCTCTTAAGGCTTTACTTAAGAATAGATAGATAGTGCTATATAGCATTAATGTTATAATAACTAATAAATATCTATACTATACTAGTCTAGAGAAGTTCTTTATTCCTTTTACTATCTCTTAGCTCTCTTAAAAGGTTAATTAATAAGTAATAGTAGCTTAGCTAATAATAGTTTCTGCTAGATAAATACATCTTATACTAGTAACCTAGAAAGAAGTCCTTAAAGGAAGAATATTTATATTTAATAGCTATATTAATAAAGCCTTTAATGCCTTTATAAACTTAAGCATTATTCTAGGAATTATAATTATTAATAATACTAATAAAGATATTACTTATTAAAGAAAGCAGAAGCTAGAAAACATTAAAGAATGTAAGGAAGAATAGATATACTTCTCTAGCTTATAGAAAGCTGCTAGTCTAGCCTTAATAGTAACAGCTAGACTAATAGCTTCTGGTGCGTTAGATGGAACTACTGGAAGCATAGAATAAGTTACAATCTTATTTAACATTAATCTTACTCCTAAAATCAGCGCTATTGCTGCTAGAGAACTTATTCCTTAAGCTATAAATAGCCCCTTAATATCTATCTTAGAGGCAACCCTTATAGGCGCTGCTATAAACCTAATATAAGATGTAGGAAGCGCGATTCTAGAAGATATTAAAGACTCTAAGCTGCTATATAAATAGCAGAAAAGGAATAAAAAGAAGTAGCCTCTTTTAATAGTCAGGGAGCTTCTAGAGTTAGAATTATCAGTCCTAGATAAGCTAGCTCTTGCCTTCTTTGTTAACAGAGAACCTAAGATAGTTATCTATAAGTCAATTCTAGAATTGCCTTAAATGCTATATTAAGTATACATTTAAAGATAACTAAATCTCCTTAAGATTAAGACTTAGAAGGGAATTTATATCTATAATAATAGCTCTAGATTTGCAAAGCAGGCTTAAGATCTATATACTAAGTATACTACTTTATAAATAGACTTAAGTCTTATTTACATTCTAGAAGGTAAATTAATAACTATACCTCTAATTAATAATTAGTATAAGCAGAGAGTTGCTTAGTAACTATATACTTATAAGCTAAAAGATTAAAACCTTATTAATTAGATCTTTAATAAGCTATATAATTAGAAATAAATAGAGTAGGTAACTAAGCTAATGCTATTTGCAGCTTTAGTCTTTATTATCTAGAGAATAGTTAATAGAAAACCTAAAGGTTAAGCTGTAATTAATTTAAGAGCCTTAAATAAAGTTATAATTCCTAATAGCTATCTATTACCTAGATAGAAGGATATTATTATAGCCCTATAAGGTATAACTTACATCTTAGCAATTAATATATCTTTCTTCTTCTTTTAATTTAAAGTTATACTAAAATATTAAGATAGGTTTATAATTATAAGTTATAAAAGACTAAAGAGATCTATAGTTACTTTTATAGGCTTTTATAACTCTCTTGCATATACTTAATAGTATATAGATAGACTTTTACATTTATACTATAGCTTTTATTATACCTTTATTAATAATATTATAATCTTTTTTAAGTCTACTAAGAAGCATGCTTAGCATATAGATATGCTCTTTAAACTCTTTATTTCTAAGAACTTATCTATCTTTCTAATAAAAAGCTAGATAGGCTATCTAAGTGCCTAAGTGTTAGGATTTTACATTAATGCTCTTAGATTATTAATAATAGCAGAGAGAGTTATTGCCTTTACTAAGCTAGAGTTTCTATAGCAGCTTGCAGCTCTTAAATAATATATTAGAGTAATTAGGTATATTTAATATTTCATTCTATACTATGCTAAGATTATAAAGCTATTATAGAAGTATAAAGTTACCCTCTTAGCTAAAGGAAGAAAGAATAATAAGATTATTAATAGCAATAAAGGAAAGAGAAAGTTATATATAAAGATAATATACTATAATCTTATACTAGTAAAGAAGATTGCCTTTTAGATCATATAAAAGCAAATTGCCTCTAGGAAGGGTTTAGTTTATTTTAATCTAAAGAAGTATCTTTTTCTTTAACTTAATGCTAGCATTTAGTAAGGCTTTAGAGCGGTTCTATATTATATAAAGGATAAATACATTTAGAAGGAGGGTATTTACATTCCCTTTAATGTTATTATGCCTATCTATTTTATTAGCAAGATATTAATAGCAGCAGAGACAAGATACAGACTAATAGAGCTAGAAATAGTAGTATTAATCTAGGCAATAAAGAGACTAAAAGTATACATTAAATCCTCTAAAGGATCTCTTACTGTATTTACAGATTACTTAGCAATAAAACAAATTATTAAGAAAATAACTTTAGATATAATAAGTACTAATTATACTAATAGAAGACTTATTAATGCCTTAATCTATCTTTTAGAGTATAAGCTATATGTTTTTTATATTCCTAGAAAGAAGAACTTTATTCCTAATGCCCTTAGTTGCTTAGAGACTTTAGAGACTAATAGTAATGCTTATAGACTTTACTCTAATTACATTATACTTAATAATATATATATAGGCATAAAGTTACTTATATTTAAAGAGATAAAGGATAGGTTTATCTAGGGGTATCTTAATAATATAAAGTATCTACCTATTCTTAAGATAATTCTTAAATCTAAGGGTAAAGCAGTTAATGCTAATTAATTAAATAGTAAGGATATAGTATCTGCTTTAAAGCATAGTATGCCTTTTGCTTTAAAGGATAGACTTCTATATTATAAATAAACTAATAGATATCTTTACTTATATATTTTACACTTTATAATTAATAAAATCCTAAAGATAGTATATAAAGATTAGAATTATTTTAGGATTAAAAGGATAATAAGGGAATTGTTAAGACTCTTAATATATAATCTTACTGCAAGAATCTAAAAATATATTTACAGTTACAAGATATGTTATCTAGGATAGATAGATTAATAATAAAGAATTAGCAACTATATACTAATATATCCCCCTGTTACTCCTATGCATACTATTATAATTAACTTTATTACTAATCTTTCCCCTATCTTATTAGTTAGAAGCCTATAGGCAATTAAAGGATTTAATCTCTTTAATTAGCTTATAACAGTAACTTACATAGTAAGCAAGTATTATCTTCTAATCCCTAGATACTTAATATATAGCGCTAAAGACTAGGCTATTGCCTTAGTATAAATGCTATTAATAGCAGATTAAGGAATTCCTAAGGTTATTATCTTAGATTGTAATAAAAAGTTCACTTTACCATTCTAGCAAAAGCTATAAAGTAAATTTAAGTGTAGACTTGCTATAACTATAGCATACTATCTAAAAGCTAATAGTCTATCTAAAAGAAGAAACTAGACTATTAAGATCGCTCTACACTTTTACTATATTAAGAATCCTTTAGTAGATTAATCTTATATTCTTCTAACACTTTAATAGAATCTAAATAAAGCATATAATGCTAGAACTAAGATAAGTATATATAAATTCCTTTATAGGTTTAAGCTAATAAGCGCTCTTAATCTTATTACCCCTATAAAGGATATTGTAAATCTTCCTTATCTCTAAGAAGTCATTTGCAAGGAAGCTTAACTAGCTATAGATTTTACTGCAATGAAAGGAAAACGTTAGTATAATAATAAGCATTATCCTATTACATTAAAAGAAGGCAATTGCATCTATCTGCAACTTTATAAAGGCTATAATCTCCTAGGAAAGCTATTAAAGAAATAGTTATAGCAGCAAATTAGTCCCTTTTACATTAAATAAGTTATTAATAATCTAGCTTATAAATTAAAGCTTTTAAATTAGTAGAAGATCTATCTAGTTATCTTAGTAAAGCATCTTCTTCTAGTATATACTAATAACCTTATTAATAAATAGCCTAGGCCTATAGAGGGAAAACCTATTAATAAGAATTACTATAAAATTAACTTTATTATTAAGAGATAAGTATAATGCCTTAGAAGGAATACTACTCCTTTTAAAGGATTTCTTATTTAATAGAAAGAATAGAGTCTTAAATACAATTAGTAGGTAAAGACTGCAGATATGTTAAAAGAGCTTATAGAATCCTTCTGCAAGAAGCATTCTAAGCAATTTGCTAATAAAAGACTGCAAAGAAGCAGTTAGATAAAGAAGATCCTAAAGAAGATTAATCAGGGGAATTAATTAATATAGAATATATATATATTAGATAATAATAGAATAGTTAAGGACAACTAGAAGGTTTCTTTAGAGGCTAGCTATATAATGCATAAGAATTACAGCTCTCCTGAATAGCAGGTCATAGTTAATCCAGTCCTTGGTGTTTATCTCACAACACTAAGGCCTACTCTCAGAATTAACCCGGCATACCCTTCTGAATACCTTCATTTTGCCTTACGAGCTGTGATTCGGTATCATAGAGTATTACTTATATTAGTAGATATAAGACTTAATAAGGCTTAAAGTTTATATTAGTAATAATCTATTTTCTTATTATAAATCTTAAGACTATTCTTCTTCTTTATTATATATAATACTACTAATTTAATTTTAAATAAAATGTTTTACTAAAATATTAATATAAAGCATTTAGTAGTTAAAGGCATTTAATAAGGTTTAGCAGTTATAATCTTAAGGTATTAAATTTTAGTTAAGCTATTAACTGCATTAATTATTTTAAAGCAGTTATAGTATCTTATAATAATAGTTAAGAATTTAAAGACTAAATTAAATTACTTTAGTAATTGCATTAAATAGCTTATTTATTTTTAAAGTAAACTTCTATTTTATATATATAATTAAGACTTTTATAACTAGTACCTTATAATTATAATAAGCTATTTTATTACTGCATTTCTTAAAAAGTCAGTTAATTTGCAATATATAAGTAGGCTGCTAACTATAATAAAAGCAGCTAAATTATAAAGCATCTTTACTAAAGGTCTTATAGTAAAAGCAATTAATATAGGGCTTATAGGGCATTTTATAAGCTTAGATCTCCTATAAGTAAGCAATAAGCAATTATAAAAGCAAGCTAGAGCCTTTAGCATTAATATATCTTATTTCTAGCTTAGGCTTCCTTTATTACCTTATTCTTATCCTTTTATTAATATTAAATTCATTTATAATAATCTTATTAATAAACTATATATTTCTATTAATTAACTCTTATTTCTATTAACTTCTAGCTTATTTACTTCTTATTTATATATAGCACTTCTTATAATCTATAATATATTATAAGTAACTATACTAAGCTCTTTTCTCTTTTAATATTAAGTTTTTTCTCTTTTATTTTACTAATAATATAACTAGAATAATCTATTTTCCCTTCTATTAAATTTTATCTTATTTACCCTTATTACTTCTAGAAATTCCCTCTCTTAAACTTCTAAGTCTTATTCTCTATATAATCTAGATAATAGTACTAAGTTCTACCCTATTACCCCCCCTTTACTATAGCTACTAAAGTAACTGTAAGATATAGCTAGGATGCTAACTTAAAAAGAAAATAAGAATATATATTAGCTTATTAAATTAATTAAACTATACCTTGCTTAGGCATTAAAGCTATAAATATATTACTTAATAATTAAAGGATACTAAATTAGCTATATTTAAACCTTTAAACTAAGAATCTTAATATATTCTATTTACTATAAAACTTTAACTAGCATTAAAGCTAACCTTAATAAATACTTTAACTTAAATAGTTAAAGCACTTTTACCTTACTTATTATACTTAAAAAGTACTACTACTTACTTAAGCTTTAATCCCTAAATAGAGCTTTAATCTTACCTTAATCTCTAAGTCTTAATATCTCTTAATAAATAAAACTCTTAGAAAATAAAGATATATTATTAATACTATACTAAGTTTAGGATTTTATAAAACTTCTTATAATCTTAATTTATACTATTTTATTTACATTTTTAATATCTATTTCTCTTATAATTATAATAAAGCTAAGCTATTAGTAAGCTTACCTTATAGTAAGTAGGTAATATTCTTATTATACTTATACTTAATAGAGCTAAAAGAGACTATAAATCTATCTAAAAACCTATACCTCTTCCTTCTACTTATATATTATTATATAGGTAAGCTTAAGCTATAAGCTAGGTTATATATATAAAGCTAAAAGGTTTTAGTAAGTCTTAGTAATAGGTATTAATAGCTAGCCCTTTAAGTATGCTAGCTTATACTTATATTAGCTATATGCTTTATAATATTAGTAATAGTATTAGTAGTTATAAGGTTTTATAAAGATGTTTTAAATGATATTATACTTAAAGTAAAGATAATTTTAAAGGATATAATACTTAAAAGAAGAGTAAAGGAAGATACTAAATCTCTTAATTTAAAGGCATAAATAAGAATTAAGTATACTATTAAGATATTTACTATTAGTAAGGCTTAAGTTATAGTACTTATATAGCAGCTATAATTAAGAATAGAAATTTATAAGATCTTAAGTTAATCTAGATTACTTCTTAAATAGCAGCAATATCCTTTAGTATCTTTAAGATAGCTTATAAATCTAAAAGTATAGTTTAAAGCATTTTTATAACTATAAGCAAGCAGCCTAGAGATAGTCTTAACTGCAGTAAATATGCTTATTAATCCTATAACTATAGCTATTAAGAATATAATAACTGCCTAAGAAGTAGTCTTAATTTAATATAATATTTTATTATAGCTATAGCTATTGCAAGCTGCTATAAAAAGGTAATTATATCTATCTTAGTACTATTATTAATTAAGATAAAAGGTAGCTAAACTAGTAGTAACTAATCTATAGATTTTATACTTAAATATTAGTATATTTATAATTTTAAAAATAAAGCATTATACTTCTTAAAGATATACTTTTACTTTCTCTACTAGGTTATATTTATTATTAATTCCTAGGAGATATTACTATTATATTTCTAGCTACTTGCTATTATAATAGAAATGTTTAGCTTTTTACTACTATTAAAACTAATAATTAAATTAAGACTTATCTCTTTAGTACTTAAGCTATTGTTTATAATTCTAAGAATAAAATAAATTATATTAAGAATATTTAACTTTCTATAACTATTAAGATTAATAATTAAATTAAAACCTCTATCTCTTTAGTAAGTAAAAAGAGCAGTAAATAGATAAGTATAAGATATTAGTACTTAGTAAGGTTAATAAGTATATAAAGTCTAAAGACTATTTAAGAAATACTATATAAACATAATATTAATACTAGCTATATTAAATTAATAAATAACTTTTTATAAAGAATTAAATTAATAATATAATATATTATATATATAATAATAAAGCATTTCTATTCCTAGACTAGTTAAATAATGCTTTATATTATTATTTTAGCTTATTATAATTTTTTAAGGTTAAAGATATATATTTAACTAGAATTATAAATAGTAAAGAGGGTTTTATATTATATTTTAATAAAAATAATAAAGCTTAAGTTAATATAAAAGTAAAGGTTTCTTATAGTAATATAAAGAGTTAAATAAAGACTTATAGTTAATATAGAATAAAAAGCTAAAGGTTAATATCTAACTATAAAGGCATAATAGGGCATATTAAAGGTTACTATAGTCTATAGCTAAATTAGCTTAAAGCATAGCAGGCCTGCTATATTAACTGTAATTTATAAGTTGCTTAGTTTTTTATATTAAGCAGTTAAAAGCCGTAGAATTAATTAATTAAAATTAAAGTCTTTTTAGCATATTACTTACTTTTCTATTACTAAGGGCTATTATTACTTCCTATTTAAGTAGAGTTAGTAACTTAATTGCAGTTAAGCTTTTACTAATATAAAGGATAAGAGGGAGGGTTATAAAGCAGACTAAGAGTTTATTGCATTAAGGGTACTATTAATATATACTTAAGGGGCTAGGTTAAAGAAGATAAGCTTATATACTATTAAAGATGCTATTTAATGTAGCTATTATTAAGCTAGAGTTCTCTATATAGTATATGCTATAGTGTAAATTAGATATAAAGCAATTAATATAAATGCTAGAAATAGGTAATAATATTAGTAAATAATAATATAGATCTCTAGCTTTAGTTACATAGCAGATTATATATAACTAAAGCTTTTACCTTATATTAAAAGTATCTACTAAGGTATACTTACTACTTCTCTTACTTTACTAGCATAAATAAGTAGCTTCTAGCAGTCTATTTTAAGCATTATGCCTTACTTATACCTTAGTAAAGTGTAATAACTTTTTAATTATCTTAAGGAGTAAGCAGCTTAAAATGCTAAGCTACTAACTATAAGGTAGATAAAGCACAATTATATAATTATAATAGTAATAAGTAAATATATTCTCTTTTATAAGATTTAAAAGGATATAGCTTATATAGTAAATAAAATTTATAAAGAGTAATTACTTTAAATATTCTCCTTACTATTTACTACTATTTAGAAAATATAATTAATATAATAATAAAGATTATTTTATAGCTGTAAATTTTCTAAAATTTTTACTAGCTAAGGTCTACTTTAAAGTTATATAAAGATTTATAGCTTATTAAGTAAGAATTAAAATTAGCAATCTCTAATAGTATAGATTTACTATTCTCTTTATTTTAACTTTAAGTTTTAAAAAGAACTTATACTTTTATATTATATAAAAGAAAAACAGAAAATACTCTTAAGGCCTTTATACTTTATAAAAGCTATAGTTATTTAGTAGCTTAAAGAAGTTATTCTATAAGCAGTAAAGATAGTAGCTATATCTATTATACTAATAATATAAGTACTTCTTTTATACTTAAAGCTTATTATATTATTAAGTAAATAGAAGGCTTCTAGAATAATACTAAGTTTAATAATCTTATTTATTATATAATAGTAGTAAAAAAGAATAATTAAAAAGCATATTAATAAAATGCATTAATGCACTTTAGTATAAGCTAACTTAGCTAAAACTTATATAAGGTCCTTAGCTATTAAGAAAGCTTATTTAAATATACTACTACTTTATAATTTAAATTAAGACTGTATACTATTAAAAATAATATCTATTATTAATACTATTACTAGCTAATTATATATTTAAGACTTAAAGCTAGATTCTTATATTCTTATAGCCTATCTAATAGAATAAGGCAGCATAAAGCTATAACTAAGCTATAACTATATAATTCTAAAGATCTTATTAGTTAAATCTTAAAATCTAAGCAAGATAGTATTATAAACATTTAAGTTATAGCCTTAAAGGAAATACTTTATCTTATACTTACCTTGCTTTAGTAAAGTATATAAGAAATTGCTAGGGAAAAATACTTTATAGAGAATAGAAGTAGCTTTAAAAAGGATTTAGTAGCTAAAATTAATAAGTTACTGCTTTAAGTAATTTAAGCCCTTAATATATATATCTTAGCAATAGTAACTAGCTATATAGATATTTAAGAGTATATAGAAGCTTAAAAGAATTAAAATTAAGAAAGCCTAGTACCTTTTATCTATTACCTTAGTAAATCCCTTTTTATTATCTAAGATAATATCTAGCTAAGCACTTCTATTATCCTTATAAGGGTATTTAGTATAGTAACTTATTGCTATTAATATAGCTATTATTATCTATATGCAGTATAAAAGTATAATTTCTAGAGTAAGAAGATAATAATTTTATATAAAGCAGAAGATAAATTAGTATATAGGTCTTTACTATAATAAAAGCTTATCTAGAAAGGTTAAGCAAGGAAATAAAGCTATATTATTTTAGTCTACTGCAGGTAAGTTCTTAATATTTATTAACTAGCTATATAGTATAGTTAATTATTATATAATAGCTAACTAAAAGGAAAGGTATAATATAGCTAGCTTATAAAGAGGTACTAACTAGCATTTTCTATTAAATAAAAGGAATTACTAAATAATATTATAGTTAGCTATATAATATATAAAGGAATTAGATATTAAAACTTTAATTAAGCTTATACTTAACTATCTATTATAAGCTTTACTACTTTATACTATATAATATAAGAATTTAACCTTAATACTTTATATTTATAAAGTATTATACTATTCTTAATATATATTTATATAGTAATATTAGAAATATAATATTAATAAGTAAATAATATAAATTATTAATATCTCCTGCAATTTTTAGCTGCTTTTATTTTAAATTCCTATTATAGCCCTATTTAAGTAATTATTAATTATAGCTTTATAATAAGGTTTAGCCTATTAAAAGCTAGCTCTTACTAGAATAAATTATAAAATACCTTAAGTCTAGAAAGAATAATAGTAAACCTAAGAGGTAGAGTATTATAGTTTAGTAAGTAGTATAAGTATAAAGAGAACTAACTAGCTAGATATATAGCTTAGCACTTTACAGCCTATTTATCTAATATTTATAATATAACTAACATAAAGGTACTTCTATAATTTATAATTTCTTTTTACTTTCTTTTATATATTCTACCTCTTGCTAATTTTTTACTTCCTGCTTATAGAGTAAATACTTTATCTTAACCTTTTATCTTATAAAGAGGCAATTCTAGCTAAATAGTTATAATATATAAGTTTATAATTAGGCAATATAAATTACTTAACTCTAAAATATAAAGTATTATTATAATTCCTAAGAGTTAAAGTCTTATAAATATAAATATTATATTGCTTTATAGTCTTAGTAGCTATATAATAAAGACTTAAACTAAATAAACTAAGCCTTTATAACTCTTAAGATGTAGAACATTTCTAGGAGCTCTTTTACACTTTTAGGGTTTTAGGCCTAAATTGCCTAAACTAGTATTATGCATAGAAGCTACAGAAACTAAAGAAAAGGATTACTTCTCCTAGAAGCTTCTAGATCTAGATTTTCCTAATGCTTATATAGATGTAAATTACCTATTATATACTCTCTTTATAAAAAGCTAAATAATAAAGATATTATAAGCTATAAATAAAGCTTTTAATATAGCCTAGAGGTTTAAAGAAAAGGCAATAAAAGTTAGCTAGTAATATTTATTATATACTATTTAGGCAGTCTAGTTAGTAAATCTATAAGAGTTCTTCTTAGCTATTTTTACTATGCCTCTACTTTATACTAGTAATACTAGTACTTAATTCTCTTAAAAAGAGCTATAGGCATAAAGGCAGATTAAAGAACTATCTATTACTTAATAATTACTAGACTGTTCTTTAAGACCTTTATAGAGATTCTAACTAGGGGAAATAGAAAAAGAAGTTAGTACTAGTTATTTTAATATATAAGGCTAATAAAGAATAGCTTAAGTTAAAGATTAGAATACTTAAAAAGGCTAATAATAGTTTTACTTAAATTCTTGCTTTTAAGCATTTATATACTTTTTCCTTTTAAGAGCATAAATATTCTAAGCTTCTAAGAAGTAAAGACTTTTAAGAGCAATGTAATAAGTTAATTAAAAATGAATTTAAGTAAGGCTTATATAAGTATGCTTTATTTAAAGTATAAGAAAATATAAAGAATAATATAAAATACCTTATTATAGCTAATTTAAGTTTTCCTTTACTTAACTAGCATTTAATACTAGGTAACTATTTAGTCTTATAATCTATCTGCTAATATATTATTAATAAGGTTAAAGAAGTATATATATAAGTTATATTAAGGTTTAAAGATATCTCTAGCTACTTTACTATATTTATATCTCTTATATAAATTAAAGATAATATTAAGAGGCTATTATAAGATAAAAATAATTAGCTTAATAAGTTTTATATACTTATATTATAGAAAATATCTAAAAGTATAAGACTTTAAATATAAGTAATTTTAAAACTATCTTAATAAAGTAATAGATTATAATAGCTTTTACTATTATAATTCTTCTTAGTCTTATATAGAATAAAATAAAAGTGCAGTAATATAAACCTAAGAGTAATATAACTATATACTTTATAGAAGCATAGTAAGATATATATAACTAGCTAAAGATATAAAATAAGATCTAAAGCATAGCAGGAGGACTCCTCTAGCTATATAGGATTTACATTATTACTAGAATATAAAGAAAAGCATAAGATAGATAATATCTTACATTTAGCAAGACTTTTAAAGTTTCTTAAGTAGAGATTTAAATTTCTTTACTAGATAGTAAATAACTATATATATAAATTAATATATAATTACAATCTCTTAACTATACTTAATATTATACCTAGTAAGAGCTATAAGCTATACCTTTATTTTATTAGTACTTTTCTTAAGGGTTTTCTTCTTAATAAGAGCATAGCAGTAAAGAAGATATTTTACAGGGAAATTAACTATACTTTAATTTCTTAAGAAAATTAGATATAATAATAGTCTCTTAGGCTTTTAAGAGCATACTACCTTATACTTAATTGCCTATTATATTTTATTTATTTACCCCTTATATCTTAAGTACTTAATTCCTTATTTCATTTTACTAGTAGTTTTAAGTCTTAAGATACTATATTAATAGTAATAGTTTTTATTAATCCCTTTATAATTAAGCTAAAGCATTTAGTAATATACTAAAAACTTAAGGGTTTTTAACTAAGAAAAAGCCCTTAAATAGTTATAGCAGGTCTACTTCTTTCTATAGTCTAGCTTTCCTATAAAGAAGATTTATAATATATAAATATAAGCTTAAAGAATACATATAAGTAAAGCATATTATAATTAATATATAATAATAGTATTATAAAGCATTTAAGTTTATTAATAGTTACTTAGATTTATAACCTTAATAGATATATAAAGCTTAAATTTAGTAAAGTTATCTTTACTTTATATTTCTAAGCTCCTATAAATAGCTACTTTATTTACAGTCTTCTTAGAAATAGTAAGACTCTATTCTTATAATTTATAATATCTATCTTAAAACCTATACTATACTTATTTACTTTATAAAAATTAAAAAATAGCTAATAACTTAATAGAGAGGTATAGGTTTAATGTAAATATATTAATTATAAGAAAGATAGTTTAGTACTTAAATTAAAGGGATAGTATAATAACTTAATATAATAATAATAGATATAATATTATTAAGATCTTTCCTATATAAAGGGTTTAATAATTAATAGTAATAATAAGTATTTATACTATACTTTAATATTAATTATTAGTTATAAATACTAGCTAATATATATATATATTTAAATAAAGAAGAGCATACTCTTAGGTATAAAGGTTTAAATAGCTATCTATTATCTCTTATATAACTGCATGCATTATAAAATATAAATGTATATTAATTTAATTGCTAGACTATTCTCTACTTTATTAGCTATAATAAGATATTAAGTTTTAAATGCTTATTTATACCTAGCTAAGCCCTAAGAATAATTTAAATATTAACTAAGGTAATACTTAATATTATCTTTCTTAAAATAGTAGTAATTATTTATACTAATTTAAGCCTTAATAAAAGTCTTAGGTTTAATCTTAAGTTAATTTTTAATTTTAGTTTTAATTTAACTTTTACTTTTAAGCTAAGCTTTATATAAAAGCTTATTCTTATCTTAATATCCTTTAGATTCTTAGTTACTATAAACTCTAATTATATTACTTTAATCTCTAATATAAATAAGCATAACTTAAGGCTTAAAATAAGATATTAATAATACCTATTTTTAGTTTCTAAGATACTAACTCTAGCTTAAAGTATATTTATATTAAGACTAATAAATTAATTACTTAACTTATAAGATATATAAAGAACCTTTATATATATTACCTTATAGTTTAGAAGTTTAAGGTTTTAAAAGATTAATAGTATTACTTCTTATAAATAATATATTAATTAATATAAAGAATATAAAGAGGAATATATAGTAGTATTATATAGAGTTTCTTTTTAAAATATCTTTTATAAATTATTAATAAAATAGAAAATAGTTATAATACTATCTTAAATATATATATTAGCAGGTTATATTTATATTAATAAAGTAAGTTAATTTAGCAGAGTTTTAATATTATAATATTTAAAATAATATGCTTGAGATTATAGGTAGACTTTATAGTAAGTTATATAAAGAATCTGCCTTAATATCTATCTCTAGATAATGCTTAATAATACCTAAAGGCTTATCTTCTAATATATAACTATCTATTTAAAGTTAGTAACTTAGTTATAGAAGGTTTATACTATAAATGCATAGGACTTATAATATTAAAAGGGTTATATAGCTTTAGCCTTTTTATTTTATTTTATTAAGTATAAATTAGTATTTATATATATATAAAGTAACTAGTAAAAGCTATAAGAAGGCTTATATAAATAATATTAAAGTTCTCTATAAAATAAATAAAATAAGTTTACTTTTTCCCCTTTATAGTAAGAAACTTAGTTAAATTAAAGAAAGACTTAAACTGCTTTAAGGGCTTATAGAAATACTTAAGGAAGCTTTAAGTAAATTGCAATTCTAGCTTAAATAATAGATTAAGCTTAAGAGACTCTTATATAGCCTTATAAAGATATATTAGCTTTTAGTAAAAAGATAATTTAAAAACTATAAAAAGCATACTTATAATAGTAATCTTAAAATCCTTAGTAGAAAGATAAGTATAAGTTTATTTATAGTTTTTAAGAGTTACTTACCTATTAAGAGATATAATAGAATTTTTAATTAACTTCTAATATAACTTTAATTCTATATTAAAGAACTTAAGCTATAAATTATTAGTTTTAACCTAGTAAAGAGATATTAATATTAAATATTAAGTTTAATAGCTAGATTATTTATACTAGATAGTATTAAAGGCTAGTTTATAGTAAAGTTCTAGATTAACTAGTTAAAGTTTATAGCTATAAAAATGCAATTAAGTCTATAATCTAGAAGCTAGTAAAATATTAAGCTTTTAAGTAATAAGATTAAGCTATTAAAAGAGTAATAAATAAATAAAAAAAGAAAATAAAGTTAAATGTAAATAATTTTATAAGTTAAAAGAATAATATAAAGTTATTAAAGATAATTAAGAAATTTATCTATAACCTTTAGCTTTAATTATAAAAAGGAGTTATATATTTTTAATTAAAAGTAGCTTATAATATTACTTCTTTTTTTACTTAAAGTTAGTAAATTATATATATAATTTCTCCTTACTTATTTATACTATATACTCTTCTTTATAAAATAAATACTAAAAAGATAATATTTTAAGTTAAAGTAAATATAATTTTAGTTCTATATAGTGCTTATAGCTAGCTAAAGAATATATAAGTATCTTATAAATACTACACTTAAGAGATATAGTTTATAATAAGTATAAGTATCTAGATTGCTAGAAGCAGATTTAAGATTCTTTTTAAAGATTATTAGTACTATATACCTAGTTATATACTATATAAATACCTTAACTATAATGCTAAGATCTAGGCCTACTAAGTACTATAATAATATAGCCTTTAATAAATTAGTAAAGATAAAAAAGTCTTATAGCAGTCTCTTAGTATATTTACTTTTATATTAAATAATTAAAGTATTAAAATCTTTAAAGCAGCTAAAAGAAGCAGGTAGAAATAAGATTAGTTTTAAATAGAAAAGATAAATAAATAAGGCTATAAAATATAAAGTAGCTTTATGCTATAGATAACTATTAAAGGAATGTTTTATAAAGATAATTAAAAATATATAGACTTAGCATTTTAAATAATATATACTATACTATAATAATATAAATAGCATAGTATAAAAAAGAGGTTATAATATAATTTAATAAATATAAACTTTATATTTAAAATAAAAACTTTATTAATATAATAGCTAAAAGAAAATAAAATTCTAGTATAAGGGCTAAGGAAATATAGCTTTAATAATCTTACTTAGCAGATTCCCTTATATCTTAGTCTAGGTATTTAAGTTATATTTATTATTTTCTAAGCTAGCTACATTTATATAGAAATAATATAAAGAAACCCTTATATAAGAAAATTAACTTCTTTTTAAGTAATTTAGCTTATAGGATATATTAAAGATTATAAGTTATATTTAAGGCTAACTAGGTAAATAACTATAGCTTCTAGCTAGAATTTAATATTAGTTTAGTATAGCTATTATAAATAGCTTAGTTTACTAATATTTTATAGCCTATACTATCTAGAGCTAGTTTAAACTAATTTTATTAAGTATTTCTAGCTTAATTTATCTCTATAGTATAACTTTAATTAGCTAAAAATAAAATAGTAATATAAAGTTATTTTACCTTTTAATTACAGTATAGTAAGCACCTTAACTAGTCTATCTATATAAAATAGTACTTTTAATTATTAAGCTAATATATATTTAATTTAGTTAAATTTATAAGAAGTTAATTATATTATTTATATAGCATTAAGTAGTTTTATTTAGCTACTAAGTACTCTAGAAAGTAGTAAGTAAAATATTAATTTAAGGCAGATAATAATTAACTTTACTAATATCTATAAATAAAATAAATTTAGCTACTAAAGGAGCTAAGATTTAAAAGCTAATATTCTTTAAATGCAAAGCAGTCCTTCTAATAAGTAAGGTTATAGCAGGCATATAGCTTATTAATTTCTTATAATATAAAGGCTATAATAAATGCTAACTAGTATAATTCTATATTATAATAACTTTAAATTAAGTTATACTTTATTATTTAAGTTTATATAAACTTAAAACTACTATTACTAATATATTATAATTTTAATTAAAAAGTTTATCTTTAAAGCCTTAAGGTATAATATTATTAAGATTAATAGTAAAAGATAAATAACTCTTACTATTTTAAAGTATAATATAATTTCTAGTTTCTTTTACCTTTTAATTATTATCTTTTACCTTAGTAGTAAATAATAATTAAATATATATTAATATCTATATAAAAGCCCCTAAGCATACCTATTCTGTAGACTTAGCTATTCTATAAGCATTTAGTTATAATCCTCTAAACTGCCTTTAGGAAAAAATAAAGAAAAAGGATAAGAAAGGGCTAGCTAAAAAGAACCTATCTAGTATTAAGAACTTAAGTAAAATCTTTAATAAAATAGCTTAAAAATACTTAAAATAGTATAATCTAATATCTAAAAGATAGTAATAAAAGATATAAGCTCTATTAATCTAAGCTATAAATTTAAAGCACTTTAATATATAAGTTAGTTTCTTAAAGTTTATAATTTATATCTATATTAACTCTTTTAAAATAGATACTTACCTTAAAGCTAATACTTACTATTAAGAATTACTAATAAGAACTATTTAGTATATAAACTTATATAAGTAACTTTTTATAATTTTAAAGAAGTAAATTATACTTATATTACTACTTTTAAGCTATTTTATAGTCTTAATAAAGTAATTATATAATATAAATAGTACTAGTAAAAATATACTATTTAAATATAATATAAAAAATAGCTTACTTATTATATTATATATTAAAAAGTATAATTTAATATTTAAGAAATTAAAGTTATAATATTTATACTAATTATATTATTTAATTTACTAATATAATTAATATTTTAAAATAAATATATAGTTAGCTATATAAAGGAAATAAAAATACTAGTAAAAATATATATAAGCTATTTAATATAATATTATAAGTATTAAAAGAATATTTAAAAATCTATAAACTTTTTAATAATATATTACTTTATAAGCATTTTTATTTTAACTTAAAGAACTTTTTATATAAGTTTATAAAATAGAAGCTAAATTATTAATTTTACTTTTTAATATTACTTTTATTTTCTATTTTAAAAGTAAAATAGCTTTATAAGGCTTTATACTATAATATAATAAATTAAAATACTTTATAAATTCCCTTATAAGTTAAAATTAATTAGCTTTTATACTTAAAAATATTAACTTTAGTTTTTTTTCCTTTTACTTCTCTTAACTATTACTTAATTCTTTATATTAATCTTTAAGATTTAACTTTTATATTTAATAGCCTAGGCCTTTTAAACTATTACCTGCTCTTTAACTATATAATTACATTTTCCCTTTAATATAAATATAGCTAAATATTAAATAATACTTATATTACTATAGCATTATATTAAGCTATTTATATAACTTTTATTTAAATCTTAATAAGTTTTTATATTAATATCTTATTATTAAAAAGTATATATAAGAGTTTATAATATATACTACTTTATAATAGCTTATTATTTCTAACTCTTTATAGCAGTTAATAAACTATAAAAATATATAAAAATGCTTATAAGAATTAAACTATTACCTTTAGCGCCTTAATTATATAAACTTAAACTTAAACTACTACTTATTTAATAAAAGCCTTAACTATAATAATTACTACTTTATATATATAGTTACTTACTATAATAGCTAATACTTAATAATACTTTATTAATTAAAGTATATATTATCTCTCTTTTATTATACTTAAAACTATAATATAATAATAATATACTAAAAGCTTTACTATAAATCTACTTATAACTTAAAAAACCTTATACTTAAATTAATAAATTTTATATATTCTTAAGCTTAATATACCTTATAAAGCCTACTTAATACTTTTATTTTACTTTTATAATAAGCAGTAAACTAATAAGATACTTAATAGTACTTATAATAGCTATTACTTATTTAATAATAATCTTAGTAATGTAAAATATAACTATATTAATTACTAAAGAATTAATACCTTAAAGAAGCTTTATAAACTAAAGTATATACTCTTTTTACTATACTTAGAATTATACTAAGATACTAAAAGCTTTTTAAAAGCTTATAAAAAATTAAGAAATCTTATACTTTTAAATTACTTAATATAACTCTACCTTAAACTATTACTGCTATACTTAAAGTTATTTTATTTACTTTTCCTAGAAAGAACTTAAGCTCCTTTTTAATAAGTAACTTTAAACTAGCTTATTTATATTTACTGCTAGCATTATATAAACTTAAATACTTAATATAAGTTACTCTTTATAATAGCTCTTACTTTATAGCCTTATATCTCTTCCCCTTTAGCCTTTATAAGGCTAATAAATAAGGCTACTATAAACTTAGTTTTTTAGCTACTTTTTAAGCCTCTATAAATCTTATTAACTAGCTTTATTATAGCTATTATATATAAAACTTACTATAGCTAGTAGCTTTAATTTAAGAAGTTATTTAAGATATTTTATATAATTAATTAATCTCTCTTAAAAGAGATATAATAAGTAATATATATACTTTATAAGCAGTCTATATTAAGCTAGCCTATTATATATATAAAGTAAAGAGCTTATTTAGATATAATATAGCTAATATATTTACATTCTTAAGATTAAGAAGCTAAAGACTTATATAATAAGGCAGGCTAACCTATTATCTTACTGCTATATAGAGTTAGGAATTAGCATTTTAAGCATTAATATAAAAAATCCTACTATTTACTCTTATAAAATGTTAAATAGCACTTTTTATTTATAATATATAATTAAATATCTTTATAAATGCCTATTAAAGCTACCTAACTAGCTAGCCTAGTAAATTATATTAGCTACTAAAAATAGAAAAGACCTTACTAAAAAGAACTAGTTTTTATAATAAGCTTTATCCTTAACCTTATAATCTTAGTTTTAGTATTACTATTTTACTCTAGCTTTTAATAATAATAAGATAAACTAATAATAAGAAGGTCTATTATATATTTCTAATTAAAAACTTCTTAAGTATCTTTTAAGTACTATCTCTCTTTTTATTAAAAATAGATTAAAATAAGAATTTACCTTACTATAAGAGAAGAGAAATTAATAGCTCTTATAATTCTTTAAAAATAAAATAATAATAAAATAATAATAAGATTATTATTATATTAATTATATAAAAAGCAGAAAATATACTAAGCTTTAAAATACCTATTTTATTTAAAACTAAGCATATTAAAATATAAGAATAAGAATTTAAAACCTATATAAAGTAATATTACTTAACTAGTATATATTATCCTAGCTATAATAAATTAAACCTATAATAATATCTTAGTATAATAACTATAAATATTATATAAAGCATTAATAACTAAATCCTTTAACTTTAAACTCTTTCTAGAGTAGCTATAATATAAGCTTCTATAGATTTAAGTGCTATGGAATTAATACTCTAGATATAAATAATAATAATAATAATATTCTTAATACCTTATAACTATTAAAACTATAAGCTTTAAGAAGTAAATTAAATACTTTATTAACTTTATTATTAGTAGTATTAAGATATTTTTTACTAATAAAGTAATTATAAAAGCTTAAATTTTATCCTAAAAGTATAAATTCTAAGAAGCTTAAAGACTTTTAAAATATACTTATTAGCTTAAAAATACTTTTATAGAAGATTAATAATAGTATATTTAGTTTTAAAATTCTACTAATATTATAATATACTTATATAGCTAAACTAGATATTAAAGTCTATAATAACTTTAAGTAAGTAAAAATAAACTTTTTAAAGATATATTCTTTTTAAATAATTATAATAATCTAGGCTATACTCTACTACTTAAAGTAATTTAAATAATTCTTTATTAAGTAAGTAAATGTAATAAAAGAGGTTATTTAAAAGTAAGCTAGAATATTAAGGTTTATTACTTTATACTAAAAGCTATATTAAGGCCTTTATAAGGCCCTTAATTAAGCTAATTCTTTAACTTTCTTCTTAAGTAAAAATCTTATTTTATATTTTATTTAATTAATTTTATTAATTAAGCTAGTATTATTATATTAATTCTACTAAACTACTAAGTAATATTAGCTTTTAAAAAGGTTAATTTCTACTTATATATTAACTTAAAATATAATAATTTTATATAAATATATAAAACTATTTTAACTTTAATAGATATTTTATTAATAAGTATATTTAATTATATTAACTTATTACTACTATTTAACTGCCTTATAGCAGTTAGCATTAAGATTAAAAAGACTAGTAAAAGGTAAGATAATACTTAGCTTTAAATAGAAGTATAAATAGTAGCCTACTAGTAATTCCTCTATAAGATTCTTTAATTATATTACCTTACTGTAATTATAGTATTTTCTTTAAAGCTAATAGCTAGATTTAATTTATATAAGATATAAAAATTACTAGAATTTCTCCTTAATATTATTATTTAAAGTTATAATTAATATTTTATTATTATAACTTTTAAAGGTAAAAAGACTATTTTCTAATATAAAGAGAATTTTAGCTAGATATCTAAATTAAAAGGAATTTATATAATTATTTATAATTTATAATTATTATAGTAATAAGTATAAGAAGTATATTAAAAATAAATAAAAGAATTATTACTTAGCTAGCTATAATATAAAGGGAAAGTTCTTACTATTATAAAATTATTAATAAAATATCTTCAATTTCTATTTTAAAGTTTATTATATAGTAAAGGCAAGTAATAAGTTAATAAGATATATTACCTTTTTAAAATAGTATATATATATAATATACTTCCTTTCTATTCTTTTATTAAAGAATTAACCTTTTCTCTTCTACTTACCTTTATTTTATAAAACTTTAATATAAATATATAATTTAAATAGTAGCTAATCCTTTAAGTAATACTCTTAAGATACTTAAAGTATATTTATTTTATATATAATAACTTATACTTTATTAAATTTTATAATATAATTAAAATAGCTAGTATATTTTAGTAGTATTTTTATCCTTTTTATTTTATTTATAATATTAATATAAAAGAATAGCTACCTACTAAGAAGGAAGTTAATATTACTTAAGTATTATAGCTCTTAAATATTTACTCTTTTTATTTACCTTTCTTTATATAATATATTAAATATATAATTTATATTAATAAGCTAATATCTTATTTATTATAAGAATACTTAATAGTTACTTATAAATAAATTAATATTTATTTACTAAAGTCTAGTAAATTCTTAAGTAAGAGTTTATTTATACTTTATAAGCTACTTATTAATATAAGCTTAACTTATAAGCTATTAATTAAAGTAAGCTTATTATTAAAGTTATTTAAAAGTTAATATATTACTATTATAATTACTATAAAGAATAACTATTATAAAGTTATTTAATTTTAAAAGTATTTAAGAGTTAATAGTAATAGTAAAAGTATAAAAATAAAAAAAGTAATTAAACTTAACTCTAATAGATAATTAAAAATATACTTTTATATTTTATTTTAGTATATACTTTAAGATAATACTTATATTATACTAATAGCTATAGCTTATAAGGTAAAAGGTAAAATATATACTAGCTTAGTAAAAGTTAAAACTTATAGAATTAATATTAATATTAAAACTAAAGTAAATTTAATATATATAAAAGCAATAATTAATTTTTACTATATCTTATTTCTTATAATAGTAAATATATAAATAATTATAATAATTTATATTAACCTTAAAGTATATAATAGAAATCTCTTAGACTTTAATTAACCTAGATAATTGCTATTCCCTATAAGGATATTATAGCTAAGATAGTATTTATAGATATTACTAATTGCTATAAAATTTTAACTATCTAGAAGTAGTAAAGAGAAAATAAGATTATAGCTATAAGCTAGAATAGAATTTATACTTCTACTAAGTATATAAGATAACTATAGTGCAGTTAACTTCTATTCTCTATATACCTTAATGTAAATATTAAGGCTATATGCATTAAGAAGAACTAGTTATAGTATATATATATTTATCTATAGCTAGATTTAGCTTTTATATATTTCTGCTATATGCATTATAAGCCTTTCTATTAGATAGCTTATAATAATGATTTTAATGCAAGCTAGAGTCTTAAGTAAAACCTTAAAATATTACAGTCTAATTACCTAAGCTTTTAAGAGAGGCATTTTAATAAAACCTTATATTTCTTATTAATAAAATAGCTAAGCTTTATAAAAACATAAAATCTAGCATTTAATTAGCAGAAGGTAAAGTAAGCCTTAGCTAATAAATAATCTATATTATAAATTGCTATATATATATAAATATATTCTATTTAATAACTCCTTAGCCTACTTCTTATAAATATATACTATTTAAGGAATCTATTAACCTTCTTTAATAGAATAAAGCATAGCTTAAAGTAAATTCTATAGCATTTACAATAGTAAGGCTTACTACTAGAAGTAGCAGTTCCTATTAAGTTAAAAGCTTAAGTTCTAGAGAATATATATGCAGTTCTGCTTAATTAAATAGTAAAAGCAAGGTAATTTTTAAGCTAAAGGCTAATAAGAATAAAGTAAAAGGCAGTTTTATTTTTAAGAGTAAGATCTATAGCTATATATTTTTTATAAAGAAGATTAAACTTATAAAGAAATAAAAAATAATATATATAGAGGATAGAATAGAGTTTCCTTTATATATCTTTTCCTATAAGGGGCTTTTAATAGGAAACTAGTAATAAGAGCTTTAAATTCTTAATTATAAGGATTATATTGCCTCTTAGCAAGAAAAGGTTACTCTCTAAAGCTAACTGCTACTTCTTTAAAGTCTAAACCTTAAGCTAGTTATTAAGTACCTTTATATTAAGTATCTTTTTAATATTAACCTATTTATAGTAATTATAAGCTTTATAGTAGACTTTTATTAATTAATTATAATTAATTTCTATTTATTTTATAGTAAAATTAATATTACTTATTACTTTAATAATATTAAAGTTAATATTAAATTTACCTTTTATTTCTTTTAAAGTAATAAAATACTAGTAAATATCCTTATTAATAGCTATAAAATAAAGTTATTTCTTAAAAAGCTTAATACTAGGCTATTATAAATTAAGATTTAGTATTATATACTAATAAGAAAGTATATTAACTTATAGCTTTATAATAACTATTTCTTATTAGTACTACTAGCTTAACTGCCTTAAGACTTATTAGCTTTAAGAATTAAGCTAATAACTAAGTCCTTATTATATAGGCATAGTACTTATATTAGCTACAAGGGGAAACTAGAATTTAGTAATTATTACTATTTCCTATTAAAGGTAAATTACTTAAAAGGCATTATAAAGTAATATATTATAAAAGTAAGTATAAGTAATAGTAATTATAAATAAAAGTAATTATAAGTAGTTATAAGATATAAAGAATAAGTAGCTATTAAAAGTTTTAATAACTCTTATAAAGGCAATTTAATACTAATTAAAGGTTAATAGTAGCTTACTTACTTTAAAGACTATTCTTATAAGTAATAGTATAAATAATTAGTAATTTATAATTATATTAAATAGTTATTTAAGTAAATAGTACTTAGCTTAATAGTAAGAATAAGAATTAGCCTTATAAATATATCTTTAAAACTTAATTAATAGCAGTTTTAAGATAAAAATATATAGTAAACTGTTAGCTTTAATATACTGCAGCTATCTTAAGTATATTTCTATATATTAATAGCAGTTTATTGCTTTCTATTTATAATAGCTTAAGTACTAATAACTTAATATAAATACCTTAATTTAAAGAAATACTAATAGAGCTTTTAGGCTTTTTATTTTAATTTAAGCTATTTACTTTACTTTTATATATTTTAAGATTTTAAGTATTAGTTATAGCTACTTATATAAGATTATTTAACTATATAAAACTATTTTAAGGTAAGTAATTAAATAAAAGGTAAATAAAGTTATTTACTTATAATATATAAATATTATAGCTTTATATTAATATATTCTTATTTACTATAATTAATAGCTATAAAAAGGATATAATTAAAGTATAAAGATACTAGTTAATATAGTTAAATGTTATTAGTATATTTTATATTTACTATTAAACTTATTAATTCTTCTTATAAATTTAAATTATCTTAGCAATTAGAAGTCTAGGTAGTACATTTTAGGCATTTACATCTTATCTGCTTTCTAATTACAGCTAATGCAGTATAATATCTATCCTTTAAGAAACTATAAGGCATTACTTAAGTATTAGCCTACTTTTTACCCCTCTTTTACAACTAGTATATTAAGGCTACTAGGAATTAGATATTATAACCTTAATCTTTTAGCTATAAAAATTATTAATTAAATATTTAAAGCTATTTGCAATAGATGCTGTATTTAATGTCTATAACCTTAACCTTTACATTTACATATAATACTCTAAGCTTAAGCAACCTATTAATAATATAGCCTAACTAAATAATAAGCCTTCTACATAAAGGAGATATTATTTTAAACCTCTTAAGCTCTATAAATACAATCCTATCATTTCTATAATAACCTTATAACTTACTAAGCTTATTAACCTTTTTTTTTAATTTTTATTTAAAAAAATTATTAGAAAATAAGTTAAATATACTAATAAAGCTATAAAATCCCTTGCTATAGAAGATTATAACTTTAATAAGTCTTAGAAGCCTATTACACTTTTAGAAGTTTATCTTTTTATTAGTATTATTATTTATATTAGTTTATATAAAGAAGCTAATCTTAAAAGCTACTAAGTAACTAATAAAGGCTATAAATTCCTTTCTAATTATTCTATAGCCTGCTTAATAGCTTAAAAATGATTTTTTCTAATTTTTTAATATTTATAAATATATAATAAAGATACAATTAACTTAATTAAAGCTTATAATTTCCTTAACTTTTAGAAAGTTAATAAATAGTTATTTTTCTTTTAAAAAGTCTGCTTTAAGCTTTAAAAGCCTAGCCTTTACATTGCAGTTAATAAGTGCATTATTAAGTTTATAGGAAAATTAAAGATTAAGATTATAATAAAGAATAAACCTACTTCTATAGGCTTTAAAGCTTAGGCTATAGCTAAAGAAAGTTATTTTCTTTATTAGCTTTTTTATATGCTTTCTATAACCTTTAAGCCTGCTGCTAGAGATATTACAAGACGGCTGCCTTATGAGTGTTAAGATCTAATATTATATAAAGGTCTTATTATATAACTAAGAAATATATTATATTCTAGATAACTAATTAAGGCAAAATATATACTAAAATAATAAGAAAATTTAAGGCTTTTAATTAGTATACTTACATAAGCAATATGTAGAAAATTAAGTAAACTTTACATATTAAAGTTTTTTCTATAAACTTTAAATATTTCTTACTAAGGAAATATTAGTAGGAAAGTTATATAATAATTATATAATAAGGATTACATATATAAGATTTTACCCCTTAGTTAAATAATTCATAATATACTATAAAAAACTCTATTTTCCTATTTAAGCTTTATAAGCATACTAAAGCCTAGCGCCTTCTAAATTAAGTAAAAAGTATATTTTATTTTTCTCTGAATTTTAGCAGCTCTTGTAATAGTCTTTTTATTATTATTAAGGCTACCCCGCTCTAGGAGTTACAATGCCCGCTCTTTTAGAGGTCTATATAAGACCTAGGTTTTCCTACTTAGGGAATTCCTTTTCTATTATATAATATATATTATTAAATTTAGAAAAAATCGCTCTTCTTAATGAATTTACTTTTATCTTATAAATCCTACCTTATGCCTTACTAAATAGCAGTTTCAACCTATTATCTACTTAATTATCCTATCTCTACTTCTTCTATTACTATTATCTATCCTATTACTTATAGTAAATTTATAAGCTATTTTATTTAAGCCTTAATAATAAGCTATAGAATAAATTATTAAATTTAACTTAAAGTATAGTTATTGCCTTAGTAAATCTTTTACTTAATACTAGCTATTATATATTTATTAATAACCTTTTCTTATTACCTTCTCTTTATTATATTCTTTAAGAAAGAGGCATTAGGGCTATAGGTATAGCCTGGCTTAACTGTAGCATTTATAAAGAGCTTATAAAGCTTAAAAAAGCTAATAATAAAGGCAAGCTTAAGTAATATTAGAATACCTTTAGATTAATTCTAACTGCAAATAATAAGGTTAAAGCCTTATAAGATATTTTCCTAGTTATTTCTTTTACTAACTTATATTTTCCTTTTGCAGGTTAACTAAATCAGTTAAAAGGATAATGCCCTAGTTCTCTTCCTTACCTCTATATTTATTAAAGCTAAGATTAAGCAATATATAAGAAAGCAGCTTATAATAATATACTTATATACCTAGATAATAAAAAAGCGATTTAATAATAATAGTATCTTTAACCTTTAAATCCCTTTAATTAGTACTAAATATAATAATAAAATAGAAGCTATTAATCTAGGTAATTAATTTTAAAGCTATTATTACTATAATTATTACTTTTATAAGGGTAACTAGAAAGCTATTTTTTACTCTTTTCTCCTAGAAATAGCTCTTATTAATAGCTATATTATATAGTTAAAAGCCCCAGTTAACTAGCCTTATCTTAATTCTTAAGGCTTATAGTAGCAGAAAGTTTATAGCAGCCTTTTTTATTATTATAGTTAACTAGCTAGATTCAGGAAGAGATTTTAATCTAGTAACTTTTCTATACTAATTTTATAGTATAAATCTATTAATTAAGGGAAGTAGGCCTTTTATATAGCTTACTAAGGAATTTAAATATATAATAAAAGGCTAAAGCAGCTACTTAAAGAGTTATTTATAAATAGCCTTAATTAAGGTTAGCTATTAATAACAAGATAGAGCTATAAATAATATAATATAGCAATTTATAACTTAGAAGATTATTAATACTTCTATTATATATAAAATTAAGTAGCAGTTAAGTACTTAAATATATTATATTTCTTATTAGTTAATACCTCTATTAGTACTTATCTAGTGCCTTATAGTCTCTTAAGGGATAGAAAAGCAGAATTATTATACTATACTAAACTTAACTATTTTAATATAAGTATATAAATATATTATAATACTATTTAATTTTACTTTTATATAAATAATAGCTATAGCTAGAATTCCTAGTAAGTAATAGTAAGCTAATAATAGTACTAAAGCATATAATAACTCTAGTTATTTAATATTTATTTAAGGCTATAAAGTTAACTTTTTCTTTATACTATAATATTAAAGGAAAGCTAATAAAAGAGACTTTTATAAGATAATTTAGTTTTAGTATTTTAAATAATATATAAAACCTTATAAAATATTTAATTAATATATTAATAGCCTTTAAAAATTAGTATATAATAAATACTTATATTTATAAAGTAGGCTATAATAAAGAGAAAATAAATATTAAGCTAAACTTACTTAATAAGAGGTAAGAAAGTAATTAAGCTAATAAATAAAACTTATTTAATTAACTTTACCTATTAAGTGTAATAATAAGAGATAAAGCTTTAAATATTAAGCAGTTTACTATATAGTATAGAGAAAATAAATAAAATAAAGTCCTTATTACTAATATCCTTAAGTCTAAGTTTAACTAGAATCTTAACTATTAAATATAATAGTAGACCTTAAAAGTTAACATATACTAGCCTGTATATTTACTATAATTTTAATACTTAAGTCCCTTATTATAAAAGTTAAAATAGAGGCTTATAAGCTTAATTAACTTAAAGCTAGAAACTATATATTACTAGTAGAATTTATATAAAAATATAAAGAATACTTATATACTTCTTAATATAAGAATTAAAGAAGTTAAATTAATAGTATAGTATATAGTTACTGCTAATAAACTCTTAAACTTAAACTTTATAAGAAAGACTAATTTAATAGTTAATATATTAGAGGTAGTATAAAGAGTATTAGGTAATATAATATAGTAAACTTAAGTTTAAAATTAGCTACTTCTAAGAATAAGAGATAGCTAAGTATAAGATAACTAAATATTAATTTTAAGCCTTATTTAAATACTATTAGAAATATAGTAAATCTAGCTATAATATAGTTTAAGGCTTTATTACTAAAACCTATACTATAAAGCTATATAAAAAGAGTAGCCTTAAAGGCAGCTAAAGTAGTAATATATAAGTAATAAGTTAAAACTTATACTAGCACTAAACTAAGTAAGATAGCTTAGTTAAACCAGAGTCTTAAATACTATAAGCTATATATTAATAATTACTATAATAAATAAATCTTAAAGCTATAGCAGCTAGGAGAGAATCTTGCTGCTGCTATAGATACTCTTATCTCTAAAGCTAATTAGATCTAAAAGGCATAGGTATTAGGTTTAAAAGAAGCAATAAAGTACTATCTAGAGATACATAAAACCTTAAACCTTAAGATAGTAAAGATATTAATAGAAATATTATTAAAGTTATAAATTCCCTTATAGGATCTTTATCCTATTTATACTAGCAGACTTACTAAGATCTAGGGGCTTATAAAGGCTAATAAGCCTTATATATACTGCAGGTAGCTAAGATTAAAGACTATAATAATATATAAAGAGAATACTAATTTTAAAAGTAAATATAAATATTACTAAGATAAAGGCATTTCTACTTAATAATATAAAAGAAATAAAGATATTTAAAGATTAAGCTTATAATATAATTATTAATACTTCTTTAAAGGATAAATACTATAATTAATAAATATACTATTTAAGTAACTTAAGTAACTTAATAGACTAGGTATATAGTTTATAATACTTATTTAATAAGTAGAAGATCTTATCTTTAAGAAGTATAATTAGTATTACTAAGTAATTATAATTTAATATTTACCTTATCTCTCTATAAACTGCATTAATATATTAAATATACTAAGCTTCTTTATCTATATAAGATATAAAGAAGTTTAATAAGTAAAAAGCTTAAAGAGTTTTAGTAGCCTAGAAAAGCTAGTAATATTATACTGCTAGCATTTATAGTTTATTTATATAAGATAGATTAAAATGCTAATATTAAATATTTAAAAGTAGCTTAATTAATATATATAAAGGGCCTTATTAAATTTTAAAGGTTTAGTACTAAATAAGAGTAGCTAACTTAGTATATATAAGTATTTAGAAATTATAAGATAAGCTAAATAGGCATAATAATTTAATACTTCTAGTATAGTTATTAATATATAAGAAATTAATAAAGAATATTTACTACTATTAATTTAATTTAGTAAAAACTTAAGCTTTATAACTATAAGTAAACTAATAGCTAGTAAAGTTTATAACTTAAATAAGATCTTCTATTGCATTTTAAGGGATAGTAATTCTAGTATTACTATTAGAATTACTTATATAAGGAAAATAGCTTTATTAGCTGCTTTAAGAACTCTACTTATAACTTAGGCAGCTTTAGCTAGTAAGGCTTATTATAATCTAAAAGCTAGGCTAAGATATATTTTATATATTTATACTATTCTAGTAAAGTTATTAACTAGGCAGGCAAGGATAAAGGGAGTAAAGTTATTAATAATAAGCAGGCTATATTGCAGAATGCAGATAGTAGAGACTAAGAAGAGAGGAGGGATTTAATTATAAGGTTTTCTTATAGATAAGTTCTTAATAAATGCTTATCCTTAAAAACGCATATATGCTAATTGGAATATAACAGTTATTAAATTGTAGTTACTTGCAAGAGAAAAGAGTAATGCTTTATAGGCTATATAAGCACTTTAAGCTTTAAGTTAGATAATATAATAGGCTAATGCCTAGTACTATTAATTTTTATATAATAATAGTTTAAAATAAACTTAATAAGATATACTAAGAGTTTATAATTAAGATAGTAAAGTTAAGATATAAAGATAATATACTTAGTAATACTAGATCTTAAATATTACTAATAGCCTAGATAAAAGTTACTAGATTAAATTAATAGTATTAATAAACTTATAAGAGCTTAACTTTATAGAGATAAGCTATTAATTATTAATATAAATAACTAAATCCCTTATAAATAGTTCTAGGCTTTATATTTATAAATTAGTTATTAATTTCTTAAGGTTTAATCTAATATTTAAAGGTATATTTATTTAGCCCCAATAGGTTATAAAGCATATTTACTAAAGCTTAGTATATTTAATTAAACTAGTTAAACTAATAGTATACTACTATTTTAATTAAGTAATTAAAGCTATATATATACTAAAGAGCTCTCTTTACATTTAAGATTATAGAAGACTATAATAAAGGCTATTAAATATAATAAGTTTAAGCTAGATATCTTAATACTAATTATATATAAAAGCTTATAAAGAATAAAAGTCTTTTCTAGAAGTAGAAAGAGAAAAAGCAATAACTAAAATTAAACTTAATAATACTAACTTTAATATAGCTAAGAAAATAAAGTTTTAATAATAAAGTATATATATTTAATTCTAAAAGTATTTATTCTTCTTTTAAATAAACTGCAATCTAAACATTTCTTAGAGGTAATATACTATCTTAGTACTTAAAGGAGTAATTTAAGTATTATTTAATATCTAGAAGCTAATTTTATTAATAGCTTTTACTAAAATTACTAAATCTATATATATAAAGTTTTATAGCTAGCCTTTAATAAGTAAATAAGAGATTTTAAGTTATTCTTAAAATATATAATAATTAACCTAAGTATTAATTAGCTGTATTTACCCTTAATTTATATTCCCTATACTATACTGTATTGCCTTATAACCTAATTTAATCTATTATTAACTTACTAAGCTAGCTTTAATCTGCTAATATTTACAGTTTTTCCCTTAATGCTAAAACCTTTATTTCCTAATTTGCCTTTTTCTCTCTCTTTCCCCTCTTACTTTCTTTCCTTTATACTATAATAGCCTTTAATTCCTATAATATAATATTTATACTACTAAATTAACTACTATAACTATATATCTTAACTCTATAAACTATAGCTAGTATAAACTATTACTACTACTTAATATAATACTATTAATAAAGGCCTACTGTTACCTTAATAGGCATTAACTCTATTTTAAGTAATTTACTAAGTCTTTTAATGCTTCTATCTAATCTATAATATAGTTAATAAAGGCCTTATTTTTAGCTTTATTTTTAACTTTATCTTTATTAATACTAAGTAGCTATACTTAGTAGCTAAAGATTATAAGATTAACTTACTATATTATTAATAGTTTATTAATATATAATAAGTATTTTCTTATAATTTTATAATGCCTTAAAAAGGATTAAAGAATTAATATAATATTAAGCTTAAGGCTATAGATTTTTATTAAGTTACTAGATATATAAGTATTAACTGCCTTAACTAGATAGTTATAACTAGGTTAGCTATTATTAATATTAATTATATAGTAGTATATCTTATAATAGATTTTAGGATTCTTAGCCTATTTTAAGATAGTCTATTTAGGTTAAAGCCTTAGTAATAATTACCTTAACTGGGTAATAATAGAGAAGGCATTTAGCCTGCTAAGGCTAAGAGAAATATCTTTTTTATACTTATAGATTAAGGCTACTTATTTAGTTAAATTATAAGGTTTAAGGTAGCAGCGCTATATAACCTTAAGACTTAATTTTAAGGTTATTGTATTTTTTAGTATAGTATATAATGCCTTATATTATAATATGCTAAAAATAAGCATTATATTGTATTTTCTTATTATATAAGACTCTATTAGCTATACCTTGCATATTACTGCAGAGATATTTTAACTTTTTAATATAATAATTAAAATCTAGCTAGTTATAAGTATAACTTTAATATAATCTTTATCTTCTTAATAATAATATAATTATAATATTACTTAATTATAGTATATAAAAGACTTAAAATTAAAGAAAGGTACTTTTTTATTATATTTTAACTTTACCTAGCATTTCATTTAGCCTATAAATATTTCTAAAACTTAAATATAACTCTATTAGCAATACCTATAGCTAAATACCTTAGAACTTAAAATAATTAAATTAATAACTTAATTATATATATTATATACTTAGTTTATAAATATACTTAATAATTAACTAGACTATTTTATAAGAATTAACTACTTAAGCTAAAATAAACTCTATTTTATAGTTAAGTATATATAAGATATATAGTATAAATATCTATTATAGTAATACTATAAATATACTTACTTCTATATATATCTCTTATATTTAAAGTTCTTTTTTTAATATTTACTATTTTCTTAAATAAATATCTTTATTTATATATTAAGTACTATAAAATACTAAGGCTAAGAATACACTTCTAAATATATATAAATAAACTATAATATACTAATAACTTATAAACTTAAAGTTAAGTTTAAGTACTACTAGTAAGAAATAGAAGGCTATAAAAGGGACTATTATAATAAATCATTCTAATAAGCTTTTAACTATACCTCTTAATAATTCTAGATAGGAGGGATTTAATGCAAAGAGAGAGCGATAATGTTTAACCTACTATAAGCTCCGCCATTGTGCAGTACTATTATATAGAATGCCAATAACTATAGTTATTCAACAACCAGCTATTATCTTAGCCTCAATAGATATAGCAACTATATATATACTTTAAGTTTTAAGTTTTAATATAATTTATATTCTTAAATACTTATATCTTATTTCTTACTTTAATTATCTCTAGGCCTTTATTTTTACTTTAAGTAATAACCTTCTAGGATTAGGAGATAAGTAATAGAGTATAGATTATAATTCTACTTATAATTTAAGTATAGCCTTATTTAGATTATTAAGTTTCTATTATAATTATTCTATAAAGTTAAGCCTTTAAAATTTAATTATTTATATAACCTAGAAACTAATAGGACTTAACAGTAACTATTATTTATAGAGCTTATCTTATAAGCCTGAACTATATAATAACAGATATCCTACAACTGCTTAACTATATTAAATAATAGAGAGCTAGGGATAGAAGGACTATATCAGGGTTAGGAATATAGCAAGCTAGACTTAGGCTTATTTAGATAGATAAGTTTAATATAATTATCCCAGTTTTAAGACTACTAACTCCTTACACTTCTTTATCTAGATATAGATGTTAATGAGATTAGATACTAGGTATCTATTAGTTAGAATTTATATTACCTTACAGCTAAAGAAGTAAGCTTAGTCTCTATAGATATTAAGAAACTAGATCTTTATTAGTAAGAAAGCAATACACTTAAGGTTATAAAGTCCTTGCAGGTTCCTTTAAGCTATCTAGAAGTAAACTGACTTTAGAGAAATATTTAAAGACCTATCTTTAGCTAGAGGCTTTCAGGTTGCTATAGTAGCTTTTAAGGTAAAATGACCTGGAGTTTACTCTTTCAGTCTCTAAGTTATACTTAGCTTAGGGGGCAGTTACCTAGCGATTAGGGAAATTATTAGAGGTAGATAGAGCTGTTCTTTTATGATAGGCGTTTTCTGAGCGGCGTTGGTCCTAGCATCGACAGCCTTTATCGCGATAAATGTAATAATCAGCCTGTTATCACTATTGATTTTATTTAGAAATGATTTATTAGACCATAGCATTCAACCCTATATCAGAGCTTAGCCCTTCTAACCTTTTATACCTATTTATGCTTCTATCTAACTATTAAATCCTTATTTATTATAAATGCTAATATACTTGCTTAGCTAGAGAGGTTACTATATATCTTGCTAAATTGCATCTTAGAATAGACCTAGAGACTTAATGCAGGCTGGTAGAAGATATTAAAATAGTACTAAATATACTGTAAAGTTAGGTTAAACTATCTTAATTATAGTATCTACTGCTAATAACTAAGCCTATTCCTTGCCTCACCCTACTAAAGCCTAATATGCTTTAATGCTAGCAATGCAGCTTAAGTATCCGCCAGATTCAGGCAATGCAGAAACACTGTACTGAATCTTATGGCTGGGTCAATCCCAGAGCTAAGGGAGGCCGTCAATAGGATATCTGACGGCCGACCCTACTGTACCAATTACCACTGGTATTGACATCCAATACCAGTTTTTGTGGCCCGTGCACTTCTTGTTTTGTAAACACACTATTGACTGGAAGCTCATTGGCTGTCTTAACAGATGAAAATTATCCGTAATAACTGTTTTTCCGACAAAACCAGCAGTAAACCTAACAGTTCACCTCGCCAACCTACACTAGCCCAAGTTGGGTCTACGGTCTCAAATGCGGGACCATCAACAACATCATCTTCAATGTCATTTTCAACATGATCAAAGAAACCCTCATTCATCAGATACACAAACTCGCACTTCGCGCCTAACAAAACCTATGGCCTTTGACACATCTCAAAGCCAAGTCAAATTCTGGCTCGATACCCTATCATGCGATACCGCTGCGTTTCCCTCTCCAGACTCCTGCGAACGCCGTCTCAAGCGCCAACAATCATCCAAGCACGGCAAATCGCGCAAACGGCGTCGTCCAATTTCTCCTCCAAGATCGGGCGCTGGACATTCATCTCCATCGCCTGAGCCCGATGTCATGCTCCCCTCGACACCGAATAAGCCTTTAGTAAAGCGGCCCTCGGACGACGCAAATATCGATAATGACGAAACACCACGAGCTAGTACAAGAAGTGGGAGAGGGCCAATAAGCAATGCACCTGATTTTAAAGCTCGAAGCCAAAGTAGAAGCCAGAGCGATACTTGCTCGCACGATAGCAAACGATCGAAACGGTCTCAATCACCAACGAAAAACTTTCCTTTGTATGGTCCCGAAGGACGTCGTCTGGTCAGAGCCTCGCTTGGCTTTACGAACGCACATACACTACCTCAAGCTCTACGACAACTTATTGGTGAGATGAGATGCGTGTCGGCGAAGAACAGAATTATGCCGCAGAGGTTCAAGACAGAGTTGGAGAAGCTTCCTGAGGTGGAATGTTCCATGGAACCATTGTTTGATTACATGTTCTATGATGACGAGATTGGCGCTGAAAGTAAAAGACTGGTACAACCGGCTGGCGCAGAGGAGTTGGTCCGCAGGGCTGCTCGCATCGCTGAACGGTCTAGTGACTGCGCCAGCATGCTAAGCGACGAGGCAGCTTGGAATGGCCTGGTGCATACACCGTTGCTGGAGATGCTGGTTTCTGATATGAGAGATGCCCCGGAACATAAGATCTTGGACTTCATGCCATGGTAAGCTATGCATTGTCATTAGTTCAGCAACATGCTGACCATATCTTAGTACCACGACCAATATCGACTTTCCATATCACAGGTTTGCTGGAAATGCAAGTCGTGTTGACTATATCTTCCGATTCCATCCTAAACGCGACTCTACCATCTTGACTGGGAATGCACCACTACCATCGCAACAAGAACAACAGCAAGCACAACCAGACACCGCGCCATGCTTCAACTGGACATCTGACAGGATGCTACAACAGTACCCCCTAGGCATCTCCATCGAAACTAAGCGTCACGGTGGCGACATAGCCAAAGGAGAACAGCAGCTCGCCATCTGGCACGCAGCCCAATGGGAGTTCCTCCGCTCACGCGCTGGTCCTTCTGCCGTCGATGAACTTGGTTTTCTTCCTGGTATAGTGGTACAAGGCCACTCGTGGTCACTTGTTATCACGACCTGGAATCAAGCTATAACGGTAAGTGTATTGTTTATTTGAATGTGAGGAATGTGTATTGATATTTGTGGATAGACGGTACTACCGAGTGTGGAGTTTGGAAGTACGGATTCGACTGTTGGTGTGCTTCAGGTCATTGCTGGGTTACGGAAGCTGAGGGCTTGGTCGATGGATACGCTTTGGCCGTGGTATAAGAGAAACCTGCCTGAGCTACGGAACTCGGCTGCTGACAACTAGACTTCACACCATACATATGACTGTAATTAATAATGAAGAGCGATTTTGTGCATGGCAGCCTGGTGAGAGCCTGTGCTTCTGCCTATTGGTCGCTGACCCACTCTTTAACATTTTTGCATCTTATGTCTTTGGCCTCTATTCTTTATCATATTGTTGATGTGTTTAACTTAATCAGTACCTTTCTTTTTCCAGGCATCATCGCAAATCATAGCAATTAAGGCTCCTGGAATTGCTCGGGTAACATATAAAAGATTGCAATATATTCTATGTATCTGACAGTTCAAGCATGGAATAGAATGGTACGGGACAAGCACTCCTGCTAGCACGAGAAAAGGAGCAGAATTTGATGGATTATTCATCGCACTCCAGAGCGACATTCAAAGTAATGGACTTTCTGAGTTGATTAAGTCAACACCTCACGATATCCTGATCTCAATGTGGATTGGACCGACTCCAAGTTTGGTTAGTCTGGAATTCGAGTTTCAACGCTAAGCCTGAAGCTACCTGAAGAGCCAGCCTTTAATCTTATCTTATCTTAGTTCACCTATCTTATCTCAACTGAAGATGACGCGTCAATGCTACAGCAACGCAGTAGAAAGGATAAACAACAAATATACATTCACACTCGTATCGGTGCATCCCGCACCAGATGACCTCAATTGCAATCACAAATAGCAATGGATGAGATTATCTGTGCTTGGACCAACAAACAGCATACTCGTTGCCGCAATTGCACAAACTCTTTAACATGCCAAGTGGCGCTGTACACCGGTGTCGACGATCAAATGGACGACCAAAGCAATTGGCGATGAAGCCCGCGAAAGCATTCTGGCAGCAGTCAAAGTAGTAGCGAAAGCAGCGACTTGAATAACCCACGAAGGCCGGAGTCCGATGCCACAGACGATGTGTTTGCACCTGAAGAGCTTGACAAGACCCCGCGCCCAAGAGCGAATCTCTCCTTTCATCCCATTGACTCTAGTCCTAGTGTCGACCACAACAACAACGCCGTTGACACAGATCTCGCCCAGCAGCGAGAACACAGCATCCCGATTCTCGCCCCTCCTATGAACCCATTCATGTCTTTCACAACTACACTTAGCCCCAGCAGACCATCACTTACATGAAGACCTCGAACCGGACGGACAGGAAGTAGCATCACTAGCCGAACGCGGTCAACAAGCCCAGTCAAGAGCCCTAATGACTTACTAAAGCTCGCGAAGCCTGCCAAATGGATCGGGGCAGCGCCTGGAGTCATGAAAAAGAGGATACAGGCAACGAATAATGCTGCGGCGTTAAGTCTCTGGAATAGCATATGGAATGTCGTTGGCGGTCGTGGATAGATATATACCTCGAGAGCTGAAGGGCCTTTTGCAAGAGGAGTTGCAAGCCTTTGATACCAAGTTCACGACCGAAGATCGTGTTGTGAATTTGACTGCTCAACAACAAGAGGATGCGGCCCAGATCTTCACATCTTTCAATGATGAGACGAAACATCAAATGAGTTTATACAACGAACTCACCACCATCCGCAACATCGTCGCAGACTCAACAGATTTCATTAGGTGGAACCGCTCCGAGGCTGCATGGAATGATCATATTCATGGCCCAACCCTTCGCCTCGCCATGTCCACCATCGCCGGCGTCTGCGCCGAAAACATCACAACTGCTTCTATAGACAAGGACTTTCTACCCGCTTGGAAAGGAGAAGAGACTGATGTCGGCAAAATGATCGACTATACACTCCTTTTACGGCCTGACGAGCACTTAAGCACTGATATAAAAACCTTTGTCGATGCGTGCCAGGGTCCAAGGACATTCAATCAATCTACCAGTGAGCATTTACGGTACAAACCAACAGAGGTTTTCATAGAGACAAAAACAGACATGAAGCGTCATTCAGAGGGCAAAGTACAACTAGGAATTTGGCTAGCATCATGGTTTGAACGAACTGCCCAGCTTGCAACGACCAAGATCTCGCTTATGCCGGTCTTGTTGGTTGTTTGTGCGAGATGGGAATTGCATTTTGCGTTCAATAATGGGACGCATTATGATCTTGTTGGGCCTGTTGATGTTGGGGGGACGGGAACAGTGGAGGATATGTATCGGTTGCTTGCTGTTCTGAGATTATTAGGGAACTGGGTTGGCGGTGACTTCCGGGAATGGGTCCGACACTGTGTTGGGACATGAAATTGTTTATGAGGGCTTTGTTTTGGAGTGAACCCTAGCAAGCGATGATTGTTTACCTTGACGTGCCTTGTCTAATTCGTTTCCGTTGGCTGACCCTTTTTAAATCTCATAAACGAACTTAAACATATAGTCGGTCAGGTGCGACTATTACAACGAACATGACTGTGGCTGGTCTTTCTTCCAGTCAACAGGAAGATTAGCTCTAATGCCGATGGTAGCAAAGAGAGAGATAACAACCTACCCGTCTACTACTAATTGCCGGGTATCTCTATCTACTTGTCAATGGCATGCCTATTTCCGGTTTATTCCTTTTCAGTCCATGGTCTACCGACTTGTTTGTGCCATTTCGCTTGACGGTCTACGCTTGCGCCGTATACGTAAGGAGAAGCTTCCTGTTAGTACCTTAAAAGTCAAACCGGGCAGATGTAAGGCAACAATTTCTCTTAAAAACTTGCTCTTATTTAGGGCTTGAGTATACTCTAGAATGGGAAGGCATTAGTGCTTAGTATAGAAACTATTTAATGAAACCTCTGCCTGGGTTTCCTCCATATGAGTAGGCGGCTGGGGATACCGGGCTCAGCTGGTTCTTAAGCATCATCGGGCTACTCTAAACTGAAATATCCCTATGTCTTCTCACATTGCGATGAGGAGAGGTCTCTGCAAGCACCTTCTCCAAGTCTTCCATTTGTGACTCGCCAACCTCATTGCCAGGGATTTCTTCCCTCCCAGTGCGCATGCGCTGCAGTTCCTTAGCGGCTTCGGCAGAGAACTTGCACCTCATACGAATGCCCTGGCCGTACTTGTAGAAAAAAAATGGAAACGGAATGCAAGCAATGGCCAAGAAAGCTGGGATGGAACTGGCCCAGTGCGTCCCGAGGTTATCGTACATGTTCGGCGTGAATAGCGGGAACGCGGCGCCGAAGAGGGAGCGGAGGATCGAGTTTGCTGCCAAGGCAGAGGCAGCATAGATGACATCTAGACCATATCAGCTCACTATAGGGGTAAAGATCTTACAGATACTAGAAAACTTACAGGAGTCAACGAGATAAGTCAGCAATGAGAGAAAGACGAGGACGAGACCCGCCGAGAAAATGGCAGAGCCAATAATGCACACAGACCAGTGGACATCGGTCCCATTAGTCCACGCAAACCAAAACAAACCAGCGGGAATCAGTATCGAGCCTATGAGGCTGGGTGGAAGTCTAGCCTCTGGCGGTGCATGGCCGCCCGCAGCCTTAGCCGCGCGCAAGTATCGTCTCTGGTCCAAGACAGTGCCTGCAACCGCAAATAACATGCCCACAGCAATACCAATGAAGGCGAGACCACCTTTGCCAGGACCCCATCCACGACCTTGCTGGAAGACGATGGGAAAAGCGGCAAAACAGAGATACAGTGTACCGTATATAACAGCAATGTAGATCGAAGTCAGTAGGACGATCGGCTCTTTGAAGAGCAGAGTCCAAGGCCGAAGAAGAGCAGTCTTGAACTGGCTAGCGATAGTTTCCGGCGGATGGCCAGCGTCGAGCTTGGCGATGTAGACCTTGCCCGTTTTCTTGGAAAGGACCGCAGCCCGGCGTCGGAGGATGTAGGGAGCATACGTCTCGGGTATAACCAGCGAGTTGATGATCCAAACGCAGCCTGTGAAGACAGCCATCATGCCCTCGACCCAACGCCAACCCTTATGCTCGCCCAAGAAACCACCGGCGATGGGACCTATGCAGAGAATTGTTAGTATAGCCATTGCTCGTCCACCCAGCTGCTTTCCTAAATCATTACATACCAAGCGTAGGGCCTAGAAAAGGTGCTAAAGCAAAACCGGCGGCTGCTAAACCACGTTCTGAAGCATCGAACAAGTCGGCGATCGACCCCCCGGCATTGGCAAGTGGGGAGGACCCAAAGGAGCCAGCAAAAAAGCGAAGTACGATCAAGGCTGCCATGGTCGAGGCACCAGCGGCACCGGCATTGAAGGCCGTCAAAGCCATGTAAGAGATGAAGAAAGGTATCTGACGGCCACAGAGCTCAGAGAGAGGAGCCCAAAACAGCGGCCCGATGGCGAAGCCCAGAACGAATATGGAGATGCCGAGGATGACGACCTCTGTTGACACTTGGAACTCCAGAAGAATGGAGGACAGACCTCCCGAGTATGCAGTGCTGACAAAGGCAACGGCAAGTGTTGCAATAGCGTGAAGACCAGTGATGAGCCATTTCTTTCGTGCTGAGAAACCCATGGCATTGCGAGGATCACCTGGGAGAAACTCGACGAGATATGGTGACCCTGATGTTCCATCGCCATCGTACTCGTAGTTTAGGACAGCATCAGTGACGCCGGCTTGGTCGAATATAAGATCGAAGTGAGAGACCTTGGCATGAGTCTCATGGAATCCAAGCTCATTTCTGCGATCCATCGTCCAGGGACATGAATAAGCGGAAGATTGTGACTGCATGATCGGGGCTATAACGACCGAATGATACCATGTGATGGCGGGGGTGTGCACTTCATAAACGGCTGGGCTTAAGAATGTCCTGTATGTCGTCGAGTTCTGCTAGGCGAAGAACCTGGAAGAACGGGAATGGCAGATATATGTTGGCTTCTTTCTCGAAGAAGGTGACTACAGATCAAGGCGGAAATTTGTGTTCTTGTCCAGACCTCAGGCTCCGGTAGGAGGATACGAGCAGTGCTGGCCACTTTCTTGTTTATCCCATACACCGGGGGTGTCGAAGTTCAAAGATGCAACCACTAAGTGCATATTACAGCTATATTACATATCAGAAAGGCCGTTGATTAGAATCTCAACTGGCCTCCTATATAAACCATATCTGACGTCCTTACAAATGCTCTAAATTTGACCGTTTAGTTCATCCACAGAATATCAGAAGTCAATTAAAGCCATCATTTCGCATTAGCCTACAGACAGTAAGTAGAACTGGCCATCAAACTTCAACTTAGTTAACTAGTCACATTTATATTCTCCATTATTCTTGCCCGACTGAGTGGCTTTGAGACAGACAACAAAGAACACACAACCAATCAATAATACAGTGCACGATACAAAGCCTATCTTTCTTAATGTATACTTCCACGAGTGTCTATCGCTTCCAGCCGCTACAGGGACTCTCACTAGAGGTGACTGGGCAAGCCCAAGGTAAGCAAGAGAAGCGGATAATGCGAGGTCGAGCCAACGCGTGACTAATAACGATATGGATGGCAGTCAGAGATTCTCTACCTTTGAGAGATGAGGAACTTAGAGTCTGCGCCATTCTGGCGGCCATGAAATACAGACATAACTCTGCGGGTGGAAGACATGGCTCCAATCACCAACTGCCCATCCATAAACCACCTACACGTTCTCTAGCGCCCGGACAAAAGAGGAGGAAAAAACTGATAGATGATCTTTACCAGAGATCTTAACCATAGATTGATATTTGACGAGGTTATCTTGGGAATTTTGATGTTGTGATTTGCGATCATGAATTCTACTAGAGGAGAGCCTTGAGCTGTCTGTCTCAAGTCGGCCAGGACTGAATCCCTCTTTGTGGGCGTCTGAATTGCGCATAGCAGATGTCCAACCATGGATCAAGGTTAGAGGGGTGATATGTGGCAGGAAATAGATTTTTGATTTGAGTGATCTGAAGTTCCTATCCTCTGTGTCTCGCCCTTTTGCTTCCCGCTTCATCTTGCCTTACATCTATTGAACTGTTTCATCCGCATTTACCCGCCCCTTGAAAGAAAAACCAGCACATGACTGGATGCTTAATTTAGTAGTGGCCCGAAGAAAAAGTTACGTTCCATGTCAACCGATTTCCACTTCAGAACAACGATTTCAAAATCGCGAGTATTTGACCGACCTTTGACACAACCTCACGCCCAAATCACCAATACACACATGTGTATATGTAATTCTGTAAGACTAGGTAGACAAGCCTTCAGTACTGCCAGGAATATCTGCTCCCCCCAGGGCATCCAGGTGTGCCATAAACTCCACCCACAATCCAAAGAATGGTATCGACAAACCACCAGATTGTCCCAGCACCAAGGGTGAGCAGCTTGAATACAGCTAGTGGCCAATGATGAGCGTAAAACTGATCGATCCCAAGCCAGCCTAATGTGATAGAAAGTAGCATTGCTGTTCGTTCTTTCTGGTAACACGTTGCGTTGGTGGGCCGTTGGTCGAATCCTCCCCAAGCCCTTCTTTCCAAGTCAAACGGCCTGACTTGGGTCACTTGAGGTACAGGATTAGTTTGAATCTGGGCTGTCGCTGAAACAATTTTTCACTTACATATAATCGAGTACGTTGTAGTCAAACCTATGACCACCACTAGGTAGAGCATTGACATAAATTTCCAGTGCCTTTTCATCAACCAGACTCCCTCACTTGCGATCCCAGTTATAGCCAGGTGCTTGGAACCAATTTCGCTAGACTGGCGAGGGTTCATGGCTGTCGAGAGAAACATGACAGGATGTGTCAGTTGAGATTGCGATGAACGAAATGTTGAAGGGGAGCTGAGAAGAGAGCGAGCTACGTTGCAAGTGGTTCAGCGGGGACTGAGTAAAGAGGATATGTTCTTTCACAAGTTCAGGACTCCACTACAATACACAGTCCACATTTCATCCTGTCCCGCAACGCCGACTATGCATTTATCTCAAAATGGCGAGTCTCTACAGGAAGTCCAGATGCGGCCGGTGAAGGAGTCCGAAAATGGTCAAAGCCATGTTCTGTTGACTTCAAAGAGAATTAGAGAACAGCCATTGGCTAATAAAGGGTGTAGCAGAACGAACATCTTAGGCCCCACTGCCAGTTCAACTCCACTCGCCTTGCACATAGCCTCCGCTCGATATTTGTCTCATCCTTCAACAATCACTCCAAGACAACTCGTTCATCGAATATACATTCCCTATACTCAATATCTACTCCTTCTACTTCTGCCAGCCAAGGTACACCTGGACGGAAAGGCCAGTCGTGCGACGAGAAGCAAAGAAAAACTATGGAGCAGACAAAAGCTATTCTCATAGCTACTGTAGCGGTCATTTTCTGGGCTTTGCCAGCACTCTTACTTGCCAATACGATCTTCAGGTGCAGCTCATACAGATGGGACGGCAACAGACTGTTGCCTGCTACTATTTGTCTTGTTCTGGCGCTCTGTTGGCCTTTTGCTTTATTGTTGTTGTATCTTTCCACACTGATCCCGCCATCACTACGCAGCCAGAGAGTGCAAGAAAAGGATCAGGCGACTTGTTACCACTCCGCGTACAAGTGCGTTACCAGCCGGTTTCAGTGCAAAATCCTCAGGGTAAAAGCACCGCAAAGAGCGCCGCTTATGGATATCGAGAGCCAGTCCAGAACTGAACCTACACTCCAAATTAGACATGAAAGCAACGACGGAATGGAGAAACCGTGTTACTGGACCAGCCCCAATGGCTCAGAAGAATCGCAACGGGTGAGCCCTCATCTGCTTACGCAGGGCAGTGAAGCTCAACGAGGGACAGACGATATGGCAAAAGCACAGACACCTAAACAGCGCCAGATCGGTTTCCTCATCTACCTACTTCTACTCCCTCTACTTCACCTCCGCCTTTTGCTCTTCCTCCTCCTATTACCTCCCATACTCCTTCTCCTTCTCCTTCTGCGAGCAAAAAATGAAACATTATGTGCTAGGATACTAGAAGAGCAAAGTAAGCGTGAAAGAACAGCTTAAGATGAAGAAACAAGAAGGAAAAGACACATTTCAAGATAGCAGGACATTTTCTTTGTTTTTCTAACGTTGATTTCAACCTGGATACCAAGGCCGAGTCTGACAGGCCATGCATCATCTGAGTAGTACAGCTCCCGAGTTCTGAGGTTTCACTTCATACACCTGGCAAAGATAATAATATTCTGGGATGACAGGTAGCTGCGGAGAGGCGGAGTAAGAAATGAGGACATGGAAAGGATTACTTAAATACGATAAAAGTAAAGAAAAAAAATACAAATCAAAGTATTGCTCTTTTTTCTTTATTCTAAGTTCCCCTTTCATTTCTATTTTTTAGATCTCGATTGGAGGGCTAGATCTGGCGATGACATAACCCCCACCGCGTTCTGGTCACCTCGTTATATAATGTATCGGAGGGACGCAGTAAGAGGACTCTTTTTTTTAATTTTTAATTAGTTGCCGTCTTGCGTCTTCATTCTATATAACGACGACTTAATTTGCCGCCGCACTTCTTGCTTTCCGATCCCTTGATCAACAAGCTAGCCTCGGCTTGCCCCACATGATTTAACACGACCAGCCAGTGATGGCTGAAAAGTTTAGGAAGAGGCCAAAGATCATTTCTCTTTTTAATGCACTAATGCAATTCCATTCTTCCACGGCCATATGCGAGGCATTCAAGCCAGGCCTTTAATCAGAACAGCAATCAAGAAAAGGACAGCTTATTCGACTGACACCATCATTCTAATGCGCCAAGTATATTCCTAGAGACCCACTTCGAATCATTGAGACTTAGCATGTAATATTAGAGCTTTGTACGGAAGACTATAGGGCTTAGTAGCTTAAAAGTCAGAAGTAAGAGATTTTCCTTACTAGACTTACCCTATATATGCATTACAAGCTAAAATATATATATAGATAACCTTTTATTACTCTACTAAATTTATTTATATAGTATAGTATTACTAAGTATAAGGTTAATGCCCTCTATTTATTATATATTTAAGTATACTTAGGCAATTATAAGGCTCTATTTTAATCTATATAGACTTATTATTCTATTATATATATTATTCTTCCTTATAGAGTATACTAAATACTACTTAAAAAGTAATAAATGCTATAGTAATATTTATATAAGGCTAAATAATATTATAAATACTATTTTTTACCTATCTTATAGCTAATTACTTACTATTAATAAGGTTATTAACCTTACTAATAGCTTATAAGTTACTCTAGTAGTCTTTATATAAAGCACTTTAATAATAATACTAACTAAATAATAGCGCACGACGAGGCGAAAGACGTGAGCCGAGCCAGCACCATATCTCCTATCTATCAAGATAAATCAGCATTGAACAGTTGAGCAAGAAGATGACGGATCACTGCTGACCTACATTTGGGCATGGTGAGGGCTGGTAGTCACTTTATGGAAAATCAGAATTCGATGCTCGGCAAGCCAAAAGTGTAGGCCCAAAGATCTAATGTACCATTGTACTATAATACAGTACAAACGGAGCTGACGAATGAAGGGTGAACTATATCACAGTTGACTGCGAACGGCTGAATATTTCCTGGACTTATAAGTTACATGTAGGCTTCCTATGCCTCTCATTTCCTCTCACTTCTCTTCTTTTCTTCTCCTTTCTTTATCCCTCCGAGAGGCCGATTATGGACGGCGTAGGAACATATATGGCAAGCCTTCACAAGAGCTACAAGTTTTACCTTCCGAGTGCCTTCCTACCGATGCATGTTCACATACCCACTTCGTAACTGGCTGTTACACTTTTGAACTTTTCTAATTTGAGCGACTATAAGCTACTTTACAATTTCAAGTCTACATTGCTTCTGTCTGTTTAACCAGTACACTGAGTCATAACCGACCTAATCCATCACGCAAAACATGGCTGGATCAGAAACAGTCTGCTACGGATGCGTAAGACTCGTGTTCGTCGTGAGTGATACCAACCACTTACAAGAGGGTTAGATTCGCAATGTCGATATCAGTCATCACGATGGTGTTTACAGACTAGAGAAGTCTACAATTCGCATCCTTGAACCTCTTCTCGAGATGAGGAAACTTGAATTCGGGCTGACAATTTCCGGTCCTAACGATTTTCGATTGAATATATATGGCCCACATGATAATGAACTCGTGGGGCGACGACTAGAAGACTCAAGAGTTTCCCTGCAAGATCCTTCAACGACACGACCAGGGCTATCCTACAAGAATGCGCAAAGAACCCATTATGCTCGTTTTATGCTCGATCATCGCGTCATAGTGCACAATCTGTGGGATAGCGCCCCTGCAATGAATGACGTCCAGTCATGGTCGGCGGCAGAAGTAAGAAGGATGAAAAAGGGCTCACGCCGAGTTTCGAGTCATTTTCATTACTTCAAAATATTACCAGCTGAGATAAGATGCATCATCACAGCTCAGTTGACGGCGCACGGGAGGTTTAACTTTCTGCGGAGTCATAAGGGTGCACAAAACGATGTGATCCACACTCATGGCAGGTATAAGGCTATATGGGACCGTTGGTTCGCAGGTTATAGCTGGTTAGATAAAATGTCCAGAAGAGGATTTCAGCCAGCTTTGATAGGGACTCCTTATAGAAGTAAAGATCATAAGAAAATCCATCTCGCTCTGGTGTTGATTGGCCAGAACAAGACAATGGACTGGACTCAGGACAGCAAAGAGCTCATACAAACGCTTCGATGTCAAGAAGGGAACGCGTATGCAGCTATTATGGAAAATGAGTCGCTGCACATTGGACAGCCTTTTGGTAAGACAGAACTTCAAAGACACCCCAATTTAAGCGATAGTCTCCGCGGTTCTGCTTTCCATACAAATCGGCAACTTTCCGCGTTGAAACGACGTCGGAAGACTGTAAAAGAATGGAATGCACAGACATTCATTTTGTATTATGAACCCCTGAAACCCGAGCCTCATCCTGGGACAGGCCTACACGTCACTACAGCAGTGATCCAGACATTCTCGAGCTCTTTCCAAGTATGGGATGCGAAGCAGCCAGAAGTTTCGTGGCACTTTGGAGAACCAGATTTGGCAATAAATGATCCTTTATTACCGGAAGGTCGTGTGAAAACTCATGCAGGTTAATTGTTTGGGGGGAAAAGAAAAAGAATTGACGGATGAGGTTGGCGGAAGACCAAATGGAGAGGATAAGATATGATAGACTTTACAGCTTACAACTTGACATGACGGGCATAGCCAGCCACCGTGACGAGCTAATGAGGCGAGGTTCATTTCCTGTGACGAATAAAAGGATGGCCTTGAAGGGCATTAGGGTAAGCGGCATCCCGTGATGGACTTTAGGAAGGCCAAGATCAACTGAAAAGTATATATATGACAAATCCCCAGAAGAATTAAATCAATTCGTTACTTGCTATGTTCCTCTCATTTTGTTTCTAGAGAAATTGCTGCGCGCTCGAGAAAAGCGTTAAAGTTTTTCACTTGCTGGAGCATACCGCCTGCTGAGCTTGATGAGCTGGCTTTATCTGTGATGTGTGAAACAAGAAGCTTGAGGTTAGCTAGATCCGCCTTTTTCTCTTAGGCGAGTGAGAGTTCAAGGGCGTCTCGTCTCCGTTCGACTGCCATGTCTATGTCATGCATTATAGCTGAGGTACTGAGTCGGTATGGCAGTGATTAGCTAGTGTTGTATTAAAGAAAAGCAGTGGGAAACTTACTGTTGACTCTTTGGCGCCATCTTCGTTCTTGATGCGTACAGCATCGATCTTAAGCGCGACTTGTTCTCCCTCTGCCTTGAGTCATAGGATGTTGTCTTATAGAGATAGCTTCTCTTGCTGTACTAGATGAACTCGCTTCTGTAATGATTCCAATCCATGACGTGAATTGACTGACTTGCCAGTTTAAATGCTTCCCATGCAGGGTGAAAACAAGTTACCAATTGTAGTAATCGAGATGTAAGCTCTTGCTTATACGCCTTAAGTGCCCGAATTTGGAACTGATATTCCTTCTTCTTATCTTTCTCCTTAGCAATTTGCAGCGCCTTAAAGATCTTCATAACTGTACTATTAATGACTTCTAAGCAGGCCTATGTAAAAACATCTAGTGTTATCACTCTAGTGGTAGTAAAAGGCAGGTCCATTATAAAATGATCTTCTTCTTTATTGTTGCCTTTAGTGAAGTTCTTGATATTGATAAAGCGCTGAACTGTAACCTTGATAGCTGAACCGTCGCTGACTTGGCGCTCTTTGGCAGCTTATTTTGTTTTACAGACCTGTTTCAGTAGTGGCTTTTCTCGCGTTGTCTGTGATCTCGAATTCGTAGGCTTTGATTTGGTGGCTGGTTGTTTCTGTGTCGCGGGGCTTCCTGGTGGTCAGCGTGCCGAACTAGATGAGAAGGAGCAGGAGAATCCACGCCAAATGCAACGAGAAGATGTCAAGTATCGCGCTTGGGCAAACAAAAGGCTGGAAAAGGCTTTCCATGTGCTGCGAGACCTGACGATAGCATCAAAGAATGAGAATACGGGGCTTAATGGTATGGACAGCGACGAGGCCGTCACTGCTTCTGAGGGCGACAGCGAATTTGATCACGTAGAGCAATTCGAAGACTGCAGTGAGGCATGGTTCTATTGAGAAATGTCATAACAGTCGCTAAGACCTTTCTACATGTTAGAGAAAATATTCTGGAATCTCTCCTGGTTATTTGATATCAGTATGAAGTTGAGTCTGCAACAGTTACGGCGCGCAGGTTGGGAAACAATATTCAGGGACGCGTATTGTGATGTTCCAGTTCGCCTTGCGGAGCTACCTCTTTCATAATTCCGAATGAGATAAAGGGTCACTCGGCCCCGCACTTTCGTATTCTTTTTTCTTTTCTTGAGCAACACACTCTGCCTGGCAAGTGTTTGATGGCAAGTCGTTGCTCTCGGCTTGGTGGAATCAAACTACCGCACTCTCCATCATGTATGAGCTTGACGGAGCAAAAGTCACCTCGCTCACACGTTGGAGCTTGATAAGCCAAATGTCACCTCGCTCGCGCCTAGCGACTAGTACTGTAGAGACACCCGCAACAAACAACAGCGCGGTGACGTGGCGTATGGGACTTTCTTTTTTCCCTTTTCTTTCCTTTCCTTCTCCTTTACCCCCAAGGCCTACTGAATGCCTATTAATAAAGCTAATCCAGGTTGTAGGATCACGTTTCATATATTATGACTTGGCGTGTATGCAATGGAGTGATTGGGCCTTAACAGCCGCCTGAATTGGCAGCCATTATTCACAGTAGCTTTCCACAAGCTATCACTAGGCTTCGTAGCTAAGTGCTGCCTAGTTCAAACTGCCTACACCGGGCTGTTATGTCACTAATCAACCCGTGGTGATTTCGCTGACCAATGACTACAGGTTTGGATCGGTCGGCATCACGTAGATTATGGGTCGTTTATGACCAGATGACGGCCAAATATGAATTGGTGAAGTGAAAGTCGATTTCCAGCCTGCTTTATTTGTACCTGTGAGATGCCTTCTCTTCTGCCATAGCTTTGATGTTATCTTATCTACTACTATTATGTGTTCCTGTTCCCTTATATTCTTATTAAAAATCACAGGGCTAATCTTATTTACTATGTATACATTCAGTAGGCACTATAGTACTGAGTCTAAAACGTGAACTAGGGATGTTATTTACGGTTAAGACAGGCTAAAAGCATGTATATGCCCACGACAACCCAGCTTTTGGTACGAACGATGCAGGGCGACAGGCTGCATGTAGAGTGGCCCCGTGCGGTCTACTTTGGCTGGCTGTAGCGCTTTGTCCAGGCGCAACACTGGCCTTTCAAACCGCCATGCGCAGGCTCTGGTCAGCTACTTTCAAGTAATGGTCAGAGAACGGAACACAATAAGCGAATATGATCGAGACAAGCTTTTTTCCATATGGATGATGGCACAGTCCAGTCCCTGAACTTTCGTTATCTTTTGTCATAGTTTGACATCTGGAAAGAAGCGCTCTGTTTGCAGTGCTATACCAATTTCTCTTCAAATAATGAAGCATAACACTTGATATCACAATGCCCTATTTTAGTCTTTTTCTCGTTTCTTTGAGTATCCTGGTTACTGTTTCCCTTGTAAAACAGCACGAGATTGAAGTGTGTGGCGCAGTGGTGTTAAGGTAGAATCGCGACCGAGATCAGAGATAGCTTATCATTCTACAAAAAGCCTCTAAAGCATAAATCAGTCTGGCTAATGTAGCCCAGAGAGTGTATTGTCACCACATCCGCCATTTTCGCATACTGTCATGAAACGTAACCACTTCCGGCCAGGGAAGGGCTAATATGGTTGTTCATATTCTATATAACGCGTATCATAATCCATTGTAATCAGTATGCATTAGCGAGCAATGTGAGATTATAAATACAGCATTACTCCAGCAGTGGCATAGTATACCCGTTAGAAGCATAGCGTTTCGTCTAGTCTTCTTTCAGAGATAGACATTAGATCTTTTTTCAGATCTGGAATCACATGCGAAAGTATAGTCTTTAAGACTAGCTCATGGCTTGTACGGATGAAAAAGCTCGGCTTGCGCCCGAGGTTCGTTGGGAAAGATGTTGAATGTCCGGAGGCCGAGAAGCGAAAGATTATCACGCTTGTTGTTCCCACAGAAGATCCGAATGTTCGAGGAACTCTAAAGTTGTTTTTCGAATCGTTGAATGACAACACGTATGATGAGGGCACAAACGAGGTTACATTCAAAAAACACAATCTTGTTTTGAACGTTTCAGCGCTCGACCATGATGAAGTTATCACACTTCAGGCTCCCAGGCTGTTGTTTGGTAGAGATAATGGCCTTTATACAGCCATACAGTATCTTGGAAGCAACAAGATTTGGCGGCTATATCCACAGCGGATTTTGGGAGGCTCTGGCGACCCTCCTCAATCGTTGAACAGCATCGACATAGGGTTTTCAATAGAGTTTCGCGTCAAGGAGGGTGAACCCTACCGTCAAGACTTCCAAATACTTGGACACTCTCAGCCTCGCCAAACTGTTTTTGGCAACTCACAGTTACCTGTTGAATGGCGGGCTTGGCCGGATTGGTTTGCTTGGCTCCGAACGAATCAACGCTAGCTTGTCTACGAAGTTTTGTCTATAGGGTAGCCTCGTCGACACAACTTCCGTATTTGGGTTTTTATCATTAGTTGTCAAGTTTCTTATAATGATAGCTAGCTGTGTACTGTTGGGATCTGGCTTTGCCAAAGGAAGTTGCCTTGTTTGTGAATGTAAACTATCTTGTTCAAATTCTAACGCGCTCGGCACCGCCCAATGATTGGTAAGGTATCCAAATCAAAAGACAATGAAATTTGATGAAACCATTACCAGCAACGTTAGCTGATGTTCGGGTTTTGTTCTCCATCCGGCCTTTCAATGCAGGGATCATCAGGAATTTATCTCAACCGAGTCGCTCGCGGACTTAATTCTTTGTAACCAATGAGACACTCTGTCGCCCTCCAGCTAAGGGGCTGCTCCGGCCCCCAATCAGAACAGGTGCTCAGGCCTCGGTCAACATGCCAAGCGTACCTCAGAGGCTTTGCAAGCTAGCTATCTTTTCTCACTTTCGAACTACTGCTGAAGTCTGCAAATAATATGCTCAGTGGGCAATGGCACTACGGGATGCTGCACTTTCACTTTTGACAGCAGGAGGCATCCGGCGACGGCGCTGATGACCGTTCGAAGCCCCCCTCGAAATCGTTCGAGCATGGCTGTATGACACTTTGGGGCATTGTACATTTTTCCTCTTGAGCTTCTTCAGCGTCGCACCAGCTATCCTGTTCTATGGATGGCAGAATGTCTTCCTTTTTGTCATCTTCTGCTGTATCGTTAGAGCTACGAGTCATATCAGACGAGGACAAAGATGTAGAAATCATTATTTATTGTGGAAGAACCGAGCAGCGTAGTAACACTTAGTAGGATTTAATGTGTGTTTGGAAAGGGGCGGATGGGGCCTTGAGTTTCAAGGCGTTATTTCATGGAGCAAGTTGCTGCACCTTGTCAACCACGCTACCCCTTCTTTAGAGAGACGGCTCAACACCTCTTTTGTATATCGTACATGCTGTTGAACTTTGACTTACCGGTGTGACTGTACATCTTATGCGCGTATGGGTCGAAAGCCGTTCTGGCTCGCTGGAATGGTATGTATATGGCCAGACTCGCAGACCAATACGATATTTTGTTTGCGCCACGTATCTGCGAAATACAAAAACTTAGCCATTGGGTTGATCATTAGAAAAGAGTCGTATTATGCCCGAAAATGTGCCCCAAGACTGATGCGCTTGACTTCGGCATGGATTTTCGGAACCAGAGGGATGTCGTTGTTAATTTCAGAACCCTGTCACTGAACCTATGCGAGTAGATGAGAGCCCAAAAGAAGGCAAGAATGGCGGGTTGATAGAACTGGACTCTTGCGTTTGGGTATGTCCAAACAGATCTCAGGTACCTCTGTCTCTTTGTTCTATGGCCATGGAGCTTGAAAAGGACGTAAAATATAGAGGGAACTACATGTATTGTACCATACGCTCTTCTTCTAGATAAAAGCGATCTTGGTTTCCTCTGCCTTTTGTTTGCATTGTAGTAAAAGCTATCAGAAAGAGAAAAATGCAAGGTTTTGGGCACTTGGGGGCATCCTTCGAGCCGGGAAAGGATATGTACAGACTTCATCAGGTTGGCAGTCTCCCCGCGATCCATCTAAGATCAAGTGGCCTTAAATCGGTTATTTGACCAATGATACAGCTGCTGACATCGTTTGAAAGCCCCTTCCCATGACCTACCGGCCGAGGGACGCACAGCCTTCGACGGTCGATCACGATCTCGCTGTACTAACAAATGGCAGGACCCTTGATGACATACATGCACTTCCATCAGACACTCGCCGTGCCATACTTCACAAGTACTTGGTAACAGAAGAGCCAATTTTGATGCAAGAACCAACAGGTTAGTCGAACGAAGAGAGCATCAAAAGATTTATCCTTTTAAAGGAACTCCTAAAGGAAGACGATTCTCGACGGAACCTTCTCATGGAAGCTAGGAGAGTACTTTACGAGGAGAATTCTTTTGTTATCTACTTTGATGACTTCTCCCGCTTTTTGGATGATATGCTGGGCAATTGGGAGGGCGCTGCTGCGGTCGAGACATTGCTACGCCATCTGACAGTGAGGGTGAAGCGAGATGAGTGCCAGTGCGGACAATTGATGAAGTACATGCAGCACGCATCCTACTTTGCCACGATGCCCCAGCTGCAGAAGATCTCTTTCGAATGGTTCGATCCGTCGAAGGACTTGAATTATGCCGACGATCGTGATCCCCCTGACGACGAGGATTCGCTGTCAAGCTGTAGCTGCGGCAAGAGGTCCATCACTTATAACTTTTGGGAAGATGGCGGCACGGATGGTAGCGGAGACTTGAGTGATACCTTGAGATGGGAGTCTTCAGAAGATGATGGTATCTGGAGTTTAGATGAAGACATACAGGGATGAAGCTTTTGTCTGTCAGATTTGCGCCACCAGATTGACGCGTGTACTCGACAGATCAGGTCTCATCTGTATTTAACCGGGGTTTCATACCATTATTGAGTTTGCCAATGATAATCTCCAATATCTATAACGATGAACAAATACTAGCTTCGTTAGCCACGTACTAGCCATGCTACGCTTCAGTGATGCGTATTTAGCTAAAATATTTTGGGATGTTACATTAATTAGACAGAAGAGTACTACAAACAGTATTACAAGACTTCTCCAGAAAGTCTGGGACAGGCTCAACTAAGAAGCTGGAGTACCCCTTCAGTCGAGACCTCAACTGATCCCGAAGGAGTACAACGAAGTAGAGTACAGTAGTAAGATGGTAATTATACTCAAGGCGACAGACACACGTGAAACCGCCTAGAATGACCGCAAGGTATCTGATTCGTCTAAAAATATACCCTGTCTTTCATCATCTGGAGTCTGCATTGCTGATGCCTCGTGACCTCTTTAGGCAGATGTTAGGACACGGCTCAATTCGAGTTCAAGTAGAGATATGTAAGTAGCAATTATCTGCTTTGCTAGCTACGATGCTAGATATAACTAGATGTTTTTACCTGGTCAAGTTAGTAACTGGTTGGTATTGTATTAGACCAGCTAGTGTATAGCTATAAAGTTATTAATTATTTTAATATGGGCTGCAATAGCTTACGTGACTTGTAGGTATTAATATGGTATTTGGAAGCCTAGGGGCGGTTAAGACTTTTCTCTTGTGATGAAGGAGTTAGCTGTTAACTCTAAGGATATCGAGAAGCTTAATCTAGATGTGGATATTGATGACATATGTTCTCGCACAACCTATAATGTTTTATTTAAGGTCCCTTAGTATTCTAGGTAATAGATAAATAGTTACCTACCTCTTCTTATTATTAGAGATATAATAGACAGGTTAATGATATACTCCAGATTACTATTAATATAGAATACTAGCTACCTTTACTAGACCTTAACCTATACTATTTAAGTAGCAGTAGCTACTAAAACAAGAATAATCACAGTATATGCTACTAAACTACCAGTTGAAGAGGGTGCTGAGCTTCTATAATAATCCACCTCAGCTCACTCCTTATCAGCCTCTGGCACTGAGGAGGATGCAAATAATCTCAGTTTACATACAAAGCCTGTCAAGGAGTCTGCACAGACGGATAATGTGTTAATAGATACAGCTCTTATATCTAAGCTATCCTCAGAAGCGGGATTGGTGGATCCATCAGACAGTCTATCATGCAATGGTCAGGAAAAAAGCCCAGACAATATTAGGAATAGCGGAGAGCCCGCAGCTCCAGCACCTACCAGCCACAAGGACGCATTCAGACTCTCACAGACGACGTATAATCCCAACGTTGATATGCCGTCAGCTACTGAACAGGACGGCGAACAATCAAACAGATTGCCTTCCACTACTGCTGGAGCGGAAGATAAGAAGTTTCAATCACATGTCCAGCCAACCACTGGTCAAGAAACAACTTGTGCGTGCAAGGAAATGTCAGAAGCGGAAGGTGTGTGAGCTCCAACGGAATCACGCGCCTTGTAAGATCTGTGGATAGTATTATTCACATATGTTAACACTGTCAACAGGTACAAAGCCATCTTCTGTCACTACAGCCGAGTCAAAGCCAGCCGAGAATTCTGAGAACAAGCCGGGCTCGGTCAAAGTGAAGACCTAACATAATGAGGCCTCAAATCTATCGCATAAAACTGCAAAAGTCGAGACTGAAGCCACTGAAACCGCCATTCCAACCAGCGAGCCAGCATCGTCTTTGGCAGAGAAAGGAACAATTCTTACGACACTACCGTCAAAGGCTACACCGAAGACTTCAGTCACGTCAGCTCTGGTTGGTCAAGCCACGCTTCCAAAAGCGATATGCGCAAAACAGGTCTATGACGGATACTACTTGGTATTCGACGCGCTGGTCAAGCAGACTTCGAGAGCTTGGTGTCTGGAGTACGCGACTGGTAGAGCCATGCAAGCCGGCGATGAACAGGTTTCTAGCACCGAGACCGATCCAATTGATAGGGAGGCCAACTATTCTATTTCCTGGGTCGAGGACTGCGTTGGCCATGCCCAGAGCATGGACAGCCCTCTTGGGTCGTATGGCCCTTTGTGTTAAGAAATATTTTACGATGCTGTGTGGTGGTCCTGTGAGTGCCTTTTGGCCACAAATTCAGACAATGAACTCACCCAAAACTAGACCGAAAAGCAAATAACGGATTTGGGGGTTACGTTCAAGCCGGGTGCCTCAACTACACGATATATACTGGTCCTGGTGACAGAACGTAACAGGATGGCTTGATAGAAGAGGAGGAGTTGCATTTGATTGCCCATCGACGCTAACTTTCTTGCGAGTAGATCGAAGAGAAGTTGGTGCGTGAGTGGCCCTGGACGTCCTTGAACGAGTGGACCATATATTTGCCACTTGTAGCGAGCTATGACACACTAGTTCATCGAACGGCCCGTATTCGAAATTGATAACTCGTATCTAGTAAAAGCGCATATGTACCGTCTTTCGACTTCTCTCAATATAGAGAGCTCTCTGTACTGCTTGAATGTAGAATGTATTATCGATACTTAGTGCTTGTACCATTTTTCAGGCTTGGGTTCCCACCTTTCGTCCTCGAAGTACCTCTATATCGCTATACCAATAAATACCCTTGCCTCTGCACAAAATACATCGTGGAAGATAGTTGATGGAAATCTCATCGGAAACTTGAAATACGTGACGAAAAGCCAATTTTCTTTGAAGCTTCTATATGCATTCGTAATAGCCGGTGTACACGCCGTTTGGGGATTTCTCCAGACCTTGCATCCTGTAGGATGAAAATAAAAGTGGTCAAAATGGTGTTGTACATTAACCTTTCTCTTGTACTTTGGATGCATCGCTATTGGTGTAATTAGGCGTTTTATTGTATAACCCGTTTCCGCGTGCTACTTTCTCACCCTTTTTTCATATTGTTTTTTCCTAGTTATCCTGTATTTATTTTTTCCTTCACCCGTAATCCCGCCACAAACTAAAGCTGAGTATACCTTCATACCCAATACTGTTCTGTTATATGCGCACACCAGTCTCTACGCGACAGAAAAGATGCTCAGCTCATTCCACTACTTTGGAAGTCTTCCGTCAGAGCTTCAAGCACATATTTGGAAACTGTCAGTTCGCCCTATGAAACCGGGCGTACAAGTCTTCAGCCTGAGCAAGAGTAGCATTCCAGATCTCTCGAACAGGGGTGGCACTGCGGTAGCTTCTCCGGCTACTCCCTCTTATCTCTCTCAGCACCTAAGTGGGCCTTTGGCCCGACTTCCAACTGTCCTCGAAGCCTGGGGGACATCACAGCCTCATGGACCCAAAACAATCCGTCCACGTATCTTTTCGACTCTGGCCTCTGGAGCGCGTGTCTACATTCGCGTAAAATCATAAGGGATAATCTTCATGAGGCCCAATTCTTAGTTGTTCGGACGAGGGCGAGTCATGGTGATCTGGGTGATACCAGGTTGGATACATCAGGAGACTATGCCTCACGGCACCGCAGTATTGTCGTTTCTCCGAGAGAAGATCTTTTCATACTCCAGCTCGACAATCCCGACGCGTTTGTCTGGTATTTAAGTAATCCTACAACCCCCCGTGAGACGCCTGCAGGCTCACCCCAATTGCGGAATGTAGGATGGCAATACAACCCCACATGGGCCTCAAGCGTGCGCGAATCGGCCTGGGTTGAAAGTCTTACCTTTTTGTGCTGTTATATCGTATACGGTGCAAAGCTTGGGGGCCTTGAAACCCTTTGGCTCATCAACTATCGCATCAAGCGAAAGTACTGGGTCCCGTCGGAAGAGGAACTGAACGAGCCGGAACCCCGGATCTTTGAGAGTGACGAGTTCCGCTTTATAGAGGTACCAGTCAGTGACGATGGTTGCTGGGACGAGGTTGTGAATGACTGTGATCCCCACACGCTGGCGGACTTTATTGAATTTGTGGAACTGCTTCAGCAGCTGATAAATTATACTCTCAGGTCCATCCATACCCAGGTAGGAAAGCAAGAAATAAGCATCAAGATCTTGGCTTGCGAACCTCATCAAGACATCAGAAGAAATGAAAAATAAAGTTTAGTATAGATTGAGATACGCATCTACAATGAGAGTACATAAGACATATGCAAGCTATGGATTCGAGGTCCAGGTTCAGATTCAGGTTGATGGATAGAAGTATATTTGGTATTAAAGAAGTCCTCGGTCTCAGTTATGTCTCTTAGGTCAATCGAAAGATTGATACTTGAACCTTCATAGATTATATGTTACGTCGAACATACTTATCGAGTAACTAACTCTTGCGCAAATTCGTGGGCCTTAGTCAAGACTAGGAGATCGGATGTACGCTCCGATGAAGCATGTGGTGAAGCTCGTGCTCAGCTAATGCCAACGCACGAATTTACAAAACAAAAGTTACTGCTGTTAGATAGCAAGCGTGTTTCTTCCTTGAAAATAACAGTTTACTCACACACGAACTCTATCATACGCGGCGCGAGTAAAAGACAGTAAATTATCAAACACAAACTATGTTTTGATTTACAGCATGAAAATATCAATAAAAAGTGACTAGCTGAATGAACTGACTATTGATGCAGACCACGCCGCATTTATTCTGTGTCGGGCTGGCATCTGAGTGGCAAGGGGTAATGCAAGCGGCACAATAGGGCACTGTTTCACAAAACTGACCTCCATATGACCACTGCCGTGGTACTGATTGATTCACGGACGGCAAAGGGATAGCCTGAGAGGCTATGTGTTTCTTTGAGTCGCAGACTCACCTTCTCTGATCGTTTTGTATCGAAAGGCGACGAAAAAGAGGTAGAAGTTTTCATAGCTCGCTGCGTTAGTGAAACGATCATGGATGTCGACGGAAACATTAAGTAGAATGATGAGCCAGAGTCCTGTAAGCAAGCTCAAATACGAAGTTTGGCAGGACAGCTACAAGAATTGGGCTATTGCTACCCAAATGCACTGCTACTCACATAAGAGTGTAGAGAAAAGCATCCAGGACATTTAAAACCTCAACCCACCGTGATATACATAGGCCACGCGCATCAGGATCAACTTGTTGTGTGTATATGCTGACGATATTCTAGATGCTGATACCGAGATCTGGCCTGACGATCGAGGGATATGATTGTTCTCGATCTGCCCCAAAAGCTTGATTGACGTGAATTATTTCGTTTTTGTAGATGGACTCCAGTTGATTCTACAGACTGATCATTATATTATAGCGACTGTGGTTGAAGGGTGTGCCTATTCCGTATATTCCAGTACGTGAGCCAGCCAGAGTTGGTGAGAACGGATCCCGTAGAGACGTACTACCTCCTTGCAGAGAGTCGGGAGATCGGTATAAGTATACGATGGAAAGGTTGTACGTTAAGGAGAAAGGATATTCTTCTTTGTTCAAGGTCATCAGCTAAGAACCTTGGACCTGTATGTGAATGTAACTAACACTAGAAATTGGTCAACCTTGCGACCAAGTGCGTTAAGGATTGGCAAAGGAAGCAGAATCTTATGTCACGATGGCTTTCTTTTCTTGTAGTGAAATAGTGTCTATTTGGCGACTCTTGGGAGCCTCCTTTGCACGATTAGGGTGAGCTTTTCTCCCGCGAAAGACTCTGTTACTTGACTGGCAAGATTCCGGATGATTTTATTTGGTAAACTTGTCATCTCTAGGTGCCAGACTCACAACATATAACCGGCATTCTAGGCGCTTAACCACTACGCCAAAGGCCAACGAGCGAGGAAGGCCAGGGATCGGAATCAATCATGCTTCAGCCCAACCCTGCCGATCCTTCTCAGTCCAATGTATCCCGCAAGTGCACAAATAAGCATCAAGGAGAACAGAGCCCAGAAACTCGCATGGTAGCCGGCTAGGATAGCATCTGGAGAGTTCGGGTTCACGTCCCGTTTTCTGACCAATGTTGAAACGACCTGTATGATGGCCAAACCCATGGCGTTGCCGAACTGCGCAGATGTGTTAAAGACGGCACCTGCAACTGCTTGTTTGTCTTCGGGGAACACTTGAGTAACTATTACAAGTCCAACAGTGTATAGGACATCGATGGAAAACGGTAGAAGGATCTGTGCGAAGAATGCACAGGTCCAATACGACCACGTAGGCTGAATCAAGGCCATCAAGAGTGGTGAGCCTGATGAGATGAGGGAGGTGACTGCGACAAGCAAGACAGCGGGTATTCGGTCCACGGCAAGACCAGTCGCCAGATTCAGAGCAAGCCCGACGACAGTGCTCGGAAGAATGCGAATGGCGGCTTGTACGGCCGAGAGATGCTGGATGTCTTGAAAACTGATAAGAATAGTCAGTAAGAGTTTAAGATGAGTTACCAGTAATATTCATTTCCGCTTACAAGAGACTGGTAAGGAGATCTATAGAATTCAACACTGCGAACGACAGAGCGGTCGTGATGCAGACAGTAGTGAAAGCGGAATTTGCCCGGAAGTCGTTGGGAATCAGGGCTGGTCTGTCCCTTCTGGCTTGAAAATGCATCCAGCCAATGAAGAGAGGCGCGAGAATAAAGCTAATAGGCAGGAGTATGATGCTACCTGTTTCCTTGACACGGCGTATATCTGTACTGATGATTCTTTATTTCGTTGGTATGGTCAGCGAGTTTCTGAATATGATTCCAAGAGTAGTATTGACTCACGCCAGAAAATAGCAGATTGAAGCCATGAAGGCAGACGCAAGTAGTGTTCCCATCTAATCGACCCTGGACCTCAAACGGTCAAGAATATCTCTGAATGAACCAAGCCGCATAGACCGCGGCAATGACCACAGACCTACGACGGACAAAAGTAGGGTGGTGCCTCCGTAGAGATACCATCCAAAACGCCAGCCGATTGTGTCGACGAGCACACCGCCTACGACGAGACCAAAAGAGAAGCCTAGAAGTTGACTCAGACCTAGGCAGGCAAACGATATATTGCGACCCCGGCCACGTGACTGGGTCTGACTGACAAGAGCGACAGAACTGGCCAAGTGCATCGCTATGGCGACACCCTGTAGTGCCCTCAATATAACCAACTCCGTGCCATTCTTGACGAAACCGCAGGAGAGCATAAAAACTCCGTTGCATATACAACCTGCCACGTTCACCAGTCGTGCTCCCAGAACGTCAGCAACCGCACCTGCAAGTAGTAACGTGGAAGCGGTGGCCAGCCCTTGAACTGAAGACGGCCAGAAGGCAAGCGACGGAGCTAGGGTTAGATCTACAGTCAGCCGCGGGAGAGCAATGACTACAAGACCACTCGTCGCGCTTATGGTAAAATTAACACCACAAAGCTGGAATACTGCCAGTATTCTTTGTAGACGTGATAATGACGGAATAGGAGCCGTAGTTGGATGCTCTAAGGAGTCATCATCCACTGCAGTCAGATGAATCTCGCTCTGGCTTTTGGGTGGCGGTTGTCGCGTTGGTTGCGGAGCTGGCCGAGAGGGAGGGGAATGCGTGGCGCCCGTCGTCTCATACATGATGTTGGAAGTCCGTTGTATAGATGAACAGTGTCACGTAATGTAATGGCAAGTTCAAGTTTTCTGGAGCTGCAGTCACATTGTTTTGCTTTTGCTGCTGATTATATCACATGGCCCCCTTACTGATGACTCTACAGAGTTGGCCGTTTATAGACATTTTGCCTGTGTTCATTTCAGGGTCTGGAATAGTACTCCCAAAAAAGTAATCTTCAGTCTGCCTTTGGCTGTTTACGTCTGAGACGCTGAGAATTCACTGCTTGACTTCCCTACAGTACAGTAATGCACTGTATGTACTATATGCTGTATTGGCTATATGCAATATTGGCATAAAGACTTGTTCTGGATGCCCGGCATGGAGTAATAAAATATAAGACGGAATATGCTGACTTTCTTGCGGCCATAGACTGTCTTTTTTTATGGCAGTAAGCCGATGATACCTGCCACTAGGAGGTGGGACAAACCATAACAGTGTCAACATAGGCGAGATGCACTGAATGATCCGTGCTTAGAAACAGTTCGTAGAAAGCTAGGGTGGCCTCTGATGTCGGCCATCACTGTATCAGTGCTCAATACTGTACATACAGAGATTCTGTTGAAGACTGTATGAAGTATGCAGCGGAACGGGGTATTACTGTAGTGTAAAGATGTATGCCTATTTGAATTTGCGAACATACGCTGTCAAGATCCTGGAATCTTTCGGTCGAAATTCTCGTCAGGCAAAATTGATCAGAGAACAGCTGGAAAGCCAAAAAGGTCTACCTTCTAATTCGAGATGATCAGTCAAACCTTTATCGTGTATTGCGACTGAGGAAGTTCTAGACAAGTCATTGGGAGACTTGGACCAATTTGTGGAGCTTTGTATGATGGAAAGGGGGATGGGAGAAGATGAATGAGAGGCATAAGTCTTGATTGCCCGGATCAGTAGAGTACCAAACAGAGATAAGGGTGGTGTGATGGCCCTTGCTTCTCCCTGGGGACCAGGCTATAAGAAGGTGGCACCACTCCCAAAACGTTAGGGAATTTCATCATTCCCTTGCCATCTGTTTTTTTTTTTCGACCGCGCTAGATAGTATTGTAGACCTTTGCCTCTATGTACGCAAGCGCCTTCAAGAACTCTCACAATCCACGTCGCTCATCTTCTCTGCTCTTAACGTCATCGCGTTTAGGTTCAGGTATCGCACTACGTTTATGTCGTATGAAGCCAGCAGCCCTTCTCATACCTACATCAACAACCGTCTAGCACTGCCTTTAGATCGATGGCTATCATCGAGGGGGTCCCAGAACTTTCACTGAGCATTGTCACTGAGGGTAAGGAGGCTGATGAGTACGATTTTAGCCACAAAGACGAGCAAGTGCAACATAAAGTTCCTACCGTACACCGCTTCATCGAAGTGCAAAGCGGAAGCAAATACTCCATCTCATACAGGATCTCTCCAAAATTTCCATTTAAGAACAGAACTGATATAGTGATAATCCATATCTATGTTGATGGAGCTCAATTCGACTAGAGGTCTATTCATAAGTCGGATTTGGGCGGTAGTAGGTATTGCGGCCAAGTCCCATCTCAAGATAGCAAGAGACGAGGGGAGGTTGAGGCTTTTGTTTTCTCTCCTGTGCAGCCCAGTAAGTACTGTCCTTACCAAGCTGAGCCATCGACAATTCACTCATATTTTGTAGTCGAAGATGCCAGCCGCCAGACTGTGGATGAAGATATGGGGCGTGTTAAGCGCATGGGGTCAGTTCAGATTATTGTAGACACCTATAAAGTCGAACTGATCAAAGACCCAAAACGGAGTCATCTTTCTCCTTCAAGCTCCCCATATATCGCACAGGAGGCGCTAAGCAAAAGCTCTCGGGGTGTAACACATACTACACTGTAAGGCTTCCCTTGCCCACTCCGATGCAAAGCTTACATGATACAGATACAAGACCTCCCGGTCCGTAAGACTTACAAACAAGCATAAGGTTGCTGTCTTCAGATTCCAATACGTTTCTCGTGGTATGTTAACCAAATCTCTTACTTGGAGAGACTGGCTAACCTTATCCTACAGATTCAATTATGCGCCGATCCATGAAGCTGAACAGTCAGGCATTAGACAGGATCACCTCCCAGCCGTACAAAGTCACAACAAGGCTCGACGGGAAAACAGAGATTGATCTCACCGACCTGAAGTGATTGACTTCTGGTATATCAAAGATTAGCTACGTGGTCGGTTTACGGGTAGCCGCCTCTGAAACTTTCTGAGAAACAGAATAAACCATAGTTTTATGCCAAAAGCGAAGAAGAAAACAATTTTCCTTGAGTACAATAGACTTCACTAAGCGCAACATATCCGACCTCCTTTGTACTCTTCGGCTAGGGCCGTCGTACGGGGCTGCACGGCTATGAAACGGCGACTCTTACAGTTATCATACGACTGTTTGAGATGAAACTACACGTACAATATGGGAAAACAGTAAAGGTTATGATGTGAAGTGGGGATGGATATGCACCTCCTGTATTCAACATGATGCCTATTATGATTAAGCGAACCTCTATTTAAGTATAGCTATAAATAAAAGTGAGAAAAGTAAAAAATATAAATTGTAAAATACCTTACATAGTCAATAGAGCTCAATGCTGTGTACCTTTTTTGAGTGATATAACGATACCAGTTAGTTAATATTGTGGCTATAGCCTTTTAATACTTGCTTGCACTTGCCTGTCTCTAGATCTCTATTATACAGTCAGCAGAGCTTGATGCTACTTGAGTTGTATGAGAACCCTATTGAGCTGATAAAGCTGCTATAACCCTTTAGCGTCTCAGTTTTTTTCAATCTTCGGCGGCAAATCACCTGGCGCGAGCTGAAGAGTACAAACGACGGTTTGCCAGGTTGGTTTGTGCGTCCTTTGCGATGACTAAAGGCGGAACAACCTCCGGTCCGTCGACCTAACTAGTTTCTGCCTCAGGCATTCACGTACTGTTAAAATATGGATCCGTAGACAGACAAAGACAGGGGGCTTTGTTTGGCTTACTTAGACCCCACTGTCATCAAGTATGCGGGCTATTACTCGACCTCTATGGTTGCCGTACGACCAGGTCAGCAGCGATCAGACCTTGACGCTGGAAGGAAGTAGCCATACTAGACATAGATGATCCGCGCTCAGAAACTTTTTGGAGAAACCCAGGGCGACCTCTGGTTTCGGCCGGGACTGGTACTGTATTAAACGTAATCAATTCCAGTCATTTACTGTATGTACACCTATTTGCTTCGCGACTAAGTGTTATTTCTAGCTGACGGGGCTAGGGTGACTAGGCTGTCATAAGTTTTCCCATATATACCATTATGGTGTGTAAATAACCATTATTGTCAGCTTCTTCGTATTTAAAAGGTCTAATGCCACTTTGTGGCAGTAAATTAGCCTATCCTTTACATCAGAGAATTATTATCACCGATAGTTCAGATATTAACTTGTTCACCATCCTTTACCAGCTATACGGTATATGTACAGTATACTATACATACAGTATAATTACAGAATTTTGCATTATTCCTTTCTCCTTTCAAGCAACTCCTAGATACAGTATTGCTCTTATACTGTACAGTTAATTGATTAGACAGGGGATGGCGTCTGTTCTATCCAGGGTTAGAAATTAGTTTAGTTTAGTATACTAATACTAAGAAAAAATTAGTATACTAAAAAAGAAATTCTTTAGTATTAATATACTAATACTAAAGTTTTTTTAGTTTAGTAAATACTAAAAAAAAAATACTAAGTAAAAATACTAAAGAAATACTTAATATAAATAAGTATTTAAATAAAAAAAAAGAAATATATATTAGTTTATAAAAAAAGATAATTTTAATAAACATAATAAAAATTTATAAAATTAAATAAAAATATATAAAAAATCTTTATTTTAAATAATAAATATATATATATATATTATAGCTTTAACCTAGTAATAACTAATAAATAGGACCCGGGTATTCTAATAAGCTATAAAAGTATTAATAATAAAGTCTCTAGCTAGACTGAAGTCTTAATAAACTTAATTAATAAGATTACCTTTAGGCTATAGCATCTTAAGCAACTCTAATTATAATAAATACATTACTTAACTAGCTAAAAAGCTTTAAAAAGCCTAACTGATAGGGTCTATAACTCCCCTATAACTTTAACCCTTCCTAATCTATCTATTCTTAAAGATACTTATTTTAATAATTATAAAACTGTTAAGAAACCAACTAAGCCTCTATTAGATGCAGGTTCTCTACCCTACTTACATAAGATCAGTAACGCTAACCTTAATTGTAGTTAAGATATTAAACTCACTTAATGCGCAACTAGTAACTATTAATTAATAATGCCTGCAGCTTATCTCTACTAGCTATTATAATAACTAACTAATTAATAGTAATAATATTACTTTCTTTTAGATTAATTTAACCTTTAAGGCTAAATTCAGGATATAAAGGGAAGCTAGGTAGGTATTAACTATTAGCTATAATTAGTAGATAGATAATTAATTACTTTAGCTAATTATCTTTAAGTGTAAGCTTTTCTATTACTTAACTAGAAGCTTTTATTATATAAAGTAGCTTAATAAGGAGATGCAGTAGTTAAGCACTTTAAGTATAGAGAATCTATACTTTTATAAGTTAAGGAATAAGTATAGCTTCTAGATCTAAAGTATTACTATACTTATAGGATATATCTATAATAATCTATAAATAAGCTTTTATTATAAGTAATATTTAGAGTTTATATATAATAGAATTACCTAGAAAATTCTATAAAGTTAATTATATAGGATAAAAAAAATTCTATGTGTAAGAAAGAGTTTATGCCTAAAAGTTAAAGAGTCCTTTAGCGGGCAAAATGAAGCTGTAGTTAATTGAACAGAATTCGCCTAACTAAGCATATTCGCCCTGTGAAATGATGACTGATGCCAAGGCAATAAACAGTAGTATTAACAGTAATATATATATATATATTAAAGTAAAAATTTAAAAAATACTTCCCTTTTATTTTTAGTATTTTGGAAAACCCTGGTTCTATCAAGGCGATAGAGTAAGATTTAGGCCGCTCTCCAAACAATAATATAACGCCCATTTCTGGATGATGTGGGAAATGGTAAGCATATGGAGGTACAGTGAAGGATGGGATTGATTATCTGCCGTGGAGTAATTGCGTTTGGCTTTTGATCATGCATGTAAGCTGTCAGCAGGTACATTCGTACTGTATGAACAAGCCAATTGACTGTGTAATCAACACGCCCCAGCCCAAAATGTCCATGCGGTATAAATCAAAGAGAGTCAAAAATGGACAATCGATTTCGAACTTTACTGTATCAATTGCCTTATCTACTACTTACGTCCGATTTGTCCAGTAGGAAGGGTTTCGCCGAACGTGAAATCTCTGTCCATCTTGCTCCCCGTCCTGAACACTCTCCCGAAAGCCATGGCCGATATGCAGTGCATCCCGCAGAAGATGCGTGCCCTTCAGTAAGCTTGAAATACCTGAACGACGAACCCCCTTCTCTCTATTGACCCTATCAGGTACGACCCTTCCGATCAGGAAGCTCACATCATTGAGGTCGATGTCCCGAGGCCGAGAGACACGGAGCTTTTGGTAAAGGTCAGATGTGCATCGCTAAGTCACTCGGATTGCCTTATATTCAGTCCCGATTCTGCTGCGGGCAAAGACGTTAAGTGCCCCATGACAATGGGACACGAAGCCACCGGTGTCGTGTGGAAAATAGGTAATCAAGTGCTGAACTTTGAAAAAGGAGACCCAGTCGGTTTCCTTGGTTTTAGTGGCTGTTTCGACTGTAAAGCCTGCCGAACATGGTAGGTGGCCGACTGGCTCCCTGGCTTGACCTTTTCCCGGCCAAGCTTATTTTCCTTCTTAAGTGATATCTTTTCCTAAAGAGGAAGATAGGTCTAGCAGCGCGTGCCTCGATGGTGCCAAACTTCGAGGTCTAACCGACGATGGTTACCTTCAATAGTACGTTATTGTCGACGCTCGGAGTGTCGCCAAGCTCCCTCCGGATATTGATGTCCCTTCGTCTGGGCCGTTATGCTGTGCGGGGCTTACTGCCTATAACGCAATCAAGCAATGTAACCTGACTCTTGGAGACACAGTTGCTATCATCGGCGTGGGCGGCGTCGGCCAGATGGCTGTGCAGTACGCGAAAGCAATGCGACTCAAGGTCATTGCTGTAGACACAAATGGTCATCAGCTTGACACTGCCAAGATCCTGAAGGCGGATTACACTATCAACCCAGAGACCTGCCCAAAATATGCGAATGATATCAGAAAGCTAACTTATGGAGGCGTCAATGCCGCAATCAATTTCACTACTTCCAAGAAAGTCTATGACGACATGCCTTCTATGATAAAGTGGGGGGGCATCTTCATGGCCGTGGGGGCTGCTGAGGAGCCTTTGAATGTCGACTGCAAAAGCTTGATCTCCCGACAACATGTCATCAAGGCAGCATGCAATGGAACTGCAAAAGACCTTGATGAGTGTCTTCACTTTAGTGCTAAACATAAGATTAAGCCTGTAGTGGAGTTCAGGGCACTGGAGGAGATTCCTGCCGCAATCGAGATGATGAGAACGGGAAAGCTCTGGAATCGTGTGTGCGTTCAGTTCTAGACACGAGTGCTTGTGTTGATATCAATATTCCGTTGCGTTTCAGATACGAACTTGCTGTAGATGTGTCTCTAATTCATAATTGCGAATGAATGCTGCTTATGAGCATGTAAGCCAGGGATATCATCATATGTGCTAAAGTCAAACCAATGGACGTTCCTAAGGAGAAAGAGTAAATTGAATACTATAGCTACGATCGTCAAAGCGTGTTTGAACTATTCCTACTCGTTCTTTTTCGCAGCTGAGCGGACCAGCGCTCCGTGTTTCATAATCAAAAAAGACGCATGTGCGCTCTCAGAGAACAATATTCATTCCGGCGGTATACTGACAGTGGAGTCAGAGAATCTTTCATGGACACACATGATACTTCAGCTTAGCGCATAGCCCAGTCATGTTTTGCTAGGAAACTTCTGTCATAGGCCTTCTTTTCTTCTTTCTCTCTTTATTGTTACTACCGTATGATTTGACGCCTTGCCTCCGACACGTCCGCATAGCAAGTCTCCAGCGTGATCCTGCCCTATTAGTGCCGTTGCTAACGTCAAGGCCCGCGGTAGATGCGATGAAAGTCTTGTCACCCATTCCTACATGTTATAAACTTGAATATCCCACTCTAGACATGACGGCGTTGGTTAGGAGCCAGTGAGCATACCACATCCTCACCCAAGTCCTGCTTTGATTTAGTCGTCTTGCACAAAGTACCGTGCTCCTTGTACTCACCTCTAAATCATCCATCATATATGGAAGAAGAGTATCCCGATGCTTCCATGGATCTTGATTTGGCTTCCCCTCCTGAATATCCTAATCAGATATTTCCCCCAACGAATATGTGCTGTCGGAGTATATTAAATGTTCTCGTCACCACGTCTCAGGATAGGGTAAGCCGCCTGAGCAAGATTGTATGGCGCTGTAAGGTGGACCCCTTTAGCAACAGGTTTGTTGGCTATTGTTTGCTAGCGCTGATGTTAGCATTGTGTATTATCTCTACGACGTAAGCAAAATCAAGAGCCATACCATATAGCAAATTTGGAAATCTGTCTCTTTCACCGGGATCGTCGAAAGACAATGCTCGAATCTTCAGATCATCTCCACTCCAAGTACCTCTGTAGAAGCGATTCTGGTCCAAGATGCAGAGCTCATCGACATGGGGAGCCTCAGCGAGAATGTTGCGAAGTAGATTAACATACCACGTATCGAGGGCTGCACAAAGCTTTGATTCTGGTTGCCACTTTCCATATATGCCAAATTCTGGGACCCGACTGCTCCATAGTCCAAATGCAAAGCGGCGTAGACGCTCTGTCGATTTTGGCGCTTCAGTGAGTACTTCTACTTTTTTATTCTGTTGTGCAATGTTACTAGTGAATAACACTGAGGGATATCAAGGGTTATACCAAGCTGTTCAAATCAAATTTAAAACATGTGCCCGGTTTACATGGTTCCTCAGCTAAGACAAGTGACTCAAGCTGTGGAAAAGCTTTCCAGATAGGACTCCAATGCTCTGGATCCATACATCTAAGCAGCGACTGCAAGTATCTGCTGCGTTGCAATGGTATAAAGGTATGAAGCGCCTTGAGAGGATGATGGCAAGTCTTCAAAGGATCGTAATATGTCCTCGAAATCTTCATAGGCAGCTGGACAGTTTCCAGAGTTCCAGGCTCGAACTTGCGGATGATAGTCTCAAAAGTCAGCCTATTGGCCCTGTGAAAAATCAAATTGCAAGGTTTCTTCCATTTGTGTTCCGATCGGAAATGCTTCTTGAAAGTCGAAGATTTGCCTTTGAGATCAAAATCGAAAGTGATGTCGTGGAGGCCTGCCATTCTTTCTATGCAACTTCCAATAAGATCGCTCGTGAGCGAAGCATCGTAGGAACGCCTAGGGCACTTAGACTCATAGATGTCCGTGATCTGAAAGGTAGCATGCCTGTCAGGTTAGCATGACCTCTAATTTGCACACCAAAGCCGCCAACTGTTACCTTGTTTGGTTAAATACATTTTCCTTGTGTTCAAGTAACTTCTGGAAAAATCTCAGCTGTTTAGCTAGTTCTTCTAAAGTGCCTACAAATCTGATTGCTGTGAAGTGCTTCGCGCCTAGTAGGCCTCAAAATCGCTTCGATACAGTAGAGTAAACACTGAACTGTCGGTATGTGAGGTACGATCTAATCATAAAAAGGACCTCACTTGGCATCTTGTCTAGTCTAGAGGCTCGTGCTACGCTCTCTTTGGCCTGCGTTGAGCGGCATCCTGGCACCGAAGTATCTCCGCCATTAGCATAGAGGCAACTAGAGAATAGTGGTTAGCAAACCTCTGGCATGACGGTCTTACCAACCGCGGATCCATTTATCGGCGCCTGTAGCCCAGCATGTCCGTAAGATTGAAAAGGGCTTGCCTGTTCTGGCCCATCAAAGTAAGCCTTTTTCATCTCTGTGTCTCGACGGACTGCCTTCACTTCCCCAGTCCCCCTTCCTCTCTGGATCTTGCGAGGCCGGCGGCAGTCACTTGCAACTCTTCTGTAACGAGATCTGACTATGTTCGAATCCCATGTGCATGATGGGAACTTTTCTTTCGGGCGATCGCAGAGTGAATCAGAAAGACCTCTTAGTTCACGATCTTCCCCGAACGTGAGTTCCCTAGACCTGTGCGCTTCCCAGAGTGGTTGCATAGAGAAAGACTTCTGTGCTGGTGCCCATATGTTGCTCGAGACGGTTGATGACATGATAGAAGCGTTCTTGGAGTGAGCAATTCTATTTGCTAGTGGCAAGAGGCTAATAAGTGGAAAATGGTTAACTGAAAACACAAAGTCCTACCGGTAAAATAGAAGAGAAGAAGTAAAGACGTATAAAAAGAAAAGAGGGGACGGTCACTCATTTATAGATATGCTTTTTCACCGCTTACGGGAATCCGCAGTATCGACTTTCTTTTGCATGGCTCAACGGGGCTTTGCAATTCGCTGCGACATCCAATTGGAGCGGATCTGGTAATTAAAGGTAGCTCTCCCCTTTATCGTAAGATTGGTTTGGCACAACAACTGACTGTGACACCGTCGTGGGAATTACGGAAGCGGCGGTGTACGAAATAGTTGTCGCATCTTCTCCGCTCAGCCTTCATAAAGACAGAAGAATTGAGTTGAGCTCATACTCAAAGAATTTGCAGCCAACCGGAACCGCTCGACTGGGTGGATCGACAGTCGTTGACATCGGCGATTACTGAAAAGGTTGCGTGAAAAATGGTGTCTGTAAGGGAAAGTGATGTATCTCCTGCCAATGGGCAATTGTCGGGCCACATGAAAGGAGTTTGTCGACGCATCAAAATGTCCAGGGGCGATTTGTGATTGGTCAACTCACCATTCTTTCCCACTCAAATGGTTGGGTCTAGTATTACAATCTTTGCTTCTTGACATGAATCTTCCCGCATCTTTCCTATAGTCCTCAATTAACCCTAACCCTAAGAAGCGATTTCCCACCGATTAAAAAAGTAGAACTGCCGCGATGTTTTCGATAGTCCTGAGAACGAGATCAGGTTAGCCAGCTCAGGATAGCGACAGGAACAAATTATCTTGCCAAGATATAGGCCTTAATCGGGATGTGTGGCTGACTACCAGGAATATGGACCATAACTAACAGTTTGCTACATTTTACCTTGCTCCTGACCCGCTGCTTCCCGACAAATCACTCAAGATCGGGCCGGCATAATATTGTTTGGGCTATAGGGTAGGATACCAATAGACGGGCACAGTTAGGTTGTACGCTTCCCAACATCAGACGAAGACAGCGCGATGAAATTAGAAAGCCCTTACAATGATTTCCTGCCGCTTTATCAAAGGTGAGGATCAAATGGCGCCTGCGGTGGTCTTCTTTACTGGCTTCATCACCCCAGATGGTACCACGACACTTCCGGACGTCTTGACGCGCCATTGGACACGGCAGTCTATGTTAAAGGTGTGTCTTTCATTATCCTTTACGCTTACTAGTTAGTGGCATTCTCATGTCAGAAACTCTAACTGTCTATCATCATGAGTCACTCAACTGGCGTATTTTGCACTTATCTTGCCCTGACCTTAGCGGTTAATAATTTAGTGACACCAAACATCATCGATGTGTCTTGTCCGATTGTATTGCGTAACACGTAAAGGATATAACCTTATAATGGATCAAGTTTAAAAGTAGTCTATAGTAAATGCTCCTGTATCGTGGGTTCAAGGCCGCTTTAATCTAATCGCATGGGGCTGCTACGAAGAACTAAGGTAAGTTAAACTACAGTTAACTAAATCCCTTCTTCCTCATATCAGGCTCATCTTTAACAAAATTGAAACTTTTCAGCCTCTTACTATCACTTACTTCTAGCTTTAATCCTTCCGCATTTCTTGAGTGCTGTCTCGCTGTTGACTGTGGACATATTCAAAGTTATCATACTCCTGTAGTCATAAAAACTCTAATCAAACAACTTCTCAGTAACCCACTAAATGCAGGTGTTAAGAACGCGGTTTCAACTGAAGAGACAGAGATTTAGAGCTCTTAAGCTCTAATCTCTCACCTAGCTAACCTTAAACTATAAACTTTTCTAACCCTTTCTAAATATATACTAGTAAGTAATATTATTTCTCTACAGATATAACTATTAGCCTAGTCTACTTAAATCTACTAAATTATTTTCCTCTAGAATATTACTATAATCTTTCTAGTAGTATTCTTATATCTAGTAAAGATTCTACCTAATATATAAATAGGAATTATAGTTAAGCCTATTATATAGTAGTAGTTTAAGATATAGTATAGGCTTTATACTTAGTAATAGAAATTTCTAGTTTTATAAATTACTTATATCTTTAATAATATTTACTATCTCTAGAATCTAGTTATTAATATTTTAATACTCTTTTAATATAAAGTATTAATAGTATAAGGGATTAATAAGATGTAATTTTACTTATCTAGCTAGGATAGCTATCTTATAATTAAGGTATATAATTAGGTTTAACTCTATAAGGTAGATAAATAGCCTGATTTTATGTAATAGATTGTCATGCATAGGCTCAACTTGCTTATTTTATCCTTCAGGTAATAGGCTAGATATAGAGTTACAACTAAATAAGTTAACCTTTTCCTTAACTCTAAGAGCCAGTAGTTCCTTACTATTAGGATAAACTCTTACTTTATCTACCATTATACTTCTAGAAAACAGCAAACTATATCCTAATTACTATCTCTTACTATTTAAGGGGGTTTTCTTTAAATCTAATATAAAAGCATATATATAATATATTATAAGATTAGTACAGGTACTCTTATAGTTCAGCTCAGCATGCTTAGCCTTAGTAAAAATAGAATTAAGTTTAGCACTTTTATTATATCTCTATAAAAAAGCATACTAGCTTATAAATACTTAATTATAAGCTTAAAGTAGTATAAGTTAAAGATAATCTAGATATATACTATTAAGGCTATAGGTTATATACTACTGTAAGGCCTATACCTGCTCTACTAAGTAAAAGCTACTTTAAGCCTAGCTATTCTAGTAATATTATTAAATTAATTAAAATGTATAGTAATATTATAAATATAACATTTTATAATAGCAATTAAAATTTAGCAGTATATCTAGACCCTTATATTAAGTAAAGTACTTATAGTAGTACTATAATACTATTAAAGCTCCTTAGTAAATATTAAAACAGTCTAGGGTATTAATTTTAAGCCTATTAAAGAGAGTAGTAAGAAGAGAAGCGCGTTAGTATGCTTAATATAAAAGCATTTACGCAAGATTAATATTACAACTGGCCTTATTATAGAAAATATAGGGCAAAGGTGCCATATAGTAATGTAGTCAACAACAGGAAACTCAATGCGTTTCTAATGATAATGCTTGAGTAGGCCAAGTTTAGCTAGCCCGACCGCTTTGGCAAGCGCCCCCAACAAAGCGTATAGAATGACAACAACTTCCGAGACTGTAAGGAGCCAAACCTTTCCAATATCCAGATGACCTTGTCACATTAGAGAAGCTTCAGTAACCAGTACGATTTCCTACATATCGTCCTGAGAAGCTTCCTCGCGCCTCTCTACCCTGAGAGCATTCTTTTTGAACCAAGGCCAATACACAGTCTCTGCCCAATTCGCCAGGTACTGCAGTACACTAACAATCTTGTATATCCCAATAACATCACTTGTCGCTCCAAACCCCTTCATCGTCCAAAGAACCTGAATCTGTTAGCTGCATCCATGTTCTACGTAGTGTGTTAAACATACCGCCTTTGTTCCCTCGCGCCCCGAAGCGACAAAATACCATTCATGCCCTTGCACGATAATCCCGGGAAGGAAATCCAATCCCTCAAAAGAGCCATCTGCGTCAGAAACAAGTCTGGCAAGTAGCGTCCACTGGGCAGCAAGCCAGACTCCGACCTGTAGCCGTGCAGTATTCCACTTCTCGCCGGGCGGTTTTATCTCGATGGCAAGGCAGAGTGGTTTCTTAAGAAGTGGGTTATGTGATGTATGGTTGGTGCTGGTCATAGGAAGAACCTTGCGTAACCGATCGATCCCGGCTAGCGATTCAGCCTCGGGCTCAATGACAGCGCAGAAGTCTATCATCTTGGACTCAGGCACCGTGCCTGGTTGGTACTCTATCATAATGCGGGCCGAAGGACTAAGCATGTTAGCGATTGTAGCTTGTAGCCCGGCATCGATTCTTGGTATCCTACCAGAACTTAAAATTGACTCGGTCACCCTCAACATGATCTCTCAGATCTCTCAAAGCGAGGTCCAGAACAGCTTGGTGCACCTCCATGTTCCAACTATACTCTAAGTCTCCGTCTGTCGCGCTTGTACGTGCTTTCTGAAGAATCTTGGTTACAGCTCGGGCAGATGGAGTCTCACCCCACTGAAGTCGTTGGTCGTTGTCATCGCAATAACATAACTCATCAACAAACCGAAACCATTCGCCCTCTTTTTTTTCAACTGCGCGCTCGATGTCTGCTCGCATCTCAGGTGAAATAACTCTATTCCCCCTTGCGAGCTGACTGATACTCCATAACGCAGTGAAAACCTGACTGGGGTAGTCTACAGTCGTGAATTCACGAAAATCGACACCTTTCGGATCCAGTGCCAGTTCGTTCAGTCGTTTTGTAGGCGAGGATCTGCCGCTTGTTGAAACGCCGCTTGTCGAGGTTGTATCTGTCGGAGCCCGCGGTGTAGCGTCCTCGTCAACGAACGGATCTCTTACTCTCGAACCGGGCGTTTGAGGAAGCGGTGGTGGAATCTTCTGGCTCCAAATGATGTCTGAGCCAGCCTTTTTGCGTTTTTTTGCGCTGGCAGATGACATTGATGGTGATGGGGGATATTGTCGCTTTTGTAGCCTTGGTGGTGATATCTTTTGTGCTGAGGGGCTAGCCGGAATACGTTTGAGCCAGTCTGATATGCTTGAATTGTGGTTCTGCGACATTGTGGATGAATAGTCGCAGTATTGTTCATATCGTCGTTCGGTAGCCTTGTTATTGCAGAATTGCGCGTTGTTGTTATTTGACGGCGTCGCGCTAAGTGTTGATCCGACGACAGTCACATGACATGACATCATCTGTATACTGATAAGACCAGAGATTGAATTGAGGCATTGGGGTAATTTGACGATCTCTATCTAGGATGATAAAAAAATCAAGGTCGCTCTCCATATAGAGTATCAAAGAGAAATAGAAAGCTTTGGGGATATGCTATCAACAAATCCAATGCATCGTTTTACCACCTAGGAAACATCCTGTCGTAACCTAGAACCTCAAATTAGGAAAAAATAAAAGGCCTGATAGCACTTCAAATAGCTTCGCTCGGATTCATTTTTCGCAACGCTAAGATGTCACGGCAGATGCACCGTACACCTAGTCAGCTTTCTACTCAGAAGGTTAATCACTATTTTTCCAGCAATAAGATCGCAATTTGTTTCGTTTCCCATTACAATCCAATTGATCATTTGGGTTTTGCTGGCTGCTGACTTTCAATCGTCGTCAAGTGGCAATTCGCATGTGGCTGGGTCTCTGCAGTCATGCGAAATAATATGCTAATCGGCGATCCAGGCCAAATGATCTCAAAATCCATAGAGAACAGCTGGAAATCTTTTGAGTAACTACTGAGAGTGTTTCGTAGGGCGACACCGGGTGCATTTGACTGCTCTTGACAAGTCAAAGTTTGGCCTTGAAATTGGTTTGTTTACCTATTCTTGTTTTGGTTGCTGTGCCATTATCGGTAATAAAGTCAAGGTGTCAGCATACCCTAGACTTGTATCATAGAAGTGGCGGCTAATAGGCGGACGGGTACCCGTCAATCTAAAATGGGACGGGTCCCGTCCTAATTACCTTATCTGGTAGGATTTGCTCCGCTATCGGGACTACCCAATCCTGTATGTCCCTGCGCCTTGGATAGGTTTATATGGGTATATTAAATTGTTAACGTAAAGCTGACGCAGAAGCCACTATGAATGTAAATCGGGAAAATTAACGGAAACCCTCTGGTACTGGGACTATGCTGCGATGTAGCTTTCTGCACCAGGGAAGCGGTGTTTCACGCCTGGCATGAATCACATTTTATACTATTCGTCACAATACGACTTATCCTCAGAGCGTTACTTACCTGTCGTTATATTTCACAAACGGTGACACACTTTGCTTTCGATATGCGTTCATGTATGGTTGAATTGACTCGCTTAGACTAGACACAGTTGACTTACAAGCGTAGCTAAACGTAGCGCTGTGGTTCTAGATAGTCCGATGGCGGAGAACGCTTTGCCAGATATGGTAACTCAGATAGGTCCTATCTTAATTGCTATATTTAGTATAGCCCGCTCTGCTACCGGTCTCTCTCGCATTATCCTGAATAGCGCGTTTAACTGTATGCGCTGCTAATTGTATTAAGGCTATAGGCTTATAGCAACTACTTTACTATAAATGTAATCTAATCTTAAAGTCTAATATTATTTCCTAATAATTATCTCTCCCTTAAAGGCAATTATAAGTTATAAGAGGTATTACTTAAGGCAATTAATGCCTAGGTAGTAACTAAAGACTATATATTTATAACTAGAAGGTTAACTAAGAAGAAAACTAATAAGAGAATAATTATATATATATATATAATTATTATTATAACTATTTAATTATTTTAAGAGAATATTAATATAAGATAATAACTTAAATAATAAGCTATAAGTTCTTTATACTAGTAAAAGAAAATAAAGATAAATATACCTAGACTCTTTAGTACTATTTTAATAGCTAATTCTTATTATATAACTATAAACTAAGTTAAGATACTACTGCCTACTTAGTACTTTAAATAATATTTAAGAAATACTTATTTTAGCTAACTAGCCTTACTAATACTAAGATAGCTTTTAAAGAAATTAAAACATTTATATAGTAGAGTATTAATATAATAGTAATATAGCAAAATATTTATAATTATATTATAAATACTAAATAAGAAGTCTATTAAGAATAAAGTAGTATTAATATACTTACTAATTAGCTATTTAAAGAAGGATTTTAAAGTTAATTTTAAACTAGTTTAAATAGCTAAGTTAAAACTATTTTATTTATATACTTTAATTTAATAGTATATCTATAAGTATATTTAAATATCTTAATCTTAAACTATATTTATAAAACTAATAAATATAATATATTACTTTTACTTTTTTAAGTAGAAAATATAAAAAAGATTATCTTTAAGTATTAAATTAATTCTAGTTACTATATAAAAACTATAAAATTAAGTATCTCTTAGTTATCTTAACTAATTACTGCCTAGCTTATATAAATACTATTAATACTTACTTCCTATTATTAAGACTACTGCTATATCTTTAGTATACTAATAAAGCAGTTCTTTACTACTACTAGCTAAGATTTATATATTAAGCTAAAAGAAATAACCCTAGAATTAAGACTTAAAAGAAGTTTTATAGCTACTAGCATTTTATTATTAAGTTACTTAATAAATAAACTTTTTATAAATATATATTTAAGTTTTAAAAGAAATATATCTTTAATTATATTAAGAAAGTTAAATATATTAAAATAACCTAGCTTAATTAGTATAAAGAGAAGCTAGTAAAAGCATAAGTTAATTAGTATCTTTACTTTAATAATATTATTACTTTAAGGGTTAAAGGTATATATTAACTACTTAAAAGCTACTTTAAAGTATTTATATTAAACTTATTTAAAGCTTAGCAATTAATTAAATATATACTATTTAATTAATTAGTAAAATTAAAGTTAAACTAAGTAAATTAGAAAATTAAAATACTTATTAAGCTTTTTAGTACTCTTTATAGTGCAGTATATAGTTAAGTATCTTATAAAGCTTTATAAAAGGTTAAGTAGCAATAAAAGCTTTTATTATATAAGGGATTAGCTTTTTTATTACCTTATACTAGTTTTTTCTTAAGATTATAAAGGCTACCCTGCGCTTATAAGCTAGAAGCTTTATTAGTTTAAGATTAAGCTTTATAACTTAAAGATTTTTATTTATATTAGCACTTAACTTAAAAAGATAATTAGTAGCCTCTCTTAAAACCTTATTAATAAGTTAATTTAGTATTTATAAACTTATCTTTACTATTATTTAATATAAAAAGAGAACTTAGCAGCTTTAAAGTTATTAAAAGTATAAAGCTAATATAAAACCCTTCTTTATATAGTAAGTATTATATATTAAGTTATATAAAAAACTTAAAAAAGTATTTACTATAATACTTAAAACTAAAAGTATTATTAGTTTTATTTTTAAATTAGCTATAAGTATACTTAAAAAACTTTAAGTAAATACTTTTTATAACTCTTAATAAATTAAAGCTACTAGTAATAAGAATAATTAGTAAAATATAATAATAGCTAATTATAACTTTAAAAAACTTTAAATTTAATAATAAATTAACTTATTAAAATTTACCTTTTTAATTAATTATTAAAATAAAATAAGTAAATTAATATATAATAACTTTAAAACCTTAATATTTATTACTTATATTATTAATATATAAATTACTAGTACTACTATAACTAAGTTTAAGAGATTTACCTTTAAATTTAATTATATATATAACAGTTAAGGTTTTAAACAGGAAAACTAATTTATACTAAGTTTATATTTATAAAATATATAAAGCATTATACTAAGCATATTATAAAGTATTATATCTCTTAATAATTAATAGTATAAATAAAGCTTATTAAAGTAAAGAAGTATTAAGTTAATAGCTAATTAGTTAAGTTCTATTTAATATTAAATAAATATATATATATTTAAAAGAGTTATAGTTAAAATAGATAGCTTAAAGGTAATTTCTAAAAATTATTAGTAGTTATCTAGAATTACTAGTAGTTATCTAGAATTACTAGTAGTTATTTAGAATTACTAGTAGTTATTTAGAATTATTAGTATTTCTATTTAGTTATTAGTAATTAGAGCTTAATAGTTACTTATAAAATCCCTTAATATATAGTAATTATAAGTAATTAAAAGAAAAATATAAAATATATATAATATAAATACTTTTTTTATTTAAGTTATAATATAATTTCTTTTTTTTTATTAATTTTATTCTTAAGATTTATATATTTATTTTTCTTTTTATATTATCTTTAATAAGTTTAACTTAAATTTATATTTTTTTATTAATTACTAATATAATGTTTTTTATAGAAACTTAATATTATCTTATTTATATAAAACTTATTATTTTTACTAAATATAAGATTATATCTTATTCTTTATATATTAAAGATTATACTAAATGTATAATAAAGAATAAATAAAAGAATTATTTTAAGTATACTTATTATAACTATTCTTATAATAGTAAGGGTATAATATTATTAAAAGGTTTATTTTTTATTTTTTATTTATAAGATATTTATATTAATTTTATAATAAACTATTTAATTTAAAAAAAGAGTTATATTAAGGCTAATAAGAAGACTACTAAAGAGAAGCTTATTTAGTTATAGTATTAATTAAATAAGTATCTTTTAAAGTTAATATGCTTTTATTATTAAAAGCGTTTAATTTAATTTAAAGGGTTAAAAGCTCTTAAGTATAATTTTAAGATAATAAATAATAGTAAAAAGGTAGAAAATTTAATTATACCTTTTAATTCTGCTGCTATAGTAGAATTAATTAAGGCTAGTGTAGTGTTAAGGCTTGAATAAAATAGCCTATAAATTCGATATAGGTCGAAGGATAGATAACTGTAATAGGTACAGAAGAGGCTGTAGAAATAGGAAGGAAAAAGGTTGTAACTGTGTTGTAGATAGGCATAAGGTAGGATTTATAAGATAAAAGTAGATTTGTTGAGAAGAGCGATTTTTTCCAAATTTAATGATATATATTATGTAATAGAAAAATTGATAAGTCTCTAATTAAAAAAGGAGTTCCCTGAGTGGGAAAACCTGGGTCTTATATAGACCTCTAAAAGAGCAGGCATTGTGATTCCCAGAGCGGGTTAGCCTCAATGATAATGAAAAGACTATTACAAGAACCGCCAAAATTCGGAGAAAAATAAGATATACTTTTTACCCAATTTAGAAGGCGCTAGGCTTTAGTATGCTTATAAAGCTTAAATGGGAAAACAGGGTTTTTCGTGGTGTGTTATGAATCATCCAACTGAGGGGTAAAATCTCGTATACGTAATCCTCATTATATAATCATTACGTGACCCCGGTTACGTGACTTTCCCACTGATATTTCCTTAGCAAGAAATATTTAAAGTTTATAGAAAAGACTTCAATATGTGGAACTTGCTTAATTCTCCACATATTGCTTAGGTAAACACACCAATCGACAGCCCTGAATTTTCTCATTATTTTGGTATATATTTTGCCCTAATTAGTTATCTAGAACATAATATATTCCTTAGTTATATAATAAAACCTTTATATAATATCAGGTCTTAACACTTATTAAATAGAAACTTTACATCTTAGCTACTATAATATACTTTAATCTTCCAAGTGTTAATTAGCTGTATTTACCCTCAATTTGTATTCCCCATACTGCACTGCATTACCTTATAACCTAATCTAATCTATTACTAACCTGCTAAGCTAGCTTCAGTCTACTAACATTTACAGTTTTTCCTTTAATACTAAAACCTTTATTTTTTAATTTGCCTTTTTCTCCCTCTTTCCCCTCTTACTTCCTCTTCTTTATACTGTAATAGCTCTTAATTCCTACAATATAATATTTATACTACTAAATTAACTACTATAACTATATATCTTAACTCTATAAACTATAGTTAGTATAGAATATTACTACTATCTAATATAATACTATTAATAAAAGCCTGCTATTACCTTAATAGGCATTAACCCTATTCTAAGCAATTTACTAAGTCTTTTAATGCCTCTATTTAATCTATAATATAGTTAATAAAAGCCTTATTTTTAGCTTTATCTTTAGCTTTATTTTTATTAATACTAAGTAGCTATACTTAGTAGCTAAAGATTATAAGATTAACTTACTATATTATTAATAGTTTATTAATATATAGTAAGTATTCTCTTATAATTTTATAATGCCTTAAAAAGGATTAAAAGACTAATATAATATTAAGCTTAAGGCTATAGATTTTTATTAAGTTACTAGATATATAAGTATTAATTACCTTAACTAGATAGTTATAGCTAGGTTAGCTATTATTAATATTAATTATATAGTAGTATATTTTATAATAGATTTTAGGGTTCTTAGCCTATTTTAAGATAGTCTATTTAGGTTAAAGCCTTAGTAATAATTACCTTAACTAGGTAATAATAGAGAAGGCATTTAGCCTGCTAAGGCTAGGGAAAATATCTTTTTTATGCTTATAGATTAAGGCTACTTATTTAGTTAGATTATAAGGTTTAAGGCAGCAGCGCTATATAACCTTAAGACTTAATTTTAAGGTTATTGTGTTTTTTAGCGTAGTGTATAACGCCTTGTATTATAATATGCTGAAAATAAGCATTATATTGTATTCTCTTATTATATAAGACCCTATTGGCTATACCTTGCGTATTGCTGCAGAGACATTTTAACTTTTTAATACTTAATCTTATTTTTATTAAGCTTAAATTTCTTTTAATAATATAAAATAATAAGCTATATTATATATATCTTATAAGAAAAGTAGCTATCTCTACGGCAGGATTTAATGTTATATAAAAAGACAGCTTACTTCCTGCTAGACTGTTAGACTGCTAAACCCCGATCTCTTGCTATTAAACTCAAGCAATAAAATTACCAACTTCAAGATGCATTACACCGAGATCTTTGCCCTTGCTATAGGCAATGTAGGCGCTGCTCAATTCAGCACTTCCCACCACGCCGATACCATGGCCTCCGCTATCGATGCCAGTCCTCCGGTCATTGTTAAAAAGGCCATTAATACTAAGCTCTTTAATTCCGCTACCAATACTGCTGCTGGAGGTATAGGTACCCCTAATAGCTTTAATTTCTTTCGCTACTTCTCCTTAAAAAATAACTTCTTAAGCTTTAATTAAGTATATGTATTTAAGAATAATAATACTTACTTATATATTAAAGCTTACTTTAATATTAACTTCTTTAGTCTTTATAATAATAGCTATTATTATAATAATAAGCTTAAATTTATTACTTTTTTATTTATTAGTATTAATTAATATAATATTTCTTACTTTAATAATATAAATATAAATTATAATAATTTTACTATTAGCTTTTATATTATATAATAATAAGCTACTTTAATATTTTACTTTTTATTTATATAGCTATTAATATAAATATTAATAAGATTAGTATTATTATTAAAACTAACTTTACTATTAACCTTTAAGCTCTTATTATTACTTTTACTATTATAATCTTAACTAAAAGTAGTAATAACTTTCCCTAGATTAATACTACCAGTCTCCCTGCTATTCCTACTAGTCTCTCTAGACTCGTTACTCTGCCTGTACTATGTAGCAGCCCATCTAAGAGAATAGCCTCTGCACTCTTCTCCAATGCTATGAGGGCACCTAGAATAAGCTCAAGATATATAAGAGCAGAAAGTTGTACTTCGCCGACTACCAAGGTGGGGTTTATTACCAACATATCGTGCGCTATGCTACCGAGAGCCAGCGTGACCATTAATACATTATTACCTGCGCTTGCAAGTTTGTCTGCAATACTGACGAGGACTACTTCTATTTCAATAATTATTAAGGCAATTTATGCCTGTCGGAAGTCCACTAACGGTCGGTGCGAGCCTATCTGACCTACTAAACCTTCACTTTGCTCTTTTCTCGTAGACCCATTACCCCTCTCGGGTCTCTGGCTGTTATTGTTCCTGAGCCTGAGCCCGAGTACTAGATCACTTAACTAGTTTGTCCAATACATAAAAGATAACAAAGGCCTTAAACCATATCAGATGATATCTATCGGTTCAGAAGCTATGTATTATCGTTCCAGAATATAAACAAGATTGTTCTATCGAAGTCCAGCATTTAATGCCAGACTATACAAGGACCGGCAAGTGTAGAAATGGCCGAAATGCTTCAAGTTACAGAAAAGATCCGAAACCGATAGAGCCAGACAAAAATGCTGTATAGTCACGTACTATTCTGAGCGAGATCATCTGCAACGAAAGCAAAAGTGGTAGATGAGGAAGTTTTGCGGCGGACTTTTCATCAAAAAGTCTGGGAGAATCTTTGAAAAACACCGTCCCTTTTTCATTGCAAGAGGAGCTAGCAAGGGTATAAGCCAATGAGTTGTGCTGGATCTCCTCTTTTACTGAAAATAAGACAGACAATAAGGAAGTAGTATCAAAGATGGTCAAGCAAATTCATAGGACAAGACGGATTTATGTGCTAATTTATGGGCGCCGGAAGCAACCCCTCAGATCATCGAGGGATGGTGATGGGAGTAATCGATATGGGACTGGCAGCGACCAAAGTGATAATGAGGATGTGCGCAGCTGTCTTCGACATCAGACAAAAGCCGAGGTGCATCTAAGAGGTTGGCTACTAGCAATACTGGCCAAACCTACTCGCTATTAGATAGCTGACGATGGTCACGTGAGCGTCTGTTACTTTTTCTTGCCGTCACCATCTTCGCTATATCTTGCCTTCTGACCTTTGGGTATCATCAAGATCTTGTCGGGCTGATGGATTGAGGCGGAGTGTGAGGTTGAACAGGTGTACTGGTAAGTCGTTGTCGTTTCGATGGTGGACTGCTAGGAGCAAGTCTCCGGTCCATATTGACATCAGCAGGCCGTATGGGCGAACCGGCCCGTTTCCGAGAGCGTCCTCTTGTAAATTCTTCTTCCGCATCGTCCCCGAGTTCGTCCTCGGGTGAATCGGTGATACAGGAAATTCTATCGTCTTGCGGGTTGCTTTCTGATTGATCACGCCTTTGTCGTTTTGTTGGGCTGGTGCTTCTGCTTGTCCCGCGAGCAGCAAGGTTGATAAGTTCCTTATACTCATCCACCGACATATCGCGCACTTCCAACGAGCCTGAACGGTCGAGGATAACCAGCTTGCGCCGTACACGCTGCCTGAGAAACGCGCTCTTGGCCAAAATAGCAAGAGCGAAGCGGCAGAAGAAGAAATGCCGTGACACACCTCGCAGGGGTTGCAGTTGGAGATTGTGATACTCCTGCTCTAACTCAGTAGTAGTGCTGTTAAGAAGCACATGGGTATACCATCCGCCAGCTTTTGGCAAGATAGCAAATCGATTGTCGTCCCACATTTTATGCATGTCGCATCGAAGGAGAATGGTGTTGTCGGGACATTTTGCATCGAAACTCTCATCAGGGTTGGCGACGTAAGTATACATAAGGTTCTTCTGCCACCACTCGCTCTGCGCTTGTGGGATAATATGGGCCAGCTCTGTAGGCAGAAAAGAGCCCGTTATACGGCATCCGTTATCACGCTCGCGGGCATCTCTATAGACTCCTACTTCGACTGGAGCGAGATCATCCAACCATGACTCAGGAAGCTCGTCGGGACATTGGAAGTTATCAAATGATGGTACAATCGGGTACTTGATATCTGTTATCAATGGTGATAAGCAAAACCTCATACAAACAGCAGATAGATCTCGAGGTCAACTTACTATCTTCGATACAGAAATAATATTTCGTTTCTTAAAGGATATCATCCGCTGTGTCTGGAATTTTAGGCCCATCTTTACTCAGCGAGAAATAACCATCAAATCTACAGGCGGCGAGGATAGCACAAGCAATTCGTGCAGTCTCATGATGGATTCCTCCTGCATCCAATGCTGGTAGATTCAGGAGGAGGTTGTGGCCGTCTTGGTAGCCAGGATGATAAAAGAAAACGTTCTTCTGCTGACGCGTGGTAGTGAATAGCTGACGGCGGGGTTTGAGACAATGCTGGATGGATTTTGATGCATTAATCTCTGCCATGATGGTCTCAGCTTCGATATGTAGCTATAGCATGAAGCTACGAGGTTGGGGGTCGATGATTGCTAATAACTTGAATCGTTTTGTTTGTTGTTTGTTTTCAGATTGCTGGGGCCAACGCGCATCCACCATATTTAAGCTGCTCCGTGTTATTGGACAATCGTTTTGGATGTCTCCACTTCATTTCGGTTATCCTCCGAACTTTTAGCGAAGCACTAATGACTAAGCAAGAATTAACAGTCCTTGTCGCTCCACAATCGCAGGATTGAGAACTTGACAACCAAATTCTAGCAGTGAGGGGAGACGGTAGGTATCCAATCGCGAGAAAGAGTCCTCCATCCTCTGAGAGAACGCGAACCAAGGATACGCCAGTAGGGGACTGCTATCTACGTCGGTGGGTAAGCATATGTAAAAAAGTGGAAACAACTGGACGTCATTGTTCAGTGAAGTGGTGGGGTTGGTTATCACGGACTGATGTTGATCCGTAGGGTTTCGGATAACCCACAACCAAATCAAACCAACCGCTCCTTATGTAACAAGCTTAGGATTAGTCGTCCTGGCAAATAACCCTACGCTGACGTTCGAAAGTGCACTGTTACTCTTCTTCACATAGTGGGACATCAAATACAACCCTCCTACAGTTTCTTGAGTCATGGATCTCTGGGTGTTAACAGTACTGCCCTTCTATAACTTGCGTGTGGTCTTGGAGGTATGTGGTCCATGCACCTTTGCCAACCCCAAGTAAGCCATAACATGTCGTTCAACTTGAACCACGGCCTAGGATGAACTTTTGAACTCGATGTCGGAAACAGATACAGAGGATGAGCGGGAATTTGAGAGGGTTTCAACGCGCAAGATGAATTACCAGTTACCTTACCCGGCTTGTACCAAGGATGGCAAGATTTATTGCCCCGATAAGTCGCTGGTGACAAGGAAGCGCAAGCAAGGATATTGTAACTTGGGCATTACAGAAAAGAAGAAGAGATTAGTATCATAGAACCGAAAGCTCTTACTGAGAGAGTGTGTATGATGGATTGTTGTAAAATAAGAACTATTATAATTTCCAGATTGCGCATTTCAGCTCCGTCACTTTATAATGCAATTCCTCAAAGTTCCCACCCAAGGGTCCGAGGTAAGGAAACTAACCGCCTCATTCTCCACCGGGTAATCGACTAAAATACTGGAGTAAACACCCAATACTGCAAACCCCCTGATGATACCGCTGCGGTACTTGCCTACTGTTAACCTGTGGTCTAATAATGCCATGACGACCTGCAACGTCAACTCGTCTACGCGCTCCTTGTTGAGGATTCTTTCAAGCGTTATCAAAATACTCTACTTATTAATCAGCATATTTATAGTTGCAGTAAAACTGTGGTTGGCAACCACTTCAATATCATCAAGTTCTGTATTCCCAACACTATACTCAGCTTCCCTCTCAACCTGGCTCGACGTAATGCACAGCCTCTCAAGATCTAGACTACTCCAAACAATCTCAATAAGCCAGCGCCAGGATGTCAAAGCCCCACTAAGCTGGATGTTATCTAGATCCACTGTTTGAAGCGTTCGATGATGACGCATTAGCAAGATTGCTAAGCCTTCTGCCGCGGTATCAATGCAGATGAGACTTATCCTCTTTAGTCTGGGAATATAAAGCTCTTTGGCGATCTCGGAGAATCGTCCTGCCTCATCCCGAGGCTGGAAGTCAAGCTCGAGATCGGAAAGCTTCGGTAGAAGATGCATAAACCGAATTAGATCAGGTCCCCACTTCCTGCCTGCAATCGTGTCGTCTAGGAGAGACTCCGGATCAAGTGAGATCCGGAGTTGGCGCAGACTGGCAGGGGAAGACTTGGATAAGATAGCAGACGATGGACCCATAAGCATGAATGTGTTAATCCGATTTGCGTCCATAAGCATCGAGGCAGGTTCGATGTTTAGGACCTCGACCGAAATCCCACTAGCTGCTATGGCGGTGAGAACAACCTGGATGATGTGGTGGACTTGTCGGATGCTCTCCTTCGACAGGAACGTGAGTCCCCTCTGCGGCAAGATTCCGATGCTGCGTCTCAGCCGCCTCAATCCCCAGGCCTGTACGCTGGTGCTGATGCTGATCTCTCTGCAGCATTTGAGGCGTGCCAAGGCTTGTGTCAGGCATTCCACGTCATAACCGGTCCGCATCATATCTGCCTGATCATATAGATGTCTCTGGTACTCTCTCATGTTGAGTTGCTCCGGTCGATTTCTTGTAGGGCTGTCATTGTCGATGATATCATATTCGCTCTCTTGTCCAGATTGGTCCCCTCGATTGTCATACTTGTCTCGTTCATCCTCGTCACTCGAGTCGACCTCTGCATTGTTGATATGCCACTTTTTGTACCACTCGTCATAGTCTATGCCGCGGTGGACCAAGGAATCTGGAATGACCTTGCCCTTTAGGCTTTTCATCATGCTTTCGTACTCACAATACGGTGGCTCGATCTCCTCCACCTCATCGACCGGTAGCAGGTGGCTGGTGCATATTTCGACCTCCTGCACTGACTGACTAAGCGGTTCACTTTTTGCAATGCTCTCAAGACACTGTAGACTTCTCCGTTCGAGCATGGCCACACGCGTCTGGAAGAAGAACTCGGTGACGAGATGAGCTGTTTTTGCCTTGATTTCCTCGCATGTTTGCCTGAGGGAAAGCTAATCTCTGGGATGGATTTGTTTAAGGATCAGGAGTGAGACTTCGTTAGGAAGCGAAAGTAGACTGGCCATGGCTTGGCGCGGACTTCAGGGACGGAGCTGTTGTGAATGAAGAAATCGTAAGCAAATAACCGGTATAACTTTCTGGGAAGGTGTTGAGAGCCCCGCAAATGGGTCACGTGTGAGGTATTGCTTATGCAAATGATAGCTTGAGTCATCAGGTGACGCCCTGATCGGTTCGATACGTCCGGTCATCGATCCGTCCGGCGATGGGGCAAACAGTGACCTTTTGGGATCCGGATGTCAAAAAACCGGACGGATGATGCACCCACAATTTGAACAACCATCCGGGCATCTCAGTAGCCTTTTGTCTGCTGACTTTGCCGAGGAGCCTTGCCTTTTATAGCTTACGGCGAAAAAAGATACTAAGATTGGGTAAAGTACCTCCAATGGAATAACCTAAAAAGGTATATCCGCCTCGTGGCCGGATGGGATTTTGGCCAGACGTATCGAACCGATCAGGGCGTGAAAGGAGATATCGTAGTGAATTTCCAGTCTCCTGAGCGACTGAACTTGACTTGGTGTGATGTTTTGCCGATGAGGGCGAAATTCTGAAGATACTGGGGTAGACATACTGAGAAGATACATTATCTAGAGAAAAGATCGCCACAAACACAATCACTAAGTCATTAGCAGTAAGTAAAAGACGCGGTGGCTGAAAGGAAAGGGATCAGGACGAAAGTTGAGTTAGGTAATTCTAGTCGTCTATGATTGGCCCTTAGCTACGCATAATGATTTCAGCATGGGTGGCACGGATCACCATGCCTCAGAAACGGGGCCCATTTCGCGTTTTTGTAAACACGACTTGGTTGGTAATGGGGCCCGTTACGAGTTCGAAGAGCCCATGTCGAATTTGATAGTGTTGATTGGCCTAAGACTCGTAACGGGCTCCGTTACCGACTAGAATACTTGAGTAGGATACGGAGTAGGTGATAAGAAGTTCCCCAGGAGGGGTTATATCATATCTAGATTCCTCAGTGTCGACTGACAAGTTGTTATCTAGTGCCGTCTGCACGTTGTCGGCGGCAGGGTCGACTGTATGAGACGATTCGGCCCGATAAATTGAGGGCTCATTACATTGTCCTGCTTTTCGTCGCTGCCGAAATCTCTGGGTGCGTTGCGCTTGGAGGCGACGTCGACGTAGTGCAACGGGGTCGTGTTCGTCCACGAATCGGAACTCCATTGTTGTTTTGTGTTGCTTTTGTTGAAATCCGCTGATGTCACATAATAGCGCGTTGAGATTTTTGGGCCATGGGAGCTGATCAGGAAGATGTAACGCTCACACCAAAGGCTGACTAGTCCGGACTAGGAAAATGTAACGTTCAACGGCATTCTATTCTCCGACGGCCCTCGAGGTCGTTCATTCAAACCTTCGTAATACAACAGCGACGTAGATGCGAGGCGAAAAAAATGTATGTGCAAGGTATCCAAGCACACAGGTACCCGATTAAGCTATACGAGACCAGAATTTTGTGCTGTGGTCTAGAAATTCTAAGCTCTGATCACCTACTGGACAAGTCTTTTAGAATAGATATAAATTTCAATAAGTCTAACTATTAATAAGTTTACAAACTAAGAAAAATGAGGAATCCATACTGTCCAGCTTACTTTATTATAAGCTCCATTAGGCATTAAGGAAAGAGAATAAAAACTCAGGCCCAAGATAACAAGTCTCGAAATACTATAAGAGAAAAGGCTAAAAGACGAGGCACCTACTAGTAGGAGCACAGAAATGTTTTTGAACCATTCTGGATCTCGTTCGTTCATGCCGTGCGTTATAAAGAAATAGCGTAAAAAGGGGTACGAAACAAGTCAGCGTGCCGGCCAATGCAAACCATCTCCACAGTTCTCGACTTAGATGTGACGGAAAGCTCCAGTTCCAGGCAGCAAGATGTAATGCTGAAAATACAATAGCCATACCAAAAAGGGCGATAGTCGGTCTTTTCTCACCACCAGAACCATTAAGCCCCTTATCAAAGTCGTCCCAGTCCCAATCCTTCTCTCTTTTATCCAGGAGATGGGGGTGTCTTTCCATGATTTCATCTATGCTGGAGGAAACCGAGGCTGGTAACCTATAGTTGGCATCTGGTAACCGGAATTGTACATGCCTTCGCTCGACGCCAAATGGCTTTTGCCACCACAAAATGTACATAAATAGCGCAGGGAGAATAAAAGCCAGTGTAGCCAGTTCTAGTTGAGATATAGCGTGTTCTTGGGCGACTCTGGCTATGCTTTGTATAACTAGCCAAGTACATTGGAGTATAGCAAAGACTTTAGTAAATGCATCTGATTTACCTAAGTTTTGGATATCTTCTTTTGTGATTTTCGGAAACAATCTTGGATTATTAAGGTCCTCTATAAAGTAAGTTAGCTAATTGTTCCTAATTCCTTGACAGATTAGTTATTGACTATACTTAATGAAGTGATAATTTCAGCCTCTGGATATGATAGCTGAGTTGTCTTAATCGATTTGTTTTCTGGGATGCTAGAAGGATCTGCTGCTTCTGGTGGAATATTGTACACAATAACACCTCCCATCTGAATATAGAACGCATGAGCCATGGTGTACCCTGAGTCACTAATCTCGATCAGTTCATGATTCTCAGTGCTCTGGGAAAGTATGCCTACCCATCTGCATTTTGTATTGCCTTCAAATCTTTGCGTGCCCTCAGGAACTGTGCTAAGGCCATGGCTACACCAAATTCAGGAGCAATAGCAATTAAACTCATCCAAAAGAGTTTGCGGCTCCATTTTGTAAGTAATAGTCGCTCGGGCCAGTAGGGTACTCCAAACAACCTATGCCAACCACTTAGGCTTTCATTATGCGTTGGGACATTGAGATGAATACATTTCCATGAGCAAACAATAAAAATTGTTAAGCAGCTCCAAATAATGCCCCATGTATTCCTGCGAGCGTCTGGGGAAACCCAGCCAACCATGTCGTTGTTTATGCCTCCTTGGAAAGTCGGATTGGATTGTGTAGGTGTTGCGGTTACCAAAATCATATTTAGTAGAACGAACAGTAGGATGTGGTGTAACATTGTGGTGAATAATTGAATAAAAGTTGTCATACCGGGAAGATTCATACAGGCAAGCAATAGCCCAGCAGGGCTGCTCCTTTTCAGCTTGAAAATTCAATCCTGTTGTCTCAGCTGTGCCACCAACCTGCTTTTCAGCTACTCTTGTGGTTGCAGTTTTTGTATAGGATTGCCGAGCTAGTGAGTGGGTACTTAAAGCAATTTGGACAACGCACGGGCGGGAACTCACATTCGTCACCTAGTTCTTATCCGTTCCCACTTTCTGCAGGACTCTAATTTATTAGGCAACAGAATTTCCACTTCAATTAAAGCCAAAAGAAATACAAATGACCTACCTGGCGGATTGTAATTGCATGTAAAAGCCTTCAGTCGAGCCGGGATAACTACCCATATCTTGAATTGTATGTCTATTCACTCGATAACCTAAAAGTTAGTGTATTACTTCCTCACCTCGAATACGACTCTAGAGTGGGGATTCTTCTCTACTTTAAGATTTAAGAGTTTTAGGTCTTTTATTACTTATTATTATTTAACCTATAATTAGTTACTAGTTTAAGTTATTTCCTATATTAAACTAAACTATTTTTACTTTATTTATAGTAGTAGTAGTAAGGCTTTTTATTATTATATTATAAAGCTAGTATATATAAATTTTTTACTAACTGCTAAAGGGGTCTACACTAGGCAGGCTAATCTAGACTAGAAAAACTTAATCTTATAAAAATAATCTATTTAATCTGATATTTTAGCTCCCTACTTCTAACTCTTAGCTTCCAGTTCTGCCAAGATCTATAACTGTTAGGCAGCACTAGTCTTAGAATTAAGCTTAATAACCTCCCTTTATCTTATAAATCCTACTACCCTACCCTACCTGGCGCTAAATTCAGGATAGAGCTGGTATATAATAATTCAGGGATAGATGCAGGCCTGAGGCTCAGGCAGTTGCAGCCTGTTGCTTTATTGTAGATAGGGGTTAAATATATGCAGCCTATCCTTCCTTATCTATACTCAGTGTATCTATACAGTTACTAATTATCTTTTAATATAATATTATATAATAACTTACTTCTCTTAAGAAGTGAAAAGAGGCATTATAAAGATTATATTAATATAATGCAAGGAACTACTATAGCATAGCCTGTAATTTATTATATTTTACTATATATAGCAGAGATCTTTCTCTCTTATTAATATATTTAATATTACATTTTACCCTACTACTTATCTCTCTTAATATATTATTTTCTTACTAATAAGTATAATTCTATTTATTTAATAAGGCTAATATACTATTTTAGCTTAATACTAATTAATCTCTTTATACTTTAAGTTAATAAGTACTTATAAATAAAAGGCCTTATTATATAGATTACTTATTATAACTTATTACTTATATTAATTATATAACTTACTACTAGCTTTACTTTTATTAGTTATTTATACTATTATTATTATTAAAATTATAAAATGTAAAGTAATATTAAAGAGATAAGATAATCTCTTTATAATTAAGGAATTATAATTTTCTATAGTATCTTACTAGTTCTAATTTAAGTGCTAACTAAGAATTAAAGCAACTGCTAATCGTTGCTATGTGCTTTGTATTAATATAGATATGCTGTAGATATCTACATATCTAAGTTATAGGAATAAGATAGAGTTAATAACTTTAACATAGCAAGAGTAAATAAATTATTTTATTAAGACCCGGGCTCTACTTATATAATGTAGCTAATTATTAGAAAGTAAGATTATAGCTAGTATTATTTTATATTAAACTTTACTTTTAATTTAATACTTTCTAATAAATAACTTAAAATTAAACTAAAATAATATTATTTAAGCTATAAGGTAGGGTATTAATAGATAAGTAATACTAAGTTATATATCTTTTAATATTAAATATTTAAAGATAGTATAATAGAGATAGATAGCTTATATAATAACTTTTAATAAGTAATATTTCTATATTAAAAGCTCTCATTTTCTACAGCAAATGCCTATATACTACATGTTTAAGACCAGCTTAGTATAAATATATAGAGTTTATTAAAAAGCTTATATAATAATTTAAGCTTGCTAAGTATAGTCTTAGATTTATTTTATATTAAGTCTAATATGTTTTAATAGCTAAGAAGTATCTAGATGAAGAGTAATATATATAGTCCTTAGTATAAATAAGGATAACTGCTAAAGCTTATAACTTATCTATCTATCTGTCTGGTTCTAATACATTTCCATGATCATTAGGCGATGAAGCAGCTAAAATGAATCTGCAAGGAGCTATATCAGGATATTTATAGCACTAGAACAGTGCTATGGAAAGTGTTGGTGTTACTAAAGAACATTACTGCTCCGACCTACCTGAGACTATGAGTTGCGAGATGTCGGAGCATAGTCCAGAAATAAACGATCGATCATGGAATGAGCAAAGCTGCGGTTTTAGCTACTGTTTCACAAGCACAGAATAGCTGACTAAAGACTCCTTAGTATCTTCCTATTGTTTATTTCCTCTTTCTGGCACTTTTAGTTATCCTATTTGCTACTTAACTATAGATTATAATCAGTTAATAAATTTCATATCCCTATAGTTAAGCGTTAATCTATTAATCTTGCTATAGACCTGCAAAATGCTAGTAACTTCTAAAGATAAGGGTTTAATTAATGCAGTAAACTATTAAAGTCCTTAAGTATTCAGTCTCTGGCTAGTTTAACCTTAAATTATAGAATTTTCTAACTGCTTTAAAACCTATACTAATAGCTAACTTTATTCCTTTATAAATATAGCTATTAGCTTTATCTGCTTAAATCTACTAAAGTAATTCCCCTAGAATACCTATATAGTCTCCCTTATAGTAATCTATATCTAGTAAAGACTTTTACTATTTATAGAATCTGGTTACTAATATATTAGCGCTCTTTTAATAAAAAGTGCTAATAGTATAAGGGCTTAATAAAATGTATTTCTGCTTCTCTAGCCAGGATAGCTGTTTAATAACTAAGATATATAACTAGGTTTAACTTAATAAGTTTAGCAAAAAGTCCTATTCTAGATAATTTATTATAATCTGTAGGCTAGACCTGCTTATTCTATCCTCTAGGTAATAGATTAAATATAAAATTATAAGTAGATAAGTTAGACTCTTCTTTAACTTATCCCTATGTCTTGTTTATAGGTATCTTATTTATTATACAGGCAAATTCGCGTTTTATATAAATAGCAGCCTAATATGCCTTTAGATAGATAAAAGCTTTAAGATATTAAAGTTATTTAATCCTACTATATAATCTTATAAGTTTATTTAAGAAGGGTGTATTTACTTAAATATACTTTATATTATCTTACCTCTAATATACTGTATCTATAAGGTTATTATTAGCTATAATAATATAAGTCTTATCTTTATAAAAAGGGGTATTTAGAATAATTCTATTAAAGCTTTTATTATTATTAATTATTATAATAACTAGCTTCTTTACTTAGGGTATAAACTATATTTAATAAGAAGTAAAATATAAAGCTATATTTTTTACTTATTAAATAGAAACTCTATATTCTAGCTACTATAATATACTAGATATTATCTTTATTAAGCTAGAAGTTTTTTAATAATATAAAACTATAAGTAATATTATATATATTTTATTAAAAAAGTAATTATCTTTACTGTAGGATCTAATATTATATAAAAAGATAGCTTACTTCCTGCTAGATAGTTAAACTGCTAAACCTTAATTTCCTGTTTTTACAATTAAGCAGTCCAGGCATCCTCAGTCCCTTTATTATTCTCCCAAGAGTTGTCTTCAGTCGTAGCTCTGCGAATATTCGATTTCAAGAGAATTACCAACTTCAAGATGCGTTACACCTAGATCTTTATCCTTTCCATAAGATATATAAGCGCTACCCAATTCAGCACCACTCACCTCGCTGATACAACAACCTCCGCAATCGAGATTAGTATTCCTACTATTATTACTAAAGCCCTTAAAGGCATTAGCAATCCTAATAGCTTTAACTTCCTTAAATACTTCTCTTTTAATAATAACTTCTTTAGCTTTACTTAAGTATACTCCTTTAAAGAGAATAATAATAATTTATATATTAAAGTTTACTTTAATATTAACTTCTTTAGTCTTTATGTTGAGCTGTAAACAGCAAAACGCTCTCTGATTGGTCAGATTGAACCCACTGCGCGATTTCCGTAGCTTGATAAGGTCAAACCGACCGCCACCTTCAATTGAAGAAAACAAGGCTCTTTCAATCAATGCTGGAATGCTCGTTGTGACTAATCTACGCTTTGTACAACACTTTATAATATTAATTACTATTATAATAATAAGCTTAAATTTATTACTTTTTTACTTATTAATATTAATTAATATAATATTATTTATTTTAGTAATATTAATATAAGCTATAATAGCTTTAATAATAGTTTTTATATTATATAATAATAAATTAATATTAATATTTTTCTTTTTATTTATATAACTATTAGTAAAAGTTTTAGTAAAATTAAAACTATTATTAAAATAGACTTTACTATTAATATTTAAGTTTTTATTATTACCTTTACTATTATAATCTTAGTTAGAAGTAGTAGTACTATTTCCTAGTTTAATACTACTAGTCTCTATACTATCTCTACTAGTTTCCTTAGACTCGTTCCTCTACATATATTATGTAGCGCTTGTGACGATGTATTCCACTTGCAGCTAGGCATCGTCTCTGTAAGGAATTTAGTCAAAAGTCACCAAAATCTTATTTATCCGACTTGATGCTGCTTAGCCTGCTCTCTTCACCACGGAAATTACTGAGTCTTTTTGCCCGCTGCTGTGTCATCTTTCGCTTGGGTGATTTGTCACTACATAACCTGTATGCATCCCGGAGCATGCCCTCTGCTGCAGCGAGGATCCGTCTGAGGTCCGTAGCGGCTCGACCTGTGCCATCTGCCCTGTTATCGCCGTCCTCGTCGTCGTCCTCACTACAGATGCCGTCGTCTAGCGGGTCCGTGCTTCTGGGCAGAGCATATGATGATAGAATCTCGGTGTCGCGAAGTCCCCGTAGATGTGTTGGAAACCCGGTATGGATGAGCCAAGGCACCCGATCTGCTCGCGACTCATCGATTCCTTCAACTATACCGGCCTTCTCTTCGAGATCGCGCGAAGCTTGCATGATGTCTGCCTTTATGTACTCAAACAGCTTCCCTTCTTCCTCTTCTTGCGATGGCGGAGATATTAGCAGTGCACTCCCCGGCGTTAGCGGTCTCGATGCCGCCCCCACAGCTCCTGCTGCTCCTGTTCTCGGCGGCGTTAGAGGATCGTCGACGACGAAGTAGTCGATAAGCCCCTTTGCGGTGAAATATGTTTGTAGACGGCACCGTCTCCAGAGGAGTTTGTCGTCGGTGTACTGTGAGGCCCTCTTGCCATGCGCCGGCATATGGTCGTGCATCTTCTCGATGCGACGTGTGCAGTAGTCGCACTCGGCATCAGTGCAGCAGATGTACCCTTCGTATACGGTAAGCCCCTCTATCGGTCGGCATGGCCGCTTCCTATTAACCCTCCACTGCCGTAGCTCGTCAACTGGGCGTAGCGAGTAGCTTGATAGCTGCTTGATGGTTAGCCTCAGTTCGTCACCTCTCATCCGGTGTGGCTTGGCCCATAGGTGGCTCTTCCAGCTCGTTGTATTCGGTATCAGGCATATCACATGAAACTAGCATATAGAAGCCCTTTATTCAATTCAACTCTACCCATATGGTAAGCTAATTATTCGATCTCGAAATACCGAATCTTGCCCCTCGCGGAGGAAAATGTTTGGACACGACATGTCTCGAACATGCCTAGCCCCTCTGCCGCCATCGGGGAGATCCCCAATTGATGCACGATCATATGATCCCTAACTTTATCTGAAGACAGTGTGAAGTATGGCACCCCGGAAGTTTTGGCGCAGATATTACACTTGAACGCAGTATGGAGAGCTAATCCAGGAACCGGTCGCACCTTCTCACGGGGAATGGCCAGCTCTTGGGCTAAACAAAGTTCTAGTGTACTGAATCGTTCCATTAAGGTCTTACAAGCGAGTCTAGTAATTCAGTGCAATTTATTTAGGTGGCTATAGAACGACCTTTGCCCAGGTTGAATCATCGATTCGCACATGATGCAGATAAGAATCTGATACTGGGTATTATATAAGAACCCATCAGCAAGGTCAGCTTGGTCATTGTTGTGATAAAAAGCTGCATTGTTGGTCCTGGCCGTTTTTGATACTCGACTCAGCATCGTGTTTAAAATTATCATGTATTGAATCTTATGAACTTGATTAGCCTGTATTCTCTCAGCTTCAAAGCTTCCAGTCGCCCGGATGTGACTCACCTCAGCAAAAGTATTAACACTTTAACTTTTCAGCCTGGATAACTTAGTTAATAAAACCTTTAACAGTTTAACCTTTCTATTACACATATGATCCTTCTTGGAGTCATTTAATAACTCTAATTATCAGATTTCTAATTATAGAATGTTCTTTTAGCTTCCAGTATTATCTACAGCGCTACAGTTTCCCTTATCTAGGCCTGATTTTTCGCTAACTTCTCTAGCATCTTATTATTGCAGGCTATAAGCTCTTCAGCTTCTTTCTTACTAAGGCTATAAGTCTTTAGTATTCTAAGCTTATTAAGCTATATAACCTGCTTATAAATAAAGGTCTTAAGGTTTTAGTTAATTATTAGGTCTTTAGTAGCTGCTTTAAATATATTATAACTAAAAAGGGTAATCTTTATGCAGTTATTACTGTTAATAATATAACTATCTTCTTAGTCTTTTAGCAAGTTAATTAACTTAAATATATATTTAATGCTTTATTATTTAGTAATATGCATTTTAGCAATATCACTAAGGGCACTAGAGGTAATAGGGAAGTTATAGATGTAGTCTTAAGCCTCTTAGCTTATTAAGTTATTACTAATAACAGTTTGCTTTGCTGCTGATATGTTGTTTATGGAGTTGTGTTGTGGTGTGTATATAGAGATGCAAACTTAAGGTTATATCCCTTTTTATACCCTCTTAGTCTCTTCCCTTTGCAATGCCCTAGGGCTTATAATAAGATTTATTAGTTATCATGAAAGCTTCTGGGTAAAAGCTTATATCAGGGGAAAAAAAAAATATCGTGTTGTCATTCATTATCTGTGTTCGCAGCCTAAAGCTTAACCTTATAGGCCGCCGTCATCCATAGTAATACTCGACTCGGACCGTAGGGTTGTGCTGGCCTTTTGTTGCAGATCCTAGGAGGAATAGCGGCATTTATACTGGGAGATTTCTCTCGAGAGCGAAGACAACACTCTTGGTAATATTATCTAGTCTATTCTTGCCAAGTGTCTGATAAGCGGCAATACATTTCAAGGAGCTTAGGTTAAAGACTTTCTAGAAGAGCTTAATTAATAGTATATGCAGTTAACAGCATGCAGGGATAATAACCAGCTCCTACTGCAAATATGCATATTAAATCAGCTATACTAGCAGGGTAATAGAAATTTATCTTTTTAATAAGCTTTATTAGAAACCTCTTAGCAATTACTAAAGCAGCTTATCTATACAGTGATAATATCCAGGGGGTAACCAGGTCTTAGGTCTTGCTTCTTAGGATATCTAAAGCTTAGTTAGATAATAGATGCTTCCTTCTACTGTTAAGGTCTAGGAAGAAGAACTCTTTACTATCATGGCGTGCTAAACGCATCAGTTTAGCTAAGAATTCCCAGACTGGATAAATAATAGCAAGATATTTTAAAAGGCTGAGACTAAGGTTTACAGGAATATAGCAGATAATATAAAATGCATAATTATTAGATACTTAGGCTTTATTATAACTAATAATAATAATTATATACTTATTATAAAAAAACAAATTTTATATAGATAGCTTTAAGTTTAAGTATTAAATACTAGTTATCTCAGTGCCCTAGCTAGGCAGACTGGCTTTAAAGTATATTACTGTAAAAGCGAACTTGTTAAGCTTAACACCAGCACTAAGGTACTTGTGGCAAGTCTCTAGGTTCCAGTATCCGGATTTTATAAAAGGTATACCATAAAATGATAACTTTTACAGGCTATAGAGGAGAGTCTCCTAAATATTTACCAGGTTATTCTTAGGTTTATTAATAAATAACTAGCCTGCTTTTTAACATATTAAATCATCTTAAATAGTAAAAACATTAATATCTAGTTACTACCCTAGTAATATCTTATCTACCTGCTTTTACATTTTTATTATAGTTCTGCAATATATTTTATAGAACTCTAATAAGAGGACCTTTTTATTATTGCCTATAGTAAATAATTAGCTATTAGAAGCCTAAGTGAGATTACCTAGTATTCCCTCTCATTTTATAATAGATTTTATAAATGCTTTTAGTTCAATTAACTCTCTAAATAGTATATAGCAGCCTTGCAGTAAATATCTGCAGCGAATGGACAAAATGCGGTCAGGCTAAGACGGATAAGCTGTTTAAGAGGGCCAGGCAAGGTCTAGAGTGTTGTAGCCGGAAACAGGCACAGCGTACTCAAGGAATAACAGCTGGCCGATCCACATGAGGGCAGATAGCTTGGGTGATGAGCTGTGGGCCGGATGAAAAGTCGATGTCGGTCCTTGAATACCTAAGATGGCTGCATAGTGAATGATGGTAGATGCAGACATATTTCCAGCAGGTTCTTAGTACGTCCAGAATATTATCGAGAGTTGAAAAATAGCTTCAGATAAGTGTAACTAAAGGTCAGATAGGAGAGAGAACGTCGAGTTTATGGATAACTCATCTCTACCATCATTTATATCGTATTGTGCATCGTTTCCGTTGGAATCAACCTCAATATCGACTTGGTTGTAGTTGCTGATATGTTTCTCGTTATTCTCGCGATCATCGTCATCGTCATCATTATCTTCATCATCGCACTCGCTAGACTCGCCCTTATCTCCCTCATATCCTTCGTCCGGATTCCGATCATCGTTCGTTGCCTCGCGCTGTAGAAGAGTAACCAGATATAGTATATAACGCATCATGATTGTTTTATCGCGTCTAAGTCATAAGTTATAGATGGCTTATTATTAATGCGATTTAAAATGCTAAACCCTAAATATATAGCAGATAAACCTTTCCTATATATTAATATATCTTTTTAAGCACTTTACTACTTTAAACTTATAGGGCTAAAAGGTATCTTTCTAGTAGGTATTTAGCCAGCATTAAGATCTATATGAAGTCTTGGCCAGTGTGGATGTAGCTTGATCAATTATGAGGTTAACACTAACCCTAACCCTAACCCTAAGCTTATTAATAGTAATCTTAATATTCCTTAAAGTGCCTTTAATATGCTTATTATCTTTATTAAGTAGCTTCTTATTATATTAGTTAAATATCTAGAGAATACCTTTTTAGTAAATATTAAAGTTAAGTAATACTTTCTAATTAGTAAACCCTTTAATAGCCTAAGTACTAGTTATAATATTAATAGAGTCTTAAATAATATTATCTTTATTAGTAAGAAAGAGTTTACTAGTAAGGTTATTACTTACCTTTTTAATAGCTTTAGCTTAGTAGAAGCTATAAGTTAACTCTTTAATATAAAGATCTAATAGAAGTAAATTAATATTAAAGTAAGTCTTAATACTATTAAGGAAGGTAATCTTAATATATATTATTTACTTAATATGACTTATAGCTGGGCTTCTTTGGCAACTAGAATCCGAAGTACTGTGTCGTGACATTAGCCTAAAAGATAGTCTTCATTCCATGCTGGCTTTGGCTTTTTTGCCGTGGCCGCGATTATGCCAAGCGGTCGGTTGTGAAACAAGCGAGGCCAACTGTAACCATGGAGTTGTTTCATTCTATTTAATGGCGTGATTATCATACTGATGCTCACGGAACTCTAGAGGCTACATGTTTTAAGATCATCAGGGTTGATGGAAAAGTCAGTGTATTGTAACAGGAATGAATAATTAATAAGAATAAGCATAAGTGAAGTGCTTTTTATGCTTCTAGAAGGCAGTTATAAAATATACGCAACTGAAATATCAATTTGCATATAAGCAGCTATAAAGTAGTATCACTCTATGCTATAAAAGTAAAGTTAGTAGTATAAGTTATAATAAAGGAAAAAGTAGCTAATAATAAAGTTTTATAATATACTTTAAATTAAAAAGTCTATAGAGACCCTTAAAACACTGTCTCTTTTTTAGTGAAAGAGGAGCTAGCAGGAGTATAAGCTAATGAGAGGTAGTAAATTTCCTCCTTGACTGAAAATGGGACAGACCATAAGGATGTAAGTTGACAAAGGAAGGTTTGGTCAAAACCAAGCTGTTGTTGTTGTATATTTTTCGTCCGGGGGGCCATCGGCTACGGAAGTCTGTAGGGCTCAATGTTTCAAAACCCAGTTTTGAGGCATTTTACACTTCTTTTCTTATTACATCTACACCATACGTCAATCTATCATCTCGTATAACTACATTCGCTATTAATTTTCA